>OY292504.1:10218821-10818821 GCA_958496325.1 Nomophila noctuella
ATTCAATATATTATCTGAGTATACCTCCGACCATGTCATACTATTTAGACACTCTTTGAACTTAATAATATTTCCAGAGCTGTAGTCTTTTCTAACTATGTGGTACGACTTCGGTATAACGCTTGTTTTTTTTACAGGAAAGCTAATGAACTGAGCAGTTTCGTGATCCGACAGATACAGGGGAAGGACAGACGTGTTAGCATCTTTTACGTTACTTACAATATGGTCTATACACGAGTTCTTCCTTGTTGGAACGTCAATGTGAAGTTTTAGGTTATAGTTGTAGCATAGATCCTGTAGCCTGTTTGTGACTTTACCCGGCTTTAGTGTGTTGATATTAAAATCGCCGGTCAAAACGATTTTGGTGCTGTTAGTATAATTCCTCGTTAGGTCCCACAGCACTTTATCTAACTTATTCAGAAATATGTTAGGATCTGATTGAGGAATTCTATAGATGCATACCACCAATAACTTGTGTAGAGGAACTTCAATACCACAGATCTCAAATGTCTTATGGCTTGCATAGACTTTTAGCTTTGTTAATTCTTTGTAGATAATGTGACTTTTGGCAAGAATACACGTTCCGCCTCTCGGTTTGTCTCTACAAAATAAGGCCGCTATATCATATCCATGGATATGGAGGTATTTGTCGTGTCCGATTTCCAGGTGGGTCTCTGAAAAACATATTAAATCGGGGTAATTGCCAGTTTCGTGTAATTCCGGTAAAGTAAATTCTAATAGTTCCTGTTTTGATAAGATGTTTGCGATATTTTGGTGCATTATTGTGAATAAGAGATGCTGCTTATGATTATTATTATCCACGAAAAAGCTTTGTCTTATTCATCTTCTTGAAGTAATCGGGTATTGTTTTTTTTTTCAGAGATGTCGAGTTGGAAGCATCAGATCCATTAGGCGGAATGTCATCCAATCGACTTTTTGCAAAATAGTACAGAATTGTCCCCTTTGGGTACTTTGTTACAATGGAAGAGGAGTTTTGAGACATTGGTTTACCGCTACCACTATCGGTTTCGCGCGTTACCAGCTTTTTTAGTTCCTTAACATTTAAATATTTATTTTCGTAGTCAATACAATCAATGGCGTAATTAATAGATTTACATATTTGATATTTACAATTTACAAAATTACAGTTTTTGAATTCAGAACAGATTTTTTTAATAGAGTCATTTAAATCATTTACATTCAAGTACATATTTGTCAATACATTCAGTACAATTATGTTATTATTAATAAAATTATTGAGCAGAATACGTAATTGTGATGTCAAAATTTTTATGTCATAGTCATTTTCGCCTACACAAATAATTATTTTATCGCCAGAGCTCGTCTTTACATTTTGGCAAGTCTTTACTATTTCTGAGGTCAGAGCAAACGGATTTGTATGAGATGTGACCACGTAATGTTCATAGTTCGTGTTTTCCCTTGAGTACACTAGCGCAGAAGCGAGTCCGACACATCGCTGGGTTCCGAAGATTAGTATCTTACTCTTGTCATGTTCCTTTTGGATATAAGCGGTGGTTTGATTATCTTTATTGAGGAATGATAGTCGGCTATTAATCGTTGACAGTTTTATCTCTAAAGTATTGATGTATTTTGTAAGGCTCAGGATCTCCTGTTTGGTACATCGTAATTGTTCTTCTAGATAAACAGTTCTTTGTTGGAGAGTTATGGACTTGTCAGGTTGAAGATCCGACTTCTCAATTGGAGAGCTAGGCAAATGAAGGGGCGAGGTAGTATTCCTCTTCCTTGAACTACTGCCGGCTAGGGTATCATTAAGTGGAGATTGGCAAAAAGTTCTTAGCATGTTATTCTCTTTCGTCAATTTTGCTATTTGTCGCTTTAGATCAGTATTTTCCAGAGAGGTGTTGTCAAATTCGTTCTGCAAAATGTTGTATACAGACTGCATATTCTTAATTTTTTCCTTCAGCTCCTCAGTTGTAACCCAGTCAATTATAGTGTTATCTACACTTCTGGATAGTTTTTTATTGGGTGTAGAACTTAGTGAGTAGTCGTGTGTTTTGGTAAGAATATGTGAGTCGTCTATGTGGGGGGTATCACCCTTTAAGGAAACAATAGGCGTCGATTGGGATGGGAATGTGGATGAGTCATCCGGGATATTTAAAGAATCCTCTGCTCTCTTTAGGGATTTTTTATTCCTTATGGTAACTGTGCTAGGCGTTGCATTCGCATCCGTTTTGTGCCTACACGTTTTACACATCCAACTTGTTCTTTTTGCTAGATCCTTGAGGCCATGCAGTTTTTCTGAATAACCGATACAGTCGAACTCATAATTATGTTTACACATAGTGCATAAAACCGTCTTTGCGGAATCGACTTTCTTCTTACATTTACTGCACGTAACCAGTGCCTTCTTGCGGCTTTCGCTAGGTTGAACATTTCTTGACATCTTTAGGAGTGCAAAAAAAAATATATCCAAAAAGCAAAAAAAAAAAAAAAAAAAAAAAGAACAACAAAAGGAAAAAAGAAAAAAAAAAAAAAAATACTCTGCAGATCCGATCTCCTAACCTTCAAGGTTCCTATGATTTCACTCCAGTGCCCTACGCACGGTGCCACCGGTCGCTTATTTACGGCGGCGAATTTGTGCACTGTTTCTTCTCGCCTCGAATGACGAATCAGCGCTCGGTTATTATCGAGTGTGTTCGTGTGCACTCGTAGCTGACTCACAGCTGATCGATCACTTGTTTGAATCACAACACAAAACCACAACGTTTTTTCCTTCAATTGTTTTGGTAAACACTGCACTGTATTAATTTACTTTGGTGAATTTCTTCGTTAAATCCATGCACCAGATGTTTATCTTTACTCAGTTATCACCTATGTTAAGATTACGTCGCATTTACTATTATTTATATTATTTAAATACGGAGCTATATTGAAACTCAACCGCTACGTTCGCGGGGCGCGCGGGGTATCGCGGGGGATATGGCTGACAACCCTGGATGAGTTGCTGCATCAGCGTTTCGTTCTGAACCCAACGCGCTCGCTTCCCGAGCGCGTCAGTCTTGCTCCAACCTCCGTGAAGGCTACCATTCTTACAAAATCCTACTAATTCGTGTATTCAATTCTAAATCCTTTTTTTTAAAACCTAATCTGCAAGGCCCGTTCTAACAGTTCGAATTGACAAAATCTTTTGAGTTGGATAGTCCACTTACCGTTTGTCAAGGAAGGCTTTAAGCTATCTATAGTAACACTGTGTGCGGAAACCGAAACCCACGCGGACGGAGTCGCTGGCGGCCGCTAGTACTAAATAATATTATAATGTGAAAGTTCGTTTGTTAGTCCGTCAATCACGCTGAAACTAAGCGGATATTGATTTTTGGTATTCAGACAGGGTATGGGCTGACTTAGGTCATATATATAGGATACGTACTTTATATCCCAACTAGCGGCCGCCCGCGACTCCGTCCGCGTGGATTTCTTTTTTTCGAAATAAAAAATAGCCTATGTTCTGTCTCAGGGTCTAAAGATTGTCTGTACCAAATTTCATCAAAATCGGTTTCGAGGTTTAAGCGGGAAAGCGTGACAGACAGACAGACAGACAGAGTTACTTTCGCATTTATAATATTAGTTGAATACGTAGAGGTAAAACATGACATACATAATAAGCGTCAATAAGACTTCTTTGTTTGGTGAAAGTATAAAAATTACGTTTTACATTTTTGCTAGACATTTCGACGAGTATCGTCTTCCACAGCAGTACCTATATTTTGTATTTTCTGTGGCAGTAGTGATTCCTATTGGGAAAAAAAATAATTAAAATGAAATTGGTGAGTGACTTAATTAAATGTATTATTACTGCCGTTAATACATTAGTTATTTGTTTAATTGTGCTTGAAACTTTTATCAGTAACGAGTTTTGGTAAAAAGACGATGTTTTCAAACTCTGGCGTAATCTGCGTAACCAGAAAGTGTGTCATGTTATCAAGAGTTTTGTTTATTTGGTATTTTATGTGGATGAGAGTCAGTGATGCTTCTTACTTACTAACTATAGCAGCGAAGCGACCCAAAATGAGTCTTAAAATGTGCTTCTGTTATTGTTATTTCGACAGTTGGGATGCAATAAGCATTCGTTTGACAATTTGTAACAAATTTCTATTTCTCCTGAGTATATCATCTTTGGCCTGTCGCAGTCTACCGAACATAGACCTTCCCAGACGGAGGTTGTCCGATTCCTCCCCTGTTCTATTCCTATGTAAAGAGCCTACACTTTTTTGCTTCCCTACGTTTGAACTTGCAGATAATACTAAATTAACTTTATTTTGTTTCAGGCAATGTACCCGATGCTGCTTATAATAGCAGCATATACAGCGGAAACCGAACAGTCTCCTGCACCTAATCTATTGAACGCACTATCAAAGCCAAATTCTGATGAACCATCCAAAGAACAGTCTACCTCTCCTGATTTATTAAACATACTATCAAAACCAAATTCTTCTGAGCCATCTACAGACCAGTCTTCTTCACCAAGTCTTTCAAACGTACTATCAACTCCAAATTCTGCTGAGCCAACACAAACACAATCATCCACACCTAGTATCATTGATTTACTTGCAAACGCTGAGAACTCTCAGAATAATGGTTTATTATACCAATACCTGCAACAACTTCAGCAAAATGATCTATCTCAAATAGGTTTGCCATCTCAACAGAACCAATACTCACAATTACCTTTCGCAAATCCAGAGGATCAAATAAAAGCCCAATATGAACAGTACCAACAGCACCAACAGGAATTGTATCAACAGTATTTACAATACTCGCAGCAATACCCACAGTACATTCAGTATTACTATCCAGATTTGGGCGGTTATTACAGTTCATTGTTTGCAAATAATAATCCATTATAAGGAGATAAATTGGTTGAAAACAAAAATGTGATAAGAAAGTTGTTTGTGGTAAAAGTATGCAATAAGTTACATAAAATTAAGTCCTTTTCACCATGGTAGGTAAGTTCCTGATTGATTGATTAAAAGCTAACAGTAACTTTTACCTATAGAAATAATAGTAATAATGCAAGTAATCGAGTATGTAAGATATCCAATCAGGAATTTCTCTGACATAGTTTAAACAGGGTCACGGAAAAGTATTTGTCGAGTTATAACCATTGTTAATATCAGTATTAAGTTTATTCAGGATTGTTTACCTTTTTAAGTTAATTCTGCATTAAAAATTTGGAAAGTGAGCAACCTCTCTGAATTGAAAAGCAAAGAAATTGTTTTGTTAATGATTTTGTAAGAAATGGCACATTTGTTGATTATAGATTAGTTTTCAATACGACGTCTTACTATTTCTATTAAAAAATATTTATTAAACATTTAGTTAGTTAAGTTTTTTGTTTTATTGGCTTATGATGGTAAGTTCTCCCTTCCGCTGAAGAAATAATCCTGCTTTAAAAACCCTATGTATACTTTAAAAGATGAACGTCAACAACTTGAAAACAAGCAGACAATGGTTTTTATTACACTTAATAACAGGACGTCAAATTGATATGAAGAACTTATAAATCAAACTACTTTTAAACGTATACAAATCGTGGCTGCTGAAAAGTAACCGTAGCGTACGGAGAGGTCTGTCCTGAAAAAAAAAACAGTTTTATTTATTTATTTAAACTTTATTGCACGATATAAAAATTGTAAAAAAGGTGGACTTAATGCCTCGTGGCATTATCTACCAGTCAACTTTAGGGTCAAACAGAAAGTGAATAGTAGGTAGTGCTATTAAAATTGAGTAAATTTACGTTTAGATAATACCTAGTTAATACTAGGACACATATTTTAACATTGATTTTGATCAGTTCAAAAGTAGTTTTATTTCTTGAATTATACCCCCTTCATGAAGCTACGAGTATTTCCTTGCTGGTTCTATATAGCATACAGCCATCTCGGCAACAGGCAGTCCTGATAACCGTGCGCCAGAATTAATTAGACAACTAAAAACTTGGCTCGTTCCGCTGCCGGGCGTTTGCCGATGTCTTATTGGATGCCGCCCGTGCCGCGCCATAGCACTCAGTGATTACACGGCACATAGGGCCATAGCACTGCCTCCGTGGTGTAGTGGTTAGAGGTCGTGGGTTCGAATCCCGCGGGGAACACTTTCACTTTGTGTTGGTTGTCCCAGTTTGGTTAGGACATTGCAGGCTTAAATCACCTGATTGTCTGGTTCGAAGTGTTCTCGAGTACGGTTCGGTGGTCTGGCGTCCACACTATGCAAACCATATGCTTCGAATTGAGAGGGTGCAAAAACGGTTTTTGTGGCATCTAGCTTTTGCAGATGGAGTGTCAAAAAGTATACGCTCTTACAGTGATAGACTCAAAAAATACAAAATGATAGACCTTGACAAGCGTAGAGATGGACTAGACCTAATATTTTTATTTAAAATTATTAGAAACATCATCAACTGTCCGCAACTATTATGTCTATTCAGACTAAGAGTCCCCCATCATTACCCTCGCAAGCAAATTCAAAAACTCTTTGCCCCCCCTCACCGTCGAACTCGTATGGGTCAAAACTCACTGGTTCCACGTTTTTGCAACCTATATAAGAAGCACATGAGTAAATTGGATATTTTCTCCGATTCGATCCACAAATACCGTAAGATTGTCAATGGCATGAAAGTATAAGCGGGAATTTTTTTTTTGTATCTATTGGGCTCCAAGGCAATGGCCGAGGATGCAACCGGGAGAGGCGCTAGGATGATGATGATAGGGCCATAGCACACGGCGTATTTTAAACGCGCAGACGACGCGCGTTTCAGGAACGCGCGTTTTCGGCGCCGTAGATGCTGATTGTTGCGTTTGCAATCATGATACAAAAGTTACAAAGTTGCGTTAGAATCTCGTTTGAATCGCGTATACGCGTGTAATCTGCGCGTCGTCTGCGCGTTTAAAATACGCCGTGTGCTATGCCTTCTCAGTTTGAGGAGCTCGATGGCGCAGTGGTTAACCCGCTCGGTCATATTGAGTCATTGTGTCATTGGATGGGTGACCGAAAATGTACAGCTCGAGCTGTTGCGTTATTCCTCAGTTGGCAGTTCAGCAAGTTCACCCGAAAAGAGATGGCTCAAAAAAACGAGTATCGACAGAATTTTCTTATGTCCGTTTTGATAGGGGCTTGTATGTACTACATCAAATATATTATGTATACATTATATATCTTTCCTAACTAATGGAGTTATCTGCAAATCTCAAAAAAGCTTTCCCCATACATTTTGTACCGAAAATCCTCGGTTTCTGTCATTTCTTGTGCTGAAACCTTAAATGGTCCCATAGAGTATTTTGATCCCAATTTGAAATATAATCGTATGGCATGAAAAAAAATGTTGGAATATGTATGTATGGCTAAATTTTCTTGCGATAAGCAGATTTCCCAATTAGGAAAAATCTATGGTACCTACATATATAAAATGTATAAATAAGTCCCTATCAAAACGGACATTTAGGACGGAGCTTTAGGTAAAGTGACAAATACATAGTTACTTCATCATATTATGGGCATTATCTAGCTAGATTCAGAAAAAGCAGGATAGAAAATACGTATAGACATTATTTTACATACTGTTTCCATTACCTACTCTTAAATCATATTCTGGACTAAGTTAAGGTTAAATATATCCACCCCTTTTAATATACGCCAAAGACCCTCTTTCAATATTTCGTTCGTAAAGCAAGTTACGTAATTAGTTTTTTTTTAATATAAGTTAAGAACTTATTAATACGATCAGATTTTATACGATAAAATATAAGAAATTCTAGCTAGACCGAAAATCCAATAGAGACGACTTATTACATGATTTACAATGCAGCTATAACAGTAGGCAGGTCCTAAAGTCGTAAGTACATGATATTAAATGATTATTGTTTCGTAACCATTAAATTTGAATTAATATTTAAAGTCAAACAATATCGTTTTATAATATCTAGCCAGAATGATCGAATGAAATGGCAGCGTTCGAGTCTTCCGTTCCCGGAGTGGAAACTTGAACCAATGGCAGAGCGTTATGACAGCGCTCAAACGTCCCGACCAATCACTGACCTTTAGGCCGCGCTGCCCGCGCCATCTTGCGGCGTGGTGTGTAAGATCCGCCGGCGCACATGAAACGTGCGGTCGTAATAAAAAAATCGAATTTAAGGAACTTTCTCAGTATTTGTGTGTGTAAACGTGTTCTGAACAATATTTGTGATCATCAAAGCCTAAAGCAAACAAGAACTATTTCCAACCTAACGCACGACTTAACGCCAAACGAGACGCAGCGTGGGAGCTCCCAGCTAGGTGCATCAGCAAAGTACTGGACAAGATGTTCGTGGCTAGAGGTAAGAGTTTATTTCTTTGGTGGCGGACATCTTGAGCGTTGTGCGGCCCATTCGATCTTTAGCCCTGCTGCACCCAAATGCGCAGGTAACGTAAATCAATTAACCAACTATGAATGACATTACTCGTCTCAATACGAAAGTTACTTTGTTTGTTTCCTAAACTTCGCCTCTGTTGATATACGAGTTATCTATTGTTCGAGTACTATATATGTATTTACATATATATTAAATTTTAGAATAGAACAAACTACTCTTTAGGCTGGAACCACCCTGGCCAAAGTGCGTAGTAAATGGGATCGTTTTTAATTGGGTTTAAAAAAATATTTCTCTTCCAAATATCCCAACCAACCAACTAGGTAGGTACATAACACCCGAACAATCCGTATATTCTAATCTAAAGTTACTCGGACAAACTTCACCGGACCACTTGCGACCCGCCCGGTTAAACGCTGGCTCGTTTACAAGGAGTTCCATTATCAGTCATGAGCATGGTTTCATTTTTAATTGGAAAGACGCTGTAATAAACTACCGTTCTGATGCGGTATAAAGTAAATTGAAACAATATAAAAAGGCTAAAGCCTTGGGACACCTAAAAATGTTGCCGTTCTGGGTATTTTCTGAAGGATCTCTTACCCGACGAGTTATACTCAATATGAGTTATTCTTCAACTCGCTCGCTTGAATCTCGCTTAATCGAGCAAGATGACACATTTCGATTCTATTCACCACGCTGGAAATGCAGTTATACCTCCATTACTTGATCGTATACTGCGTATACATTGACCAAAGCCGAAAAGACACCCAAAAAAGGAAGGACAATATTAATACCCAATTACCTAATCAATCTTCAAAGATCAAACACAAATAATCATAATTTAAAAACCTCATAAACTTTTCCATTCAAGCTGAAACTAACGAATTGTAACAGAACAGTTTCCCGAATAGAACTACCCTCATAACTGGCAACTTCGGCTTTTGTCCGGAATTTAATTTTACAATGAGAGCTTTTCCATGGATCGCCTTTTCGGCCCTCGTCAAAGACGAAAGTCGCTAATTAGAGATTCAGATGCTAGCTAGGCTTTGGCAGCTGATTGGGATTCTCTTTTTTATTTAGTTTGGGGAGCTTCTGTTTGCTATTTTTAATTATTCGGACTTTGACTTAAAGTTTTTATTTTAGATTCCTTGGACTTACATTCCATTCGATTTTACCCGTCGGCTAAAAGCTAGAAGCATTACATTTTCCTGATGAAGAATATAACAGGCGGCCGTTTTTATCACGCTTAAGTACGCTTCAATCCTTAAAATTCCTACGTTCCCTCAATTTTTAATCACGATAATAAAATTTATATTAAAATGGCGCTTTTTTTTTCTTTTTTCCAACGCTGCAGTTAAAAAGTGCACGGCCAGTGCAGGTGGCGAGGTATCGCAGCGGCATTTTATCGGCTGCCAAACGCGGCGACCGGTAGAGGGACTAGGCCGTATGGAAATCATGTACTGTGACCATTATTCACGTGCTACTGGAGACTTTTGGAAGACTATCTTACATGAGCCGTGTGGTGCTGGCTTAGAAAATCTATAATAGACCGAAAATTTGATCTCAAGCTCCTCCGTGCTTTGGAAGCCGTTGGTCCTGCGCCTGACCTATCTAAGATCGTTTCAGAATGCTGTCCAACTGAATTATGAGAGTGAAGGAATAGGTAGTGCAACTGTGTTTGCGCACTCACTTAGGCACCTATATCCTGCGTACCTGGCTGATCTTAAGATTGGCCGCCATGGCCGAAGAACGGCCGGAGGGTATTTGGTGTTGTTGTTGTTTTGTATCGTAAAAATATCAACCTTCCTATTAAGAGTAGTACCTATGAGCATAGCTCCGATAGGGGGAGGCTTTGCTCTGCAGTGGACTTGCTGATGATCTGATAATTATTTTACAAGGCTCAAATTGGAGTAGAGCCTATTGAAATCAAAATTAAGTCAAACTAGCCACGCACCAGCAGAAACATAGCAAACAGTTACGAAGTGCAAATTCAAGGTGGAGGCACATACCTGAAGAGCGGCTTATTCGGGTGGAAGTTCTTCCTCTCTTAAAATTATACTCCAAGTAAATTCCAATTTCTAACAATTTCCTAAATATAAATAGGAATTATACTCACCACAGTTTGCGACAGCTGTGCCTATGTAAATGCAACGGACAATTTAAATCTAGAATTCCCGCCTCGGCCCTCTAGCGGCGGGAAGTCGAATTAATAATTTGAATTCGGATTGGTCAGGTTTTGTTCCAACCTGGGAACGGGACGTTCCGGCCAATGGGATTCAAATTTATGCTAATTCTCGAGTGTGTGTTTTAGGAAATTATACGTTTTCGTGCAATTGAGAAGTCAAAGAGATTACTGAGTGTGTGAATGTGGAATATATTTTATCTATAAGTAAGGAAATAAAGTTTTGACGAGCCGGTTGGTGTTGTGGTCAAGAAGTTGACTATTAGACCAAAGGGCTGCGAGTTCGATCCCCACAAAGGAAAAACATTTGTGTGCATAAACATGTATGTTTATCCTGGTCTGAGTGTTATATGTACTCGTATGTATCTATTTAAGTATGTTTATGTATACCACTGCTGATTCTGATGTCTGAAACACCAGTTCTTCTTTTTATTTTTAAGTAAATATCTAATCACATCACGTATGCATAGCATGTGGCTCTGTGGTATCTATATCTGTAGGTAAAGCACTTGTGTTACGCAAGCTAATAACTTTTGTGCTTATGGAAGTTCACATAGATAAATAAATTTGTATATTTAGACATTTATATAGGTACGTATGTAAGTCTGCCAGTGCCACTAGCTTAATATTGTACGGGAAACTTCCTGAATGCTGTCAGATTAACATAGTAATATACAGTCATCTCATAAAAAAGTCTTCTCTTTTTATTATTCTGTAAACACTTCAATGTAATTTGATTCCAATTCGAATGACCGCCATATTTGTTTCCTTCACATAAAAGTAACAGTAACAATTTGCGAAGTATAAAATTTCGTTCACACACGGACCGTTTTTGGTGGTAGGATGAAATAAAATTTCGATGCCAACGATATCGTCATTATTTTATATTTATATTCGAGAAGTAAACGAGGATCGGCGATGATTTTGCTTTATTGGCAGTCGCCATTACGTTTTTAGGGTTCCGTAGCCAAAATGGCAAAAAAACGGAACCCTTATAGATTCGTCATGTCTGTCTGTCTGTCTGTCTGTCTGTCTGTCTGTCTGTCTGTCCGCCAGTCTGTCACAGCCACTTTTCTCCGAAACTATAAGTACTATACTATTGAAACTTGGTGAGTAGATGTATTCTGTGAACCGCAACAAGGTTTTCATACGAAAATAGAAAAAAAAAAAAAAAAATGGGGGGTCCCCATAGTTAGAACTGAAACTGAAAATATTTTTTTTCATTGAACATATACGTGTGGGGTATCTATGGATAGGTCTTTAAAAATTATATTGAGGTTTCTAAGCTGCTTTTTTTCTTAAGTTAATACTTTGCGTGACATACTCTTCCAAAGTGGAAAAAAGTGTGTCCCCCCCCCTCTAACTTCTAAAGTAAGAGGATGATAAATCTAAAATAAATATATAATGTACATTACCATAAAAACTACCAACGAAAATTAGTTCGAACAAAATCTATTCAGTAGTTTTTTTAATACGTCAAAAATAGAATTTGTACGGAACCCTCAGTGCGGGAGTCCGACTCGCACTTGGCCAATTTTTATAATTGCCGCCATTTTGGTTTGTTTTTTTTTCATCGTTGCATGGTCAAGATTCCGCCAATTACGTAGAAAGCGTTTAAAATTAATGACTCGGTTCCAATTTGCCAGAAAGAAAAAGATGGTTTGATCCTTTGCTTTCCCAACTTTACGTAACACAATAAATTAATCATGCAATATTATAAATGTGAAAGTTTGTTTGTTTGTCCTTCAATCACGCTGAAACTACTGAGCGGATTTGATGAAATTTGGTATTCAGGCAGGGTGTATGACTTAGGTGATAGGATACTTATTTTATATTCCAATGAAATGCTAAGATGGGATAAAACAGGACATAATATTGTTGTACTCTAAGTAACATTTTCCCTCTAAGTACCCTATCCTAAACCTGATGAACAGAATGTCATAGCAAAGGCAAGCTACTACGCCTTGACAAACTGTACTCATTATATAGGTATTTTTTGATAGATTCATATAGTTAGTTTACTGTACGGGTGAACTTTCCTGCAATATCATTTCCTTTATGAAATGAACGGTACGATTTATATAATGAAATCCTTGCAAGCGTCGCTACAATCTAGCAAAGAGGTTGTAACTTCTCCTCTACAGGTCATACCCGTCCAAGAGCTTAGTTTATTGTGATGTGGAAAAGAATGAAAACACCAATTCCTTGAGATAATGAATTATAGTTCACACTGAAAAATTCTTATTCCCTTCTTGATGAAAACTTTTCTTAGAAGTTGACCAGCAGTTTGTGTGTGCTATATGTTTAGCCAATTCTTCCCGGTACCTGCGATACAGACTGTGTCTAGTGCGGGTGCCACAGTACATTATCTGGCACCAACCTCAATAAACAGTGTAAACATTTATTTTAAGTTTACACCCACCGTATATTTATAATTTGTATCTGTTTATTGGCAAATAAATGTTTTTGTATTTTGTATATACTTGGTTGGTTAGCTACTGAGAGCATAAATGAAATGAGTACTAAGCAATTCTTTGGACTAAAACACCAATTGTTTAGCCACAAACTATGCTCGAAGTCTGTATTATAAATGCTAGGGAACGGGTAGACATACTTACATAGTTTTAACATCCATTGAAGCAAGCTACATATTTCGCAACTTGCATCACAAAACGAAATTAACCAAACACATTGCGTAGGAAGCGCTTGCGTATTTTCCGTAGAGTGTGAATTCATATATCATTTATTTTCCTTATTAGGGAAGCAGCTCAAAATATTACATGACAAAATTCGCAGGCGTGACGCGAGTAAATGGATTTGCCCTCGTCAAAAGAAACGTTGGCATGGGAAGAATTGTTCCTAGTCTTACACATAGTGTTGTTGAGTAGAATAGAATAGATAGATTAGGAAACGTTAGTTGATCTAGAACACAATAGACATTACACAAAGTACAAAAGCAGATTTAAGAACAAGTGATAAATAAAACAAAATAAAGATATTAGAATGTATGCTCTTATTATTGTCTCACTTCAGGGCAAACGCTTCAAGAATCTGAGGTGCGATTCACTAAGTGCAAATGTCATAAAAGCCTTGGTCGCAGCGGCTGTGAAATCAGTGACAGTAGGTACTTTTTGGTAGTAAGTTAGAACTATTTCAACGCTGCACGATACTAAAACATGGCTGACACACCCGTAAATTCAGCCGTGAGCGAATTAAACGAGTGTCGCTTAGTTATTCACTAAGCATAGCAGTTTTTTTTACAAATATGTGTTTTGACTTAACCCATACTTGCCAAATGCGGATAGGTGATCACAATCCGGGGGTGTGTTCAGAAAAAAACAACACATTTTTCATTCGAATCCGATATTGCGATCATGATTTGGTGCCTACTTAAAAACCATCCTTGGTTTTAATTTTCCCTACCGTTTTTATGTATACGAGCTTATAGTTTATAGCCGTTCTCGATATTTAGGGACTATCGATGTTCGATGACCGATTTACAAGCACAACTATAGCTGTTTCAACATCACTAGTTCTAACCTATGAGCCGGATACTCTAGGTAATTGTGTGGGGCTGTGGAATGTTATCAGATGGTTAGATTGTATCACTTTCGCGATATGAAAGGGTGTAAAGCTGCAACTTGCAAGTCACCGGGTATTGTTGATGTAAGTTGGGCTTAATGATAAAGAAAAACTGCCCTTTAACTATGAGCCAAGGCTTTTAGTTCTAAACCTGTGTAATCTTTTACTTGATTCTTGATGTATATTTTTTCAATATTCCCTTACTTAAGTCTGAAGATTTTTTTACCGCATAATGATAACACGAATGCCGTTTAGTAACAGACCGTATCATGGCCATAGTACTATTTAAGTATTTAAAACCTACCATGGTGCGTTACTATTAAAGGTACTTTGATTTCATAATAAATTATATCGATTAGGTACCTTAAAAACAATATTATTGTAAAACATAAAAAGGTTTTATTAAATAATTAAAAATATTTACATAAAACATGACTTAAAATGATAAATTGCTAGAACTAATCCGCAAATGAAATAAGTCGAGGACGAAACCAGAGATATTTCAGAATTTAATTCGCAGAATAAATTTCATTTGTTAAATTAGTTTCATCTCTGTATGGCTTGATTAATTCTAGCTGGGAACAGGGGAATTGACAGTCTGAGCAAAATCTTGTAAATCTAGGAAAGGAATACGGTATTCGACTGACAGTTCAAATCACCCAATTTTACGAGTAGGTCATGCGAGAAGCTTGTAGGGTAAACCACGGGTAAACCTGTTGAAATATCTACTTACTAACATGTTTGTATCAGATTTATAGTTTCATAATTTAATTATCCTACTACTATTATAAAGGCGAAAGTTTGTATGTGTGGATGTATGGATGTATGGATGTGTTGAACTAATTTTAAATTTGCCGCCTTCCCTATTGTTTAACTAATCTGTGACAATCAATGTCAATGTTGTCTATGACAGTTCTATATAATAAACGCTCTATGATTCTGTGGTACAACGAGTGTAGTTTGATTTATCTAAATTCCTTTAATTATTATCAAAGTCAACAGGTTATGGGCCCAGTAAAGCCAAAGTTATAAAGTAAAGTGATTGTAAAGTTCATTGGAATAATAATTACAAGTAAAAACAATTTGTGCCGGTGTAGTGACATTGTGCCGGCGACATAACCTTCAAGCATCGCGGTTCAGTTTTTCAAATCGTCAAAAATCTCTGTGATCATGGCTAGTAGCAATCCTCTGGCATTAATAGAAAAATTAACCGGCCGAGAAAACTACAATACCTGGCGGTTTGCTGTAAAAACATACCTTCAACATGAAGAACTTTGGGAATGCATAGAAAATCCCAACAATGAACCATTCGACGCAAAGAAGGACACAAAAGCCAAATCTAAGATAATTTTACTTGTCGATAGTATCAACTACGTACATATCCAAGAGGCGGAAACGGCGAAAGAAGTATGGGAAAACTTATCCCGCGCTTTTGATGACTCTGGGCTTACACGCAGAGTTGGCCTACTACGTGATCTCTGTACTACTACACTCTCTGGTTGCCAAAACATAGACGAATACGTGAGCAAGATAATGTCTACAGCACATAAGCTCAGAAATATAGGATTCCAGGTTGATGATGAGTGGCTCGGGACACTTCTACTCTCCGGGCTACCTGACCATTACAAACCAATGATCCTTGCCATTGAGAGCTCCGGAATGAAAATAAGTGCAGACTCTGTGAAATCAAAATTGCTCCAAGAAGTGAAATCTGAAAACAATAACTCCGCTTTTACATCTGCTCATGGTTTTCAAACCAAGAATGTGAAAAAGAAGTTCTTCAAAGGTCCTAGATGTTTTCAGTGTAACAAATATGGACACAAGAGTACGGAATGCAGGACAAAACCGAAAGATAAGGTTGCCAAATCAAATAGTTCTTACGCTGCCGCATTTGTCATTCCATCTGACATCAACAGCTCCGCATGGTACATTGATTCTGGGGCAACCATGCACATGACAAGACATCAAAAACTTCTTCAAAATGAACACTCACCGCCTGTAGAACAAATCAAAGTTGCAAACAACAAAACACTTTCAGTGAGTAGCTCCGGTGATGTGGCATTGAATACATTGAATGGAGAAAATCAGTCAAATGCAATATTATTTACAAATGTTCTGTACGTACCTGAAATTGCAGTGAATCTAATATCTGTTCATCAAATTACAGAAAAGGGTGGTCTAGTTAAATTCGATTCCAATGGCTGTACTATACTGAACAGACAAAATGTTATTGTAGCAACAGCAACAAAAGTTAACAACATGTACCGGCTTAACATGAGTACCAACTATGCATACATGTCTGATGTTAAACAAGATGATATATTTTTATGGCACCAACGAATGGGTCATCTGAACCTAGACACCTTAAAGAAACTGAAAGAGAGTTCTGAAGGATTCACATTGTCTGATAAACAAGTAAACAATATAACTTGTATAACATGTCAAGAGGGCAAGCAAACAAGAATGCCCTTCAAGAGTTCAGGATCACATTCTTCAAAGCTATTAGAACTGGTGCATTCTGACCTCTGTGGCCCCATGGAAACTCAGTCGTTAGGAGGGGGCAAATACTTCTTAACATTTTTGGACGATTATTCCAAAAAAGTGTTTGTGTACATTTTGAACAACAAAACTGAGGTATTGTCAAAATTCAAAGAGTTCAAAACAGAAGTTGAAAACCAAACTGAATGTAAACTCAAATGTATTCGGACTGACAATGGCCTGGAATATGTCAACAAACCATTCTCTGACTTCCTTAAAAGTGCTGGAATAAGACACCAAACATCAACGCCTTATACTCCTGAGCAAAATGGAGCAGCAGAAAGATTGAACAGGACTTTAGTCGAGAGAGCTAAGTGTATGATTCTGAATGCTGGATTGGCAAAGTTTTTCTGGGCTGAAGCTATAAAAACTGCTGCATATATCATAAATAGATCTCCAACTAAATCCTTATTGTTTAAAACACCTGAAGAGGTTTGGACAGGACATAAGCCAAATATCAGTAATATGAAAGTGTTCGGATGTGAAGCCATGGTCCACTTACCAAAAGAAAAACGCAAGAAGTGGGACCCAAAATCACTGAAAATGATCTTTATTGGCTATTGCGAGAACACAAAAGGGTACAGATTCATATTACCAAACACAAGAACTATAATCAAGAGTAGGGATGCTGTATTTCTTGAATCCACCGTTAAGAGGAACTATGCAGCTCTGGAATTATCTGAAACAGAAAACAAAACATTAGATACACATGGTAAAAGTAATAATGAAAGCTTAATGTCAAATGAAGAAAGCAAGGAAGAATCTTATAACTCAGATAGCTCATATAATACTGTGAAAAATAACTCAGATTCAGAAGAATACTTACCAGAAATGAAGATTGATACTCCTCCGCGAAGTAACATAACGTTGAGACCTAGAAATAAGAATAAAGAACAATCTTACCTTTGCTATGAGGAATCCTTAGTGCCTGAGCAAGTCCCTGAATCATACAAGGAAGCTATCAGCTGTATGAATTCTGAAAAATGGAAAAAGTCAATTGACGAAGAACTTGAAGCCCATGAAAGAAATGGCACGTGGATATTGGTAAATAAGCCTGCAAATACAAACATAATCGGCTGTAAATGGGTTTTCAGAGTTAAAGACCAACCAACGGGTCCTCGCTTCAAGTCCAGGCTGTGTGCAAAGGGTTACGCACAGGCAGAAGGTATTGACTATAAGGAAACATACTCACCGACAGTAAGGTATGATTCAATACGTTTATTGTTATCTCTAGCTGCTAAAAATGGTTATGAAATTCTTCAACTCGACATTAAGACTGCTTTCTTGTATGGTGAACTAGAAGAAACCATATACATGTATCCACCTGAAGGTCTAAAACATGAACCTAATAAAGTATGTAAATTGATAAAGTCACTGTATGGTCTTAAACAAGCACCACGGTGCTGGAACACTAAGTTCAATTCTGTACTTCAGAAATTTGGCTTCATAAATAGTAAAGCAGACCAATGTGTTTATGTTGCAAATATTAAAGAAACTAAGTGTTATCTTTGTATTTATGTGGACGATGGGCTCCTATTTTCTAAATCAAAATCTGCTCTGCAGTCTGTAACGAATGATTTGAAAACAATATTTGATATGACAATATGCCCACCTGGAAACTTTGTAGGAATGGATATTCAAGTTTCAGACAAGTACATCTTTATACATCAAACAAAATATATCAAACAGTTGCTAAATAAATTTAATATGGATAATGCCAACCCCAACAGCGTTCCAGTTGACCCTCATTCAAAGCTGGAGAAGAGTGAGCACCAGCCTGACAAAAATCTACCTTATAGAGAAGCAGTTGGTTCTCTAATGCATGTTGCCATAGTAAGCCGACCAGACATAATGTTTGCTGTGAGCTTGGTGAGTAGATTTTTGAATTGCTATGATGAGTCTCACTGGACAGCCGTTAAGAAGATTCTAAAGTATCTCAAAGACACTATCAACTTTGGCCTATGCTATCACTCAGCAAAATCGTCTGAATTAGTTGGCTATAGTGATGCTGACTATGCTAATGACATCACTACTAGAAGGTCAACAACTGGATATATTTTCTTCAAATGTGGAGCTGCTGTAACATGGTGTAGTCAAAGGCAACACACTGTCGCCTTGTCGACTACAGAAGCTGAATTTATGGCCGCATGTGGCGCGACCAAAGAGGCCATTTGGATCAAACAATTATTATGTGATCTTGGTGAATTTGAGCAACAAACAGTAGTGATAAATATAGACAATCAAAGTGCAATAAGTGTAATTAAAAATGTAAACTTTCATAAGAGGTGCAAACATATTGACACTAAGTATCACTTTATAAAGGAAAAATATTATGCTAAAGTTATTGATTTAAATTATGTCTCAACATGCAATCAACTTGCTGACTTTTTAACTAAGGCTTTACCTAGAGATAAATTTCAACATATGAGAGACCAAATTGGAATGTTATCCAAAGATATGTTATGTAATCTTTAATCTAAACAAGTATGTACCTATGTTTGTTTTAATAGTTTAATATTGTTTCTGTTGTAATAATTTAGTACATAGAAGGCTTAAATTTGGCAGGAGTGTTGAACTAATTTTAAATTTGCCGCCTTCCCTATTGTTTAACTAATCTGTGACAATCAATGTCAATGTTGTCTATGACAGTTCTATATAATAAACGCTCTATGATTCTGTGGTACAACGAGTGTAGTTTGATTTATCTAAATTCCTTTAATTATTATCAAAGTCAACAGGATGTTTGTTACTCTTTCACGTAAAAACTACTGAATGGATTTGAATGAAACTTTACCATAATATAGCTTATACATCAGAATAACACATAGGATATTGGAAATCGAAATCCACGCGGACGGAGTCGCGAGCGGCCGCTAGTAGTAAATATGCTGATGATTTGAAGAACAGTTTGTTAGTTATTTCACCTCAAAAGTCTAACGACGAGTTCTCTCCTTCTTTTTCCTAGTTTATCTAGTGAAAGGCACGCTTTTTAGGGTTCCGTAGCCAAATGTCAAATAACGGAATCCTTATAGATTCGTCATGTCTGTCTGTCTGTCCGCCCAGTCTGTCACAGCCACTTTTTTCCGAAATTATAAGTACTATACTGTTGAAACTTGGTGAGTAGATGTAATTAAAAATAATATTGTGGTTTCTGATATCATTTTTTTCTTAAGTGAATACTTTGCGTGACAGACCCTTCCAAAGTGGAAAAATGTGTGTCCCCCCCCCTCTAACTTCTAAAATAAGAGGATGATAAAACTGAAATAAATATATAATGTACATTACCATAAAAACTACCAACGAAAATTGGATTGAACGAAATCCAGTCAGTAGTTTTTTTTAATACGTCAAAAATAGAATTTGTACGGAACCCTCAGTGCGCGATTCCGATTCGCACTTGGCCGATTTTTTGCATTTAAGTTTCTTCCTAACTAGGTACCTAGGTTTCTACGTATTAGGTATCTATGACATCAAATCTATCTAGTCATCGTTTCTTTTAAACCCTAAATAGCTAAAAAGAAGCCCTGACTGTCGCATTGCGGTCGAGAATATAAATCATAAAGTTTAACATGACCACTGCATGCAAATCCATTTACACACCGCTCTTATTGCTTTGACCTAAGGTTCAAAGTCGTGTGGCAATGTTCGTTACTGACCTAGAGAGTTAAGCAGCATTTCAAGGATTAAACTACGTATTACAGCGGGTTGTGTTGCATTTGGCAACGTTTGGACTAGTGGGTAAAGTACACGGACGTGATATTAAAGTCTTGGGTTCGGTTCCGTTGGTCTAGTGGTTGTGTATCCTGTTAACAAAACCAAAGGCAGCAGGTTCAAATCACGTTAGTGGCAAGTCTTTAGAATATCGATATTTGTACTGGAGTTATGGATTAATATCTACTGCCTGTTATTATTCAGGCCGTTGGCTTAGGTTTTATCGCGTAGTGTAGCAAGAAAAATATTAAAAATATATGTACTTGTCAGTCAATTGCCAGATTCATTAAGAACAATGAACTCCTTGCGTTTTTACAGAAACGGTTTCTTGGTAATTCTCTGAAATGTTGTAATTATATTTTGTTATATTAAATTAAACCCAAAAAGACTAGTTTAGTTTTAGTCTGTCGTTTTGACTTCTTTTCTCTAGAGTTTAGAACAATTTTTTGCTGTTCACGGCAATTTGATCATTGTTTATTGGGCAATAAAACTTGATTTAGACTGCACGCATCGCTTCCCGCGTGTAATTCAAGGTATTTTTGCGTATAAAAATAATATTCTGTGCAACATAATGGTCCTCGGAACGCACCGTTGGAAAAATATGCCCATAAATTGCTCAGTGAATTTATGCGTAGTTTGGTAATAGTTTTATTTTATTCAATTTGGAAAGGCACGCGCGTTGCTCACCTTTTTTCACTAGGAAATGGTTTTGTATGGATGTTTTTTTTCCTATGCGACTGAACTAACTTCAACTAACGATGAATAGTTATACATATACTAAAATCCAAATATGAACAACGTTTAAACTGTGTGAGTAGGAAGGTACTGTAGTAATCCAAATGAACGATCAGTTAACTACGCAAAATGTCTATGCATCTAACAAGTGAATAAAAAGGTACCTACTCTTTTTCCATATGTTCAATTGTTCACATATGGCTTTGTAAAACCTCAATCTGATTCTAACCGTGGGCATATCATACATACACCCAAATGCTTTACATGCAAAAGAAATCAGAGCCTAAAAATTATAAAAAGCAACATTTAAAATTCCACGACATGCGATATTGCCGTTCAAAATTCTTCAGGCGTTACGTTCAACCGCTAGCTTATTTAGCAGCTCGGTTTATTGGTCGATGTAAGCATGAAACTGGAGTTATCGTAATAAAACATGTCCTCTGAAGGCTTGCCGTGAATTTACGTCACGAATCGCGTAAATATAATGTGCATCGGGCGTAGTAAATATGTTAAAGCACACGCGTGTTATTAATATTCAGTATCACGGAACCCAAGGCTTGCTGTAGCGTATTAGACACGTACGGAGGGTGTATTGTGGTTCTTTATTAAAATAAGATATTATAATGGCACGTGCTGTAAATTCAGACATCTAGGTTTGAGTTTAGTGAGGATAGAAATTGTCCGCGTTATACTCGAGTTGAACCTCGGAATTGTGGTGAAGATCCCGCTTTAGCTTTTGACAGTAACACTTTCTCAGGGTATGGACTCTGGTTAATTATCAGCGATAGATCATAGTCATATTTTGGTAAAATCTTGCGTTATGCCTTCAGGTTATTTTCGAGTAGTATCCAGTATATTGCATACGAAAGATAGAGAAGATCAGATAAGTCAGTAAATTAATAATAATACTTATAAAATTTCTGACTCGGGTCGGGAGAGACACTTACTAATTATGATTGAATTTAGTATTTCTCCCGACTTGGCCTTTAAATGTCGCTTAAGACAAGTCTGAACGGTTTATTCCACTTTATAAACGTGGGTAATATCGACCCAGGTGATTTATTTTCAAATTCCACTTTGTTCACATATGTAATATTAACAAAGTGAAATTGAATTAAAACGTATGGATAGACAAGGAAACTGCGGACACATCAAAGTTTTGTTTTATTTTATAGGAATGCAAACGAACAAGAAAGACGCTTGATCGAAAGTGATCACCGCTGCCCATGGACATCAAAAACCGCAAAAGGGTCGCAGATGTGTTGCCTGCCCCCAGACCCCATACCTTCCCCAACTCAACTGGCGATTATACTCACCAGCAGAAACATAGCACAACAGTTACGAAGTACCCAATATAAGTAAATAAAATAATATTACATTCAATGGTGACTGACTCGTTAGCTGTGCTCGTCATACGTCATCATTAGTGTTGCGTGCATCTTGCACTCATTATTCCCACGATCTCACGCCAAACTTATTAAAAATAACAGGGCTCAAAATCAGCTGGGAGAAGAATCAGCTCTCAAAATCTTTTGACAATATTTTTAATGCCGGATAAGGCAGTATTAAGTGTTAAAATCTATATCTATAAAACTCAAAGGTGACTGACTGATTGACTGACTGACTGACTGATTACATAGTGATCTATCAACGCACAGCCCAAACCACTGCACGGATCGGGCTGAAATTTTGTATGCAGGTCGATGTTATGACGTAGGCATCCGCTAAGAAAGGATTTTGATTAATTCAACCCCCAAGGGGGTAAAATAGGGGATGATCGGTAGTATGAAACTTTGTCAATTTTAAACCTATCGGGCTGATATTTTGCATACATAAAGCTACTATGACGTAGGCATCGTCTATGCAAACATATTGATGAATTCTTACCCCCAAGGGGGTAAAATAGGGGATGAACGTTAGTATGAAACTTTGTCATTTTTTAACCGATCGGCTTGAGACTTTGCGTTCATAAAGCTACTATGACGTAGGCATCGCCTAATTAATGAGATTGATAAATTCCAACCCCCAAGGAGGTAAAATAGGGGATGAACGGTAGTATGAAATTTGACAATTTTAAACCTATCGGGCTGATATTTTGCATACATAAAGATACTATGACGTAGGCATAGCCTAATTAATGAGATTGATAACTTCTAACCCCCCAGGGGGTAAAATAGGGGATGAACGGTAGTATGAAACTTTGTAATTTTTTAACCGATCGGTTTGAGACTTTGCATTCATAAAGCTACTATGACGTAGGCATCGCCTAATTAATGAGATTGATAAATTTCAACCCCCAAGGGGGTAAAATAGGGGATGAAGTTTAGTATGAAACTTTGTAATTTTTAACCGATCGGGCTGAGACTTTGCATTCATAAAGATAATATGACGTAGGCATCCCCTTTCAAAGATAATTTTAAAAATCCACCCCTAACGGGAAAAAACGTTGATATAGAAACCAAAATCCACGCGGACGAAGTCGCGGGCGCCCGCTAGTAAAAGATAGAATTCTGAATTGAATAATGTTTGATTACTATTTTCCAATGTTTGCGTAGATTGCTCGATTTCTGTTTTTTTTTTATTTAAGATAGGCTTGCATTTGACCTCGATCACACCTGATGGAAAGTGTAGATGAGGCCTAAGATGGAGCACGCTTGCCTAGTAGATACCTGTTTACTCTAGTCTTGAAGACATCCAGATTTAAACAAAAAAACAATAAAAACATACCTGTGTTTTCGAAAGAACAAGCAAGTAATTTAATAAATAAATAAATAAATGCTTTGGACTGACACACGAATTGCCTAGCCCCAAACTAATTTAATTTAATTCATGCTTAGCTTGAATGCAGAAAACTAATTTAAGAACAATCTAGATTTGAAAACAGAATGCACACTCTTTGTAAATCCGTAGCAGCAGTGGATCAATCCTTTTAAGCCTTCCAAATTGCTTTTACACTTCGAAACTTTTAAAAATCACCAGTCGCATCGATTAACTTGATTAATCGTCGAATTCCAATCGTTCATTTTCGCGCCACTTACGAATCACTCGGGTTCCGATTGGTGCTGAATGGACGCCAGAGAATTCTGAACTGCTGATGTAAATCAATATTTTTTAATTGTTCACGCAATTCGCAATTCACAAACAAAAATTACTCAGATATTCTGCCCCATCCGGGAATTGAACCCAGGATATCGACCACGAGACCAGCTTGATAATTATTTTGTGTTTAGTAAAAGTATAAATGTTAAAATACAACAAAAAAAAAAATACCAGACCAGCTTGACAATGAATAAGAAATTAGATAAAAATTTAAATTCGTAAAATGAAACTAAAAAATAATTTGGAAAGAACAACTTTTCAACAGAATTTTCATCGATAGCTCGCCATCACTAGTTTTGGGAGGGTAAACAAAAGCTTTAAATGAAAATAACTAATTTATACCCGCGTCTATTAATTTAGCTCGTTGTCTAGAATGTGTTTGCGCTGGGTAGAATACACACATCCACCACGTACTGTTTATATTGGTCTGGTTTACGTTGTATAAGTTACTAGCGTTACGCCCGCGGCTTCGCTCGCGTGGAATTCGGCTCGCGTGGAGGGAAAACAAAAATATTATATAAAATATTTATGTTTACCCTCGGGAATATCATTTTTTCCGGGATAAAAAGTATTGTTTAACCCGGAATTCTAACTACACGTCTGCGGAACAAACAAATAAACTCAATTTCCGATTTACAATATACATAAGTAAGGATTCTGTAGTCTGTTCTCAGAACGTACTTAAACCACTTTGGAATTTATATATCGCTGTTTGTCTGTGTCTATAGAAGACATTGAGGTTTTCTTAAGATAAAGCATTGGGTTCAAAATGGGCGTAGATAGGTTTTTAAAGTGTCGGTGACGCACTAGTGATGTTTACTCGAGTCATGGATGTTTATACAAAGTATTTAAGTATTTCTAGCATCCATACTACAATCTTTGAGCTCATGAGGCTAGGCAATTGGTGTGTTATCC
This sequence comes from Nomophila noctuella, assembly GCA_958496325.1. Taxonomy (NCBI): domain Eukaryota; kingdom Metazoa; phylum Arthropoda; class Insecta; order Lepidoptera; family Crambidae; genus Nomophila; species Nomophila noctuella. The sequence goes on from OY292504.1 coordinate 10,243,965, forward strand.
AAGAAATTCATTAATTCATTCACTGAACTTCGGCGGGCTGATGATGATAATAATGACCAACCATACTTCGCTTACCAACTCGCCTACCAAGCTTTGTTACCATGGTCAAATCACCCCCCCTGGGGGAGACCTACGTCCAACAGTGGACTGAAACTGGCTGATGATGATGATGATGATAGACATAAGCATACTAACGCTTTAAGTTTTACCTGAGTGTAATAAAAATATATCACCCCATCCGATTTCGTTCCGATATCGGATATAAAACGTTACGTCCACAACGCATGGAGAATAAATTTAAATCCAAATTACAGGTATTGTGTGCCGCCATAAAGCACGTTTTCGTAATATAAGGTAGCGAATTTCAATATACGGCCCGCCATTTTTGGGAAGAACTCAGTAGTACAACTTTTTAAGTCTTTGGATAAAAATACACTAAAAACGCGTCTGAAGTTTGACGTGACTATGCCTGGAATTGCAATGTCTTTTAATGGAAGATGACACACTAGGCGGAAAAAACGCGATCGAAGTTCGGTGTGAATATGCCTGCAATGTGTTTTAAATGGAAGATGGCACTCTATGCTGAAATTATGTCGCGAAATTTTGTATAGCAAATGCATTGCCGCCGTACCTACTTCGGTCGCGTGATTTCAACCTAGTGTGTTCCTTCACTATGTGTCGGTACACTATGTTGTTACCACTTTAAGAAGCTTCTCCTGTGCGAGGTCGTTGGTTTAAATCCAAGCAGACGTCTCTAGATTATTTAAGATCTGATGCACTCAGATCTAAAATAATTTCTTTAGTTTTAAGACATTCCCCAACTGAGTTCTGGAGACCCAGCAGAAACATAGTACAACTGTTTTGGAATGCTTGTTCACTGTGGTCTTCTGTAAGGTGGAGGTACATCCCCAGACGAGCGGCTGATTCGAATAGAACTTCCACTATTTTACATCCCTCTACACTTTAAAATCCCTGCCTGCAAATGCATTGCCTTGAGAGTATTCGTTTGCGATGCAACTGTGAAATTAAAACCGGCCAAGTGTTAATGTGGCCGGTAGGATAATACTCAGGAGGTTGCCTCTTTGCGTTAAGTCTAAAATGTATAATTTACAGGTGTGTTTTTGAGTAGGGTAACTATTATTTCAAAGTGGGGCAATGCATGTCGGTAAATATTACAACCTGAAATCAATGTTGCAACTGCTTTAGAATAAAATTATTAATGAAATCAGCATTTGTACTCGAGTCGTGGATATTAATAAAAGTATCCGTTCCCTAGCATTCATAAAACAAGCTTTGACCTACACTCAGCACAGAAACCACCCATTTTAATGGTACCATTTGACAATTCCCTTGCACATTTAAATTCAACTACATATATACTACAAATCCCAAAACCTATGCGGTCAAATTAAAAGTTTTATCGACACATTCACATCACTAGCGCACCGTAAACCGGATACGGCCCGAGTCCGGTCGCATTTGCACGTGAATTTGTCACAGTTGTCGAGTTGTGAAAAACTCGGCCGTGCGTCAGTTATTCTGAATTTGAATAAAGCGCACGTTTAGATCGAACGGGGTACTGAAATAGTGTTGTAGATGCGATGAAATTTATCGATTCTATTTTTTTGAACATGTTTATACAGCTGCGTCGCAATGAAGAAAATATTATCAGAGTGTTTTTGTTGTTGAATGTTGATATTGCAAACAGAAAGAAAAGGAAGCATAACAAGTGTTTCCAGTTCTTAGGAAATACAGCTAAATGGCCGTAATGTTATGAACATACAGTATGACTGTTAAAATAATTCACACTTTTTACGGTAACGGTATTTGAAAGCACATACATGGTGTCGTTTTTACTAAAATGGTAATTTCGTTTTTCAGCAGAGTTGGCGAGCCACTTCTATACTAATATAATAAAGCTGAAAAGTTTGTTTGTTTGTATGATTGTTTGTTTGATTTTTTGAACGCGCTAATATCAGGTGTTACTTGTCCGGATTGAAAAATATTTTTGTTTTGTATAGTCCATGTGTCGAGGAAGGCTTTAAGCTATAATATAACACTATCTCGCGAACATAGTTGAACATAGTTACAAGTAGCGAAGTGCGACATTTATTTTTAATCGATATCGACATTGCAACATCCGCAACCATCCCCTCACTAGCAGCGCCATCTGTCGCTCACTGCGACAATAACCCCCGGATTTGATTTTGTATTATGGTGTTAAATTCCTGGCAGTTACCTACAGACGTGAATTCCATATGCCCAATGGATATTCCAGCGGCCAAGCTTTTATCTTTATTTTATACAATATTTTTTTATCTGGAACCGAGCGTCGAAAAAGTTTATTTTGCATCTGTGTGAAATTTGGTGAGGTCAGCAAAATAGTCGTTTGAAGGTTTCATGCAATATATTTGTTTAATATAATTTATTTGAGGGAGGCAAATGAGCGAGAGATTTACTTGATGGTTAATCACCAGGGCCCATGAACATCAAAAACTCCACAAGGGTTGCAGATTCGTTGCCTTCATTTCACACTACTTACCATCATCATCATCATCATCAACAGCCTATCCCCCACTACTTATATAAACTCGCAAATCGATTTCACATTATGGAAATACATAGACTAAGGCATTAATAAATCGCACTCAACTCTGAGCTCGATCTTGAGCGCGCACTTGAGGTGCTGTTTTGTATGAGAATGACATAAAATCTAGTTTGCACTCAAGATTGAGCTCAGAGTTGAGTGCCATTTATTAATACGAGCCTAAGTTTATTTCAATAATAACATTTACAATAAAACTAAACAATACGTAGCGATACATAGGGAGGCAAACGAACAAGGGAGTCCATCTGATGGTAAGTGATCACCGCTGCCCATGGACATCAACAACCGCACAAGGGTCGCAGATTGAAGAAGCGTTGCCTGCCTTTAAGACCCGATACCCTGCCCAACTGAGCTCTGGCGACCTTACTCAGCTGTTGAAACAGCACAAACGGTAATTTAATTTTGTTTTGTTAAAGCTTTTTAATATGTACCTAGTCACAAGCGTATAATTAAAATAATAAGCAAAGATAGTATTTCTTAAGCACCTGAATATATTACTAAATAACTTCAAGTATATTCATCATTTAAATTGAAATAACAATTAAGTTAAACGCTAAATTAAGTCCCAGGCGGGCTCAGTGGGAAAATAAAACATTTCTTTTTAACCCCACTTTATCAAATTAATTACGCAGTTAGCACTAAACACACTTTCTTTGGAATATTAATCATGACAAAGTTTATTTAAATCGTAAATATTAAGTCGAAATACAAGTTTAGTAAAAACATAATATTTTATATGCAAAAATTTTGTCTCTGCTTTTATTCAGAATCCATTTGTCTGAAGAGTTTGTTTGTATGTTTGTTTGTTTGTTTGTTTGAACGCGCTAATCTCAGGAACTACTGGTCCGATTTGAAAAAATATTTTTGTGTTGGATAGTCCACTTGACGAGGAAGGCTTTAGGCTATTGGAAATCGAACACCATGTGTTCGGAAACCGAAATCCACGAGGACGAAGTAGTTATTAATAAACATTGAATTTTCCAAAACCAAAATTTCACAAAATTAACTAAGGATAATAATTAGTACTGAAAACGTAATCTCATATTCATTCGAATAAAACTTTCCCTCAATACGATTTCCTCATCAGTGGCATAATTCAAGGTTCCCAATCTTCGTATTAACGCGTCCTTTTATAAATCTGATTTTGCCCGCTCTCCCCGACTGTAAAGGAAAAACCTCAGCGTACCAAACTCGAGGAGTGGAGATTTTCTCTGAATTCTTTTGCAAATTAACTTGTTTTAACTAACGAAGCCGGCTGACAATTAATTATGCATCTTCCCCTCATGGTGGGAATTCTTTATTTGCCGTCGCTTGGGAATTTACACTGTACGGTAATTCTTTGAAATATATTTTACAAAAGATAAAATATCTTTGAGTGCGACAGTATTCTGTGTTGTTTACTGGGATATATCTACCATTACATTGAAATAATGATAATAACCTATTATATCAGATAATGAAATGAAACTCGTACGAAATATCTTTGTTTTCTACTTTAAATCACTTCATATAGTACCTATGCGATAGATCTATACTAATATATAAAGCTAGCATTTGTTTGTTTAAACGTGCTAATCTCGGGAACTACTGGTGTGATTTGAAAAAATATTTTTGTGTTGGATAGTCCATTTGACGAGGAAGGCTTTAGGCTATTGGAAATTGAAATCCACGCGGATGTAGTCACGTGCGGCCGCTGGTTACGTAATAATTTGATGGCAACAACACAGATATCCGAGACACCCAAAGTATCCAATATGCGCTGCCACATAATTAGTTTAATACTGAAAAAATACATTGGTATTTTTATACAAGTCATATCACCAAAGAGGAGAATGGGGTAAACCAGACCCAAGTAAAAATAAATGAAAATCTCCCGGTGTAAATATAACCTAAACTCGACGAAAGGAAATGAATCAAGAAATAAATTAGGGTACAGTGGGCACGCCATTTGTCTCGAGTGTTCAGGCGTAAATGTAACGCCTGCTTAAAATTCACGGCAATCATCCGTGGGACATAATTGCCATTTTGTTTGTACCATAACTTCATTCATCATTCGATATCTGTCAAACTAAAAATGTCATCTCACTCACTTTTGCAACGGGCGCCATAAGCACCTCAACTACTTCAATTAAAATTACTAATTTTCAACTTCATGGGCATTTTTATTCAGCACCATCATTATATCCGCTAAAGATATAACATGGTGGCCCATGAGGGGATCTAAAATAACAAAAACGGAACCCGCGACACAAAATCAAGACTTCACGCGCCGGCGTCAGCACGTGGCCGCGCGGTTTGGATGAAGAAGTGGAGTTGCAGTGGATGGACCAAAGCCACGGGGATCAAGGAGCGAAGATCAACAACAGCACAAGCGAAGGAGCGAGTTTTCGAGCAGTGGTGCATCAAAAGCGTCAACATCGCATCGCCAACCGCGTGTCTGCCCAAAGATAAGTGTTCCTTTAACCACCGCCACACCTCATCCAACACCCTCATACCTTTGAAATCCTTCTTTACCATTCAAAATTTAAATTCATTTGTGCAAATTACGAGTTCTTGTGTCTTGTTCAATCGTTGACCTTGCTCGCTCAATAGTGAAGAAAAAACGTTTAGGTTATTTATTGTTAACAATGCAACTACAAAGTATCAACAATATCCGCAGCTCTCATTAATGTTTATTTCCATTAGCCTTGAACTTGAATAAGTTGGGACACTAGTAAGTGTGATGTATAGCTAATAAATATAGTGGACACGCTTGCTGGCGCGGCGTGCGGTGGTGGGGGCGCGGAGAGCGGGAGCTCGCCGCGCACTCTTGTACCGGCCGCCGGGCGAGCAGGAGCGTCTACCGTTGCATACATACCTTGTGTTTTATTACCACACTACAACTGTACAAGTGGCGACCCTGCCAGGATCTAAATAACCAAGGTATGAAATTAATAAATTTTGTTGTGCTAAATAAAACACAAAGTGATACTAGAGGTAAATCAGTGACTGATACCTGTTTTCTATTTCATGTTACCGTGAAACAGTTACAGTAATAATGAATTAATTAGTAAGGCAGGTTACAGACACTGGTTGTTACCTATACCGTAATAAAGTAGAATTACTTACAAGTTATCTCAGTCTGTTGTCAAAATAATTTTAAAATTAATACGTTTATTAAATGTGCATTTTGGTTGGGTACCTACAAGCTTGCTTAACGGATGGAATGCTGTTTCTATTGTTCGCGCGGACCGGAATCGCGCACAGGTGTTCGTCATACTCCCGCCCGATATTAAACGTTATACACTAAGTAAAGTAACTAAAAGTTAAGATTCCTCGCAAGTATAGAACAAAAAATTAATTATTGTCGTAAAATGTTTAATGAATATTTTATCACGTGAATGATAGTTATTTTATTCGAATACATTTATACATAAATGCGTGTGTACCTATGTGTACAATGTGAAAGTAAGACCTTCATAGATATAGGTACTGTTACCTTATTGAAATAACAGATACACCCTTGGCCAAAAGTATTAGGCACCCTAAAAAATGCACAAAACATGTTTACCAATTGAACAATGGCTCACCTGAGATGTTATGTCGGTGTCTCAAATAATTTCGAATCTTTTACGAGTAAACAAGCTTTCATTTCTGTTTAAGTGAAAATACAACTTCTCCATGAACAAGGCAAGTCGCAGAAAGAAATTGCAAAGTTGGTGAGGTGTTCGCGCTGCGCCGTGCAAACCACCATCAAACGGTTCGCTAATTTCACTGTCTAATCAACGAACGTAAAGTAAGATTAAAGATACTATCCAAACTTAAAATATATTTAAGTTTCGTGTAATTAATGATAAAGTTTAATATTATATTTGACAACAACTGAGAGTAACACTTAAGAAGTAGTCTAAATAATCAAATGGTACCTAAACCATGTACCTACAATATTCAAAGAGGTAGTTCGATGAAAATCGGAACTGTACCGACAATGTTCAAAGAGGTAGTTCGATGAAAATCGGAACTGTACCGACAATATTCAAAGAGGTAGTTCGATGAAAATCGGAACTGTACCGACAATATCAAAGAGGTAGTTCGATGAAAATCGGAACTGTACCGACAATATTCAAAGAGGTAGTTCGATGAAAATCGGAACTGTACCGCCAATATTCAAAGAGGTAGTTCGATGAAAATCGGAACTGTACCGCCAATATTCAAAGAGGTAGTTCGATGAAAATCGGAACTGTACCGACAATATTCAAAGAGGTAGTTCGATGAAAATCGGAACTGTACCGACAATATTCAAAGAGGTAGTTCGATGAAAATCGGAACTGTACCGACAATATCAAAGAGGTAGTTCGATGAAAATCGGAACTGTACCGACAATGTTCAAAGAGGTAGTTCGATGAAAATCGGAACTGTACCGACAATATTCAAAGAGGTAGTTCGATGAAAATCTGAACTGTACCTACCACTGTTAGCCACCACAATTGAAAATGGTAGCGACGAGGCCTAAAGTTATACCGCACGGCGACAAATGTCACCATGCCGGAGGCCAAAAAGGTAACGTTTTGCACATGGGTCGGGCTTGATGTGTTTATGCTAAGTTGTACTACCAAAATGTCCATGGTCTTGAGGCCAAAACGAAATTAGTGTTTGATAGCATTTTGCTTTGTAATTACCATGCCATTGCGCTCACTGAAACGTGGTTAACATCTCGACAGACGAAATCGTGGACAATAGTCTATCGTAGGGATCGTGTGTGTGTTGGCTCTGGTGGTGTTTTCTAAAATGGATGGTGGGAGTGTTCTTTAAGCTCTGTCCCAAAATATTCTGTCTACTCGCTAACAAGACTTAAAATACGACGATATTAAAAGCGTTTGGGTCAGACTACAGTTTCAAACTGGGAATACTATAAATAAAATATTATTATTTGCGTTGTGTACCTAGTACCTTCGTACCTCCACCAGTAAAATTGGAACCTTTAAAGCGTTTTCTTAACATTGTGGAACTTGCTCAATACCAATATTGTAATAGGTATGTAGTTTGTGACTGCAACCTTGGTGGTATCCACTGGGAGCCTAGTGATGATACGTAATGACGCCACTTAATTACAAGTACAACTTGGGTTACACTTAATCGGCTTTTTATCTTCTAATGGCCTTCATCAACTCAATAACATCAGTAATAGTGATGAACAGTATCTAGACTAGTTATCAGCCCATACACTATGCGTTGTACGAATCCGCAGCATCAGGTATGCTATCAGTAAGTGCTACGGGATTAATCCGAGCCTCTTGTTTATCATGCCTTACCCTAAATCAAATTTTCTCCGTTCCAACGACAGTGTATCTTTATCCAATTATTTTAAAGCCGACTATTGTAACATTGTGGCTGCGTTACAGTATGTAATTTGGCCGGTCTAGTTTTTGGCTTGTGGAGATTTTGATCAAATGATTTCTTTATTTTATGTTGAGTCAGGAAAACAACGACGTCGTAGTAGACGAAGTCATCCTAAATGGTTCAACAAATGAGTTATCAACCCCCTTTCGGAAAAAGATAAAGTACAGAAACGGTTCCTTAAATACTTATATCATACCTAGAGGCGACATCGAATACCACTGGCTCTGAAGTAGATGTCACAATTCAAATGGGCTTAATATAAGCACTTATGAATCGTCATCAAAAATAAACTGTTATTTTAATGACTTTTATTAGTAATGTCTGTTATTCTGCCGAGAAGAATCGGCAAGAAACTCGACAGTTGCTCTTTTTAAATGCCAAAATTATTACAATAATATAAAAAATAAACTTGCAACAATAATGCATCAGCAATTGCTTTCACTGAGTCATACATAGTCTACTGTGTGTACCTAATAAATTAAAAAATGAAAATTAAATTCTTAATTTATTCTGGACTGGAGGCGCCCTGGTCGACCAGTCCCCAAAGGTGGCACCTGTTCACAAGTATGACGTATGTGGCGGCAGCCATCACCTCACTCAACCATCTTAGAGAGAGAATGAAATGTCCCGCCACATGTGTATAAATAACTACCGCCTTATATCAACGCTTTCTTGTTTAGTAAAGGCCTTCAAGTCTTTAATCTGTTCTTTAATATCTATGCACATTAGAGATTTGATATCGATCTCTCTTTCAAAATATAAAAACAGCATAACATTTTTATTTGCCGGTGACCTCAAAATTTACAGAAATCTGTTAATTTTGAGGAAAGTAACCTCATTCAAAAAGACCTTGGGAGAAAGGTAGATTGGTGCGATGCAATCTGTATATCCCTTATCGCTGGAAAATGACTCCACGTCAAGTAATAAAAAAAAAAAAATAAAAAAAAAAAAAATTAATGTAATATACTCAATAACGCTTTAGTGCGCAGGCATCTCGAATTTGCTTCCTGAATCTGGAGTCACTTTTATAGCGTACACTCGCAGAGTGGAGAGCATTCAGCGTGCTTTTACCAAGCATTTGGCATTTCTGTGTAGCAGAAATTCCCATCGTCAACCTTATAATGAGCGTCTTAATTAATATAGAAAAGCCTATCGTTTTTATTAAAAAATAAATAAATAAATAAATTAAAAAAAAAACTTAAAACATCTTAATAAATAAATGCTAATGACATTTCAGAATTCTTTAATGACAGATTTATCAATAATTGATAACTCTGCTGAATGAATAATAATACATAGGTACATAATGCAATATAATATAATATAATATAATATTAATTTATATTAAAAAAAAAAAAGAAGGCAATAGTTGCCCCACACGTTTGTTGTGCCCTTGCAGGGCGTCACCTTTACTTTCTACATATAATTGTAATAGGTTGTTTATTTAATGAAACAATAGTTCCGTATGTTGCTCTGTGAAGAGAAATTTATTGTGAGCATGACAATCATACCTAATTACACTTAATTTTTCACTTACGCTAAGAATAATAACTTATTTACATACCTGTAAAGAGAAACAACAATATAAGCTATTGCTTCTTACATTATTTCCTCTACAGTCACAAATACAATTATTAACATTTAAACATCTTTAATAACTTGTGACTTGCAATTAACGAATCTGAATCTGAGTAAAATAAATTCAAAACTCGGTCTTCAACCCCTTTGGCAAGGATTGTGGCTGAGTATAATATCAGGTTAGTAATATTATTGTAGATCTTGATATTTATTGTCAAAACTTTTCTAAATTTAAATGTATTTGTCGGATAAATAGCCCGATGGGTGCTTCCGACTCAGTTGTCCCATTGTATATATTTACTGTACCTACTAGTAAGTTTTATGTACGCAGTTATTGCAATGCATATCAGAACGGTTCCTTCATATGTATTTTGTTATTATTAGCAACAATATATATTTTTCGGCTGTACTTATTAAATAAATTAACTTATATAAATAAATAGATTTGGAAAATGACAATAACAGAGTGCATATAAAGAGGAAAAAAACGTACATTTTAAAACAAGTTGAAGGAAAGTGGAAGGTAATTATTATTTTCTAATGGAAATTATAGAACTATGAGAGATTCTAGTGAATGCTCTGACAATCGTGATGTAGACGATTAGTTATGCTATCTTTATCATAGATATGTTTATGTCAATCTATATTGTTGATTTATATAGTTATAGTATATATAGTTGATCTGTGTAAATTATTTAAGGAAACTTGGTTGTGTCAGATACAATGATGTACTTGGGAAATAACTAATAGAGTTTTGTTTTATTTCATTGTAAAAGGTAGATGTGATGTATAGCTAATAAATATAGTGGACACGCTTGCTGGCGCGGCGTGCGGTGGTGGGGGCGCGGAGAGCGGGAGCTCGCCGCGCACTCTTGTACCGGCCGCCGGGCGAGCAGGAGCGTCTACCGTTGCATACATACCTTGTGTTTTATTACCACACTACAACTGTACAGTAAGATCAATAACATTCGTAAAATCATCCCAGGTTTATTCGTCACATAATAACGACATCCTATTTAGTGCATTTCGCCGACCATTCCAGGGTTGCTCGCTCATCTATACTTGTGAGCCCCTTCGTACACTACGCTACGCAAATCTCCGATACTCGACGATTTAAGTCTCCAAGCGACTACCGCCATACAAACTCATTGAGGCTCGTACACTAGTCGCGTCGCCGACATTCGTCGCGCGACTCGCGTCGCGCCAGTCGTACGCGACCTGCCTGCCGAAGTCGTCGCCACAAAAGTCGCCGCGATTTTCAAGATGGCGGAGCATTTATTGAATGTTAAATTTGTTTCTGAGGTGGAGAAATATCCTTGCTTATATAATTATTGCTTAAAAGAATATACCAAAAAAGATATAACGGATAAAGCTTGGGTAGAAGTAGGAAATGCCGTTAATTTAACAGGAGGACAGTTCTGTTTAGTTTGTTTGTTTTTTTTGTTTCCGATAAAGATAGTACAAGATTATAGTTTCATCATCACTTGTCTCAGACAATTTGTAAACGTGTAATCTGTATATAACCGCTACGTCAGTAGTGGCTAAATAGGCAATTCACGTCTTGCGATTCAATGCTGTGTGTACGAACCGTGCGCTACTCGATACTCGCGACGCGATACTAAAGTAGTATACAACATTAGTATCGGAGATTTGCGTAGCGTAGTGTACGAAGGGCCTTACGTGGCGTGCTCCGGTCGCCCGCATACCTACTCACCGTGAGCTGAGCCGCGCATGCTCCGTCAGCGTCTGCAACCAGCTTCCTGGACGGCAGGTGACACCGAAACGAGGAAAGTGAAACATTCAATTTGTCATTTTAAAGTAACTTCTGTAAGATCAATTCAAAATGCCTAGTGAGCCATTAAATTATAAACAATTAGTGACAAAGCGGACGTCAGCCAAGGGTCAGATCACTAAATTTAAAAACTATTTATCGGCACTTGCGGATAGCACCGATTTAGATGACATTGAACGAACGGAATTAACCTTGAGACTTGCAAAATTTGAGGCTCTCTCTGTGAAGATTGATGAACTACAAACTGAAATAGAGGTCTTAAGTCCTGCGGACATTGCTTCTGAAATTGAAGAACGGGATAAGATTGAAAGAGATGTGATTTTACTCATAGCCACGGCAAAGAATTTAGTTGAACGGTTTTCAAAGAAGTCTTTGTCTGAACAGAGACGTTTCTCCGTTTACAACACTTCATGTTGTACGGATGATCCTCAAGCTAGTTTAAGGCTTCCTCAAATACAAATTTCACCATTTGATGGTAAATATTTCCGGTGGTTAGAATTTCGAGATACATTTGAAAGTCTTATTCATAAAAATGAGCGAATTTCAGACATAAATAAATTCCATTATCTTAATTCTTACTTGCAAGGTGATGCGTCTAGAGTACTCGCGAATTTCGAGGTTTCTGCTAGCAATTATGCAGAGGCATGGCAACTGCTCTGCAATCGCTATAATAATAAGCGAGTTTTGATCAATCATCATCTCAATTCATTATTTAATATTAAAAATCTTTCTCAAGAATCAGAGCGATCTTTAAGAATGCTAGTAGACAATGTAACCAAGAATCTGCGTGCTTTGGCTAGCCTGGGTCAACCTTCAGATAAATGGGACGTGCTTGTAATCTTCATGCTGTCTTCCAAATTAGATAACGGTACTTTACTAAAGTGGGAGGAGTGTCGCAATAATTTAACTGATGATACTCCTACATTAGAGCAATTTTTTAAGTTTCTCACTGACCGTGCCAATGTGCTTGAGTCATTAAGTCGTAACAGTAAGTGTGATAATAATAAACCAGATCACAATAGGCCTGATATGCGTTTCAATCCTAGGTATAGTAACAATAGTCAAAGGCAGGCTCAGCATAATTACGTCAAATCATTTGCAAGTAATTACCAAGCTACTAAAAATGCTGATAATAGACGTAGACAACCTTCATTCACTTGCATTGTGTGTGATAAGGATCATAGGATATATGATTGTCCCACGTTCAAATCAAAAAGCATTGATGATAGGATGAAGGATGTCGTAAGGTTCAAACTCTGTGAAAACTGCCTAAGGCAAGGTCATGCGGCATCCCAATGCCGCATGGGTCCTTGCCGCGAGCGAGGCTGTGCCCAGAGACACAACAGTCTGTTGCATTGCCCTCAAGTGTCTTCTGCCAACCTCGCAGCAATAGACGAGAGAGAAGACACAATAATTAACAATTATTCCAACAATGCTACACACGGTACAGTTCAGGTTATATTATCAACCGCTATGATAGAAGTCTCGAATCCAACTAGTCATCAAAAGATTAATGCTCGAGCACTTTTGGACTGTGGTAGCCAAGGAAGCTTTATTTCTGACTCTTTAAAAAATAAATTATCACTGAAATGCAATGCAATCGACTCGCTAAAGGTCATTGGCATAGGCAACAGCGCAGTAAATAACATAACCGAAAGCTGTAACATTAAAATAAAATCAATGTACAATTCTTACAATGTAACTACCTCATGTTTAGTTTTAAAACAATTAACAGGTCGCTTGCCCAAGTCACAAATTGACCGAAGTAATTTTAAAATTCCAAATAGTTTACAATTGGCCGACCCTAGATTTCATGAGCCAGGGCCCATAGATATACTCATAGGTGCAGATTTGTTTTGGGAAATTTTAGGTAGTGAACAGTATTCAATGGGAGTAAATAGGCCTAAGTTGAGGAATTCCAAATTGGGCTGGTTAATATCGGGCCCCATTGCCTTAGACAACCATAACAAAACCATAAGTTGTAATCACACCCTAGTCCCAACCTCAAACATTGAGAAAATTATAACTAAATTTTGGGAGGAAGTGCATCAAAAACGAATAATGAGTGATAGTGATGGTTTATGCGAAAGGCATTTTCGCACTCATACCATTAGAACTAGCACAGGTAGATTTTGTGTAAAACTGCCACTCATAGATAATGCTGATTGTCTAGGAGACACCTATAATCTAGCCAAAAAACGATTTCTTTACCTGGAAAAGCGATTTAGACGAAATCCAGATTTAAAAACGGAATACACAAGGTTTATTCAGGAGTATGCTCAATTAGGTCACCTTACTGTAAACGAGAACGAAACAGATTTAAGGTCTGACTCATATTATTATTTATGTCATCATGCTGTCTTAAAGGAAGAGAGTGAATCTACCAAGTTGCGTGTAGTCTTTGATGCCTCCGCCCCGTCCACCTCAGGGTATTCACTGAACGACATTTTAATGGTAGGTCCAAACGTTCAAGATTCCTTGTTCTCCATTTTAATTCGAGCTAGGCAGTACAAGTATCTACTCACTGGGGATATTGAAAAAATGTACCGCCAGGTGTTGGTGAGCGAGAATGATAGGCCCCTACAGCGCATTTTGTGGAGAGAAAGTGAATCCGTACCTTTGCAAACATTAACTTTAAATACCTTAACGTATGGTACAGCGAACGCTAGCTTTCAATCCACGAGATGTCTGTGGCAGCTGGGGGAGGAACAGAGTGATGACATGATTAAAACAATCATACAACGAGATTTTTATGTGGACGACTGCATTACTGGCGCTGATGACACTAAAACGCTCATCTACATCCAAAAGTCAGTGACAAATGCTTTAAAGTTAGGTGGTTTTAATTTAAGAAAATTTAAGAGCAATTATCCATCTATTTTCGATTATATTCAAACAAATGAACAAGATAATTTAACCATTAGCGAATCATCAAATACACTCGGAATGGGTTGGAAACCATCTAGTGATACGCTCCATTTTGCTGTAAAGCCGTTCAAACACGGACAAAATGAAATAATAACAAAAAGGTTCATTATGTCAAATGCATTTGCTATATTCGATCCACTGGGTATTCTAAGTCCAGTGGTAGTGCAACCCAAAATCATGTTGCAAAAGCTTTGGCGAGAAAAGTTAGATTGGGATCATCCTGTTCCTCAAGAAATTAAAGATGAGTGGATTAAATTCTCCAACAATGCACAGTATTTGACCACGTTGCAAATTCCAAGATTGATTTTAGGTGATTCACCTAAGTCGATAGAATTACATTCTTTTAGTGATGCATCCCTAGCTGCCTATGGGGCATGTATCTATATGAGATCTATAAGCCACAACGATGACATCACTGTCAAGTTACTATGCGCGAAGTCTAAAGTAGCCCCACTAAAACCTTCCACCATCCCACGCCTGGAACTATGCGCAGCCCTACTGGCCGCCAGGCTTACCAAGAGCGTGTTAGATTCTATTAGATACCAGCCAGACAAAATTGTGCATTGGTGTGATTCCAGTGTGGTTTTATGTTGGATTAAAGGGGATCTATCAAGACTAAAGGTGTTTGTAGCTAATCGGATAAGCGAAATTGTTGAGCTAACCTCTCCATCGGCATGGAGGTACGTACCCACCGACTTAAATCCCGCTGACATGATCTCAAGGGGAGTCGATGCTAAAAATTTATTAACCATGACGTTGTGGTGGACGGGTCCTAGTTTTTTAATTAAAGGCGAGCCCGAATGGCCTGTTTTAAATAATAACATTCAGGAATTGCCAGAGTTAAAAGTGCATTCTACAATTATATTTAATTCAATAATAAACTTTGAAAAATATTCATCCTTAAATAAATTACAAAGATCGTTTGCGTACGCCCTACGTTTCATACACAATCTTAGAAACACCAACAATAAGCGCGTAGGTACTTTAACAGCTGACGAGCTAAGTGGGTCATTGAAATCGCTATGCGTTATCGCGCAGCGTCAATCGTTCCCTATTGAATATGAGTTGCTTGCGAAAGGTAAAAATTTAAGTAATAAGTGTAAAATATTATCGCTGTCGCCTTTTTTGGATGAGAATAAATTAATACATGTGGGTGGTCGCTTAGATGCGTCATGTTACTCTTTCGAAAAGAAACATCCGATTTTACTTCATGCTTCACATAAACTAACTAAGTTGTATTTTGAAAGAGAACATGAGGAAAAAATGCACGCCGGCCCACAGCTATTGCTAGCGACGGTTAGGGAGACTGTGTGGCCAGTCAATGGTCGCAACTTAGCGAGGCGCACGGTTAGTCGCTGTGTGCGATGCAGACGCCTTCGTGCTGTCACCCTACGGCCGTTGATGGGTGATCTACCATCCCAACGGACTGACCCAGGCTACCCTTTTATATCTGTTGGTTTGGACTACGCCGGTCCGTTTTACATTATAAATCGTAAAGGGCGTGGAAGCCGTCTCATAAAATGTTACCTATGTCTATTTGTGTGCTTGCGTTATAAATGCATTCATCTCGAAGCCGTTAGCGATTTGACTAGGGACGCATTCATCATGACGCTTAGACGATTCATAGCACGACGAGGTAAACCAACGGAAATATTTAGTGACAATGGAAGTAATTTTGTAGCCGCCGCTAAGGAACTAGGGTCATTCATAAACCAGACTCAGGCACCTATTTCTGATTTTGCAAGTCAGCAATCAATCAATTTTAAATTCATACCAGCATTCACTCCTCATTTCGGTGGCATTTGGGAAGCTGGTGTCAAATCAGCTAAACATCACATAAAACATGTCATTGGCAATAGCCACCTTACTTACGAAGAAATTTCTACTCTGTTTGCACAAGTGGAGGCAATTTTGAATAGTCGTCCCTTGTGCCCTTTATCATCCTGTCCCAATGATCTCCTCTCCCTCTCCCCAGGGCACTTTATCATCGGGAGACCGCTGACTGCTGCACCAACACCGAACCTGATCGACCTCAAGGAAAGCCAGCTGAAGCGCTACGAGCGTCTTGAGAGAATTCGCTTGCACTTTTGGAAAAGATGGCAAAGGGAGTATGTGACGGAGCTGCAGCAGAGAACCAAATGGAAAACCAGCTCAGAAGCATTGAAGATAGGGGACATGGTTCTGCTGGCAGATGACAACACTCATCCCCTTGCCTGGCGTCTTGGTCGAGTACTCCGTCTCCTTCCCGGGTCCAAGAACACTGCGCGAGTCGCCGATGTTACTACGACGAGAGGATGCGTGAGGCGATCGTTGGTCCGGCTCTGCAAGCTTCCAACGGCGGAGGAAGTTAATCCGGGATCCGACTGACACATTCCCCACCTCGATTAAATGTCAAAAGCATTGGCTAGTGTAGGAACTTGTATAGAGTTCTGTTTAAACTGTATAAAGCTATAACGTCACATGTTAGTGTTATAAAATCAATACTTCTTTAATTTTAATTGTGTCAATACTATTTTAGGTTCGGTTACTCGTAATAGTTTGATGAAAGTAACAGTAGCATAATTAATTACACGTGTTTATTTTGAACTTTCTTTTATGTAAGAATTTCATTAATTATTTTAATCACCCAATTGTTGAAACTTATGTTTCAACGGGCGGGAATATGTTCAGGCGTAAATGTAACGCCTGCTTAAAATTCACGGCAATCATCCGTGGGACATAATTGCCATTTTGTTTGTACCATAACTTCATTCATCATTCGATATCTGTCAAACTAAAAATGTCATCTCACTCACTTTTGCAACGGGCGCCATAAGCACCTCAACTACTTCAATTAAAATTACTAATTTTCAACTTCATGGGCATTTTTATTCAGCACCATCATTATATCCGCTAAAGATATAACATCGAGTGTGAGCCGATCAACGGCGAGGGTCAGTTTTCTTTGGGGAAATATCAGAATATTTCCTCGGATATTTATTTGATTAAGCGTGGCCGTTCATGCAGTTGGTTTGCGGGGGAAAATTATTTTCCCGTAGTTTTCCTAGCGAGTAGGTATTTATGACGATACGGTACTAACGATGTTTGTGAGTGGATAGAGTAATCTCAGATAAATCGTGGAGATTACAATGTAGTTACAGTGCTTAAAAGCAACATAGGACTTTAAATATGTTAGGAAAAGTATTGGGATTTAAAAGCAAGCAACGCATCTGCGACCCTTTTGGAGTTCATGATGTCCAGCGGTCAGCGGTATAAAGTTAAACATTTGCTTTTCTATTATGATAATGATAATAAAAAAATGAGACTGATAATAAAAAATGAATCTATTTTTCATTTCATACCATTTGTAAAAATACTAAGCGTGACTTTTCCAACAATTTCACTGGTATTGTTATGCATACTCGTAAATGGGAAATAAGCCTAGACTAAAGCTACATAGCATAAAATCGCCCTCTTCAAAAATACGTGAAACGTTTCACAAAATCCAACAATTTCAGTCCTACCTCATATCAACATTTCAAAACACAAAAAGGAATAAACTCTTTCAAACGCACTCCTTTATCCAACTTTACATTATTCAGAGCGGTTCTCATTTATCCGAGTGCACTCTTTTGATTCGTTCAAAATGTCGAGTCACTTTCAATCAGATTAGAGATAATTCCAGTGGACTCCTTAGCAGGTGTTTCCTAAGTGGATGCATATGGATAAATACCTAGCCCCACTGTCCAGCAATGCATTAATTATTATTAGGGCTGTCGGCTCAGTTCCAATATTCAGAAGCAGAATTATTATTGTCATAGATATTAATGTATGCTATGATATCTGAGCTATTAATTACACTAATAATATTAATACGAAAGTGATTTTGTTTGGATGTTTGTCCGTCGATTACGCTGAAACCTTTGAACGGATGGTATAAGGCAGGCTGACTCAGGTGATACTTTTAATCCCGATTAAATGCTTCCATAGCTTAAAGGTTTGGTATCCGTCAATCAAGCCGAAAGTACTGAGCGGCTTTTGACGTCCATCGGGTTGCGTTTCTACAGCGCTGCGAGTTCTAAAGTGATAACGAAAAATGCCACTAATTTTCATTTACAAACCAATCTGTTGGATGAAATTAAAACTACTCACTCAAATGGTATTTCGTGATTGTTTATTTCCATTGATTAGGAATAGTGTCCAAAAGTAAAGTAATCTATTTGGAAAATTGGTATACCGTTTTAATCCAATTTATATCCGATGAACAATGGCTATAGAATATTTTCCAAAGCGTAATCGGGTCGGGACGATAGTCTCGAAAAAACAAAACATTGAAGTGAGCACGATGTTAGGAAATAATTAATTTAAGTCATATTAGAACTTGCCCTTTAAGTTGAATGCCCCTTGGTGATTAATACCTATTACCTGCCAAATTCGGCATATCCTGCATTGACCAATCAAAATCAAAATCAAAAATATCTTTAATCAAATAGGCTTAAAAGCACTTTCGGCCAACTTGCTCTAAGATCGTCCCGTAAGTTTAAAGTTTGAAGAATTGGGATGACGTAACGTACGTCAGTTGCTAAGGTTTCTAGGCGATGTAAAGCGACCGTCGCTTCTATGAATAATAGTTTCCAAAGACCTAATATACATACGAGTATGTATTTTAACTAGCGGCCGCCTGCGACTTCGTCCGCGTGGATTTTACATTTATTTTCATAATCGGTTGAGAGGTTTAAGCGGGAAAGCGTAACAGAAAGAAGAGACAGACAGAGTAACTTTCGCATTTATAATATTAGTAGGATACCTTTCAACTTACATAAAGTAGTCAACCCTACAGCTGGCACAGTTTGCTCACCAGCAAGTTATGCTCTAAGCACGGCTTTAGAGCGCTTATCTAATCGTGCAAGCTTTAGCCAGCTTGAAATTAAAGGCTTGAAGACCAGACTTTGCTCTGCGGCTTGAATAATCATTATCAGCCAGGCCGATTTAGTCAAGAAACATAAAACATAGCAACTGACGTTCAATGATAATTATTCAATAAGAGTAGATTAAAAAAAAATGCACATGTAACGCACTGCAACCGAAGGATCCAGGGGGATTGAAACCCACATTGTTTTCAATTTAAAAATAGCTAATGATGCTATAACCTTGAGATTGGAAAAAAAAAAGATAAAAATTTGATGTAAAAAATATATTAGATCCTTTGTATTTTAATTTTCTTTAGGTGATACCGTTGTTTCGCTTCAAAGTAAATCGGTGTATTTGTAGATGTAGGTAGCAATATGTAGACAGAAGTGTTAAATGACCAAGGAATAAAAAACAAAAATTATACAAAAGGTAACAACATTTTAATACTCAACAAAAATTAACAAACAATAAATAAATCAACTACAACATAACTCAGTTGAAAATGACTTAAAATTAAACAACAACAACATTAACAAAATATTTACACAGGCAACACACGCTAACAAACATACGACCAGACATCCAGGTCTGCGACCCTTTGATGACGGAGTCTAACCCTAAGGCCTCTAGACCCTAGGATCTATAGACCCGCTTAGTAGTGGTGGTGGTCTTTATGGTGGTGAATGGTCTTGTAAACGGGGATCTTCACGGGGTAAGGCTGGGGTACATGAACCGTCACAGTCTTCTCGATTTTAATGGGAACATGCTTCTCCACGGGGTATGGGACGTGCTTTACAACGGGGTAAGGCACTGGCTTCTCGATGGGGATGGAGATCTCGGTCTCGACTGGCACAGCGACTGGCTTGTTGATCGGCACTTTGACTGGGTACGGCTGGGGAACTCCGACTAAGACTGGCTTGGGAACGTTGATGTGGATTGGCTTGTGAACAGGGACAGTCACGTGCTTGTACAGAGGAACTTGAACTGGAGACTGCACGTCAGTGTGTTCTCCAACGGGGATGGCGTGAGCTCCGAAGTGTCCCTGGTCTCCGCCAGTCTCCTGCAGCTCGAAGGACTGTCCGCCGTGACCGCCGTAGCCCTGGCCGCCGAATCCCTGACCGCCGAAGTCACCGTGGCCGCCCTCGTCACCACCCTGTCCGTAGCCGCCCAAGTCATGAGCCGCCTGGAGGTAGGAGTCTCCGCCGAACCCGCTGTGGCCTTGGAAGCCGCCCTGGCCGAATCCCTGGTGACCACCGAAGCTTTGCTCTTGGCCGTGTCCGCCGAAACTTTGGCCTTGGCCGCCAAAATCATGGCCTCCCTGAGCCACGGCTAGAGTGATTTCGTGTCCACCTTGTCCGCCTTGGCCTCCGAAGTCGTGGCCTTGGCTGCTGAAGCCTTGGCTCTGGCCGCCGAAGTCCTGGCCGCCGTGGCCGCCGAAGTCCTGGCCGCCGTGGCCGCCGTAGCCGCCACCGCCGCCCTGCAGCGCTGAGTAGTCGTAGCCGCTGGAGCCGCCCTCATCGCCTACCCCGTTCCCGTGACCACTGGTTTCGAATCCCGCCTGACATACGGCAACCGCCATCAACAGACATACCTGGAAAGAAAAAAAAGATGTTGTGTTATTATGTAAGCTTCTTTGAAATTCAAGTTCTTTTATCGTCATCGTCGTATTACATTCTTATGTTGGACGAAAGCCTGCTCCACAAGGGAGGTTATGGCCGTAGTCACTACTGGATAAGAGGAACATGATAGGCTAGTGATATTAAATGAGACAATATACTTTGCACTGATTAAAATGTCTACTGCCTAAATTGTCACTGATATTTATTGATTTATTGTTGCAAAACAGACATAATTGAAATCAGATTTATATGGTGTAGTAGAGAAGTGACGTGAAGTGAACTGGTCACATTATAAGTACAGTGATGTCATACAGTTCACACCAATGTCCATTTATCTATCGTTAAGTTTACTGAATGGTACTAGGTATATATTTCGTATAATGAACTTGAGATCCGAATCTTCCGTGCAGCCGCAAACGATGACATAACGCATCATTTACTTTTTATCGCCCTGATTGCCCGGTGAATGTCATAGAATGGCGGGGAATGTCTGTGATTGTCTGTGATTGTCTGCGAATGGAGAATGTCGCTCACACACAACATTTCAGTTTAATTGAATAACTGCAACCGCGGTTATACAACTTAATTTGAATAGGCGAGTAACCGAAAGTGAGTGGGATGATTTTTTGTTGTTGTTTCACCTTTCATTTCATATTTCATTTCAGGTAGCCTGAATCAAGTTCCTAGGTAAGCAAGCGAAAGACAAATGTCTTGAATAAGAGGGAAATATCATTAAATTCTTAATCCTTTTTCGCACATGTCGGCCACAAACCTATTTCATCAATACAAGTATCAATTAAATAGCACTTTTTCTTCATCTTTGTAAAAAAACAAGTTCTTAATTTACACTTTGCTTAATCATTATATAACCGAATGTATTTTATTTCTAGGTTTCCTATTTTTAGGGTTCCGTAGCCAAAATGGCAAAAAAACGGAACCCTTATAGATTCGTCATGTCTGTCTGTCTGTCTGTCTGTCTGTCCGCCAGTCTGTCACAGCCACTTTTTTCCGAAACTATAAGTACTATACTATTGAAACTTGGTGAGTAGATGTATTCTGTGAACCGCAACAAGGTTTTCACACGAAAATAGAAAAAAAAATAAAAAAATGGGGGGTCCCCATAGTTAGAACTGAAACTGAAAATATTTTTTTTCATTGAACATATACGTGTGGGGTATCTATGGATAGGTCTTTAAAAATTATATTGAGGTTTCTAAGCTCATTTTTTTCTTAAGTGAATACTTTGCGTGACAGACTCTTCCAAAGTGGAAAAAAGTGTGTCCCCCCCCTCTAACTTCTAAAGTAAGAGGATGATAAATCTGAAATAAATATATAATGTACATTACCATAAAAACTACCAACGAAAATTGGTTCGAACGAAATCTATTAAGTAGTTTTTTTAATACGTCAAAAATAGAATTTGTACGGAACCCTCAGTGCGGGAGGCCGACTCGCACTTGGCCAATTTTTATATCACTTATGTAAAAGGCCAGATCGGTAGTCAAATCATTCACATTCTATTCTATTTTTAAATCGCTTATGTAAGAACTATTAACACCTTCGTCTGGGCGGTCAGATTTGAAAGATTTGCCTATATTTTCCGGTCTGCTTACTTCGTTTTATATTATAATGGATTGGTGCTCTACATTTTATTGAGATAACAACTATAGAACTCACTAAACAAATTCACCGTTTTTTAACTATTGAGAATTTTGAAGGAAAGTTAAGTAATCAAATTTAATTATAAACTGACCCAAACTGCGTGATAGGTTCGTCAACTTTAGAACTTATATTTTTATAATCTTTGAAGTTTAGAAATAACCTTGCCAAATGCGGATTGCTGATGACAATCTAGATTTGTGTTCTTAAAATTTTGCCCCAGTCTTAGAATCGAACCCATGACTTTGATCACTCGAATCACGGCCAAACAAAGCGTACGACCCTAACCTACCTCAAAACCATTTCGCAATAAAATAACAAATGACTGCGGCGGAATCGCGAATACGCAAGTTCGTTGACCTAACACTTCTTCAATCGTATCGAAAACAAAAACGAAACGGGTATTTTGGAAGGTCATCGCCCGGTCACGGTCGAATCATTATTATGTAGGTATAATGTGTCGGCCAAAGTGCCATTGCAAAAATTGTCTTACAACATCTGACACTTTAAGAATGGAATACCGACTTACTCGTACTTGTAACATTCTTAACTGCGTAATTTTTTTAAGTGTATACGCATAGTAAAATTATTGGTAAAACATATTTCGTTTGAATTTAGGAGTAGAAGGAGCAGGAAAGCGGACCCTGGACTCTGAGGCAATGGCCGAGGAAGCAACCGGGACACCAGGATGATGATGATGATTTGAATTTAGAATTTTTCGTGAGAAAAATTTAATTTGCTTAAGCAGATTTAAGTAAACAATTATTTTAAAATATTAGAACCGTAAAACCTTACAAAATTGCCCTTGGAATACTACTTTGCCCAAAACCGAAAAATAACTAGAAGTAGTTGTAGCAATTTCTTTTTTTTAAATAGCAACATTTTTTGAAATTTAGTGCAATCTCCGGTATATAAATGGCAACACCAACTATTCGTTGTGTTCCTAACCTCACTCAGTTGACTCTCAGCTGTCGTCAAAGTAAGGTCTACACAAGTGGTGCCAATTTTGATGTGCAAGTTTGAACGTGCTGAAAACAAAAGAGTTGAAGTAGGTGAGTTTAAGTTGCTGCCTGTTTTGAATGTATAAATAGTGATTAATTTTGTTTTGGTTTTACCTTTTTAACTGTCTTTATTACAATTATATTCAAGTGGGCAAAGTTGTACGTAACGCTGCAGCAAAAAGTTTGCAACATTGCCCACCTTAAAAAAGGTGTTAGGGTTGTCACTTTTACAATCTGTTAAATGTGTAAATACTGATAAGGATTTTAATGAAAGCTTTTTGTTTTAAATATTGTATGTTATATTTGTAGTTTGTACTTACCTCTGATGGCGTTTTTTATGACAACATTTAGCAGATTGAATTGAGTGGGAATGTGGCCTTTTTCCCCAGCTTCGCTTTTGGGCAATATACATAACTAAAACATATTCAGCAGGTCTTGGTAAAAGACAGATTAGGTGATTTAAGTTGTGATGGTCTCTTACATACCTTTGAATTTCTCTTGTATTGTGGGTCATTTGAGCATCTAAAGTTACACCTACAAACCGCAAGCAACTATTGACTTTTTACATAAAACCGAAAAACAATGTCTCTACTTAGTTTTTTTATCTACAGGATGGCCAAAACAACGCGAAAAAAAGACCGGCGACGCTTAGGTGCACGACCGTACAAAAACTACTCAGAAGAAATGTTACACTTGGCGGTACAATATATAAAAGAAAAAAAAATGTCGTCAAGGGAAGCCGAACGCCAGTTCAGCATACCGCGGCGCACTTTGTTAAATAAACTAAACGAAAAGCACCAAAAAAATGTAGGAAAACCTACATTGTTATACGAAGAAGAAGAGGAAAACATTGTCAAAGTAATAGTTGCAGCAGCGGACTTTGGTTGTCCTCTAACGAAGCTGGATTTAAGGCTAGTAGTCCATGACTATTTGAAAAAGAATGGTCGTGACGAAATCTTTGACAATCAACCTCCCGGAAAGCAATGGGTTGAATGTTTTATGAAAAGGCATCAATCCAAACTAAGTGCGAGAAGCTGCCAAAATATAAAATTGGGTAAAGACACTCAGCTTTGCAGATGAAGTTGGCACCCATGAAAAAACAAATAGGAGTTAAACATGACATTAAAATTTATAAAAATACTAATAAGCCGAGTACATCCATTATCACACCCAAAAAACGTAAACGAGAAAATTTAAAGAATTTAGAGAATCAAAAACTTCAGAATAAAGTGACAGAATCCAAAATTTTGAAAAAAGAAGGAGGTACAAGTAAAGAAACACCAGAAGCAAGCAATAAGGCAATGAAGCGTCAAGAAAAGGCAAAGTCAAAGAAGAGAGCTGTAAAAAAGAAGAGAAACTTCAATATCGAAACAAGCTCCGAAATTTCGGACAATATCAGCATAGCTAACACGGACGATTCTTTTGATGAAACTTATGAGGAATATCTCTCAGCTTTTTTTAAAGAACAAAATATGAAAGAAAATATTGATCCCGAAGTGAATGTTGTACCATTTGGTTGTAGGGACATTCTATACTGCTGCGCAGACAATAAATTCCATGAAGATGATTGGGTTGTTACCAAGTTTGCAACGAAAAAGAGCTTAAAGCATTATGTCGGACGCATTTTGAAAGTAATTAACGGGATTCCTACAGTCAAATTTTTAAGGAAAGTTAAAAATTCTAAAAATTCAACAGGATTAGTTTTTACTTACCCTGACATAGATGATGTATGCGAAATGAACCACCCAGATGATATTCTGATGATTCTACCCAAACCAATAATTTCTCGGCGCGGCCAAATAATTTTTAACATAGATTTAAGTGATTACAACATTCAATAAATCACCTAACTAGTAGATACAGTATGATTTGCGACTGTTTAACCAATAACCAATGTCTTGCTTTCTATAAATAATATTGATGTCCTTGATTAAGCTTACGTATGTAAAAGTTACGTTGTTTGATTGTATATTATTTGCGTCTTAATTTTTTTTAGTTTGTATGTGCTTATACATAGCCTAATTGCTTCATGCTGCCATCAAAATAAATTATATTATTTTGGAAATTACTGTGAAAACTTCAGATGATTTATTGTAACTTTGTTAAGTTAATTTTTTATTAAAATTATTTATTAAAATGATTGAAATAGAAAGAAGCGATCTCTCACTATCCAAAGGTTAAGAAATTTAAAACGTTTGTTTCTGTTTATTTTAAATTATAAGTAATGGTGATCTCCAGCTGTACAAGTTCTGTTTGTTTTTAAGTTTTTTCATAAAGTTTGTTTTTGATTTTAACATTGTATTGATTTTGTTATTTCAAAGTTTAACTAGGTATATTTTGAATTTCCTGTTATTGAAAGTATTGTGTAATCATTAAGACCACTTGAAGTACTTTTCTAAGTTTATTATTATTAGGTCCAATTAGTACAATTAATCCAAGGAAAAGTGATCTCAAATCATCCAAAGATTAAGAAGTTGTATAAAACGTGTATTATTGTTAATACCTTATCACTATCTGTGTAGGTAAAATGATGCCACTAGGTATAAAAAGTAATAAAACTGATTTGTACGAAAAAAAATTCCTGCATTTTTATTTCGCGGCAGCCCTAGCACTTAACGTCGTTTGTATGAAAATAGCTTTGAAAGGTATTATAACATTGCCCACTTCAATAAAAAAAAAGAAGAAATATGTTTTCGTTTGTTTTAGAGATGGTTTACATCATTGCACCGTTATTCTTTACATACTTTATTTTCATAGCAATAACGTTCATAGTCGCTGAGATATTGAGGGTGGGCAAAGTTGGAAGGAATGGCAGATAAAATTGCCCACCTCTTTAACCATATTTTTTGATGCTTCAAATGTAAAATATTCATATTTACATATTAAAGAATTATTCCTTAAAATCAGCCTTAACTAACTCTATATTTAATTTTAAAATCAAGTCCATGTTCTTTGAGCAATGCTAAAATTAAGCAAAAAAGCGGGCAATGTTGTAAGGTTTTACGGAACCATAGAGTAATATTCAGACGGACTTGGAAAAATAAGCCTTAAATCTAATTATGATTGTGATAGGAAGGAAGCCAAATTAAGAGTATAAAATAATAATAACAACTGTTACATAGCAAGATGAAACAAAAGTTGAAAACCCCTTCCGTAAGTTACAATGAAAGTAAATTAGTGTTCTCGCATCATCATTAAAATGCATTTAGCCGGCTACCAGGGCCTTATGCAAGTTTGATCTGATGATATCTTTTTCCTTAGTACCTTATTACAACCAAAGTAGAATAAAAAAAGTCGCTTTCCGCTGTCTGTATAAGATGGTTTAAACTACGCAACATTTTGATGCGGGGTTTTTACTGATAGAATGATCAAAAGGAAAGTTTATCATAATTATAACATACCTACTAGCGGCCGTCCGCGTGGATTTCGATTTAAAATAGCCTTCCTCGTCAAATGGACTATCCAACACAAAATCGGTCCATTAGTTCCTGAGATTAGCGCGTTCAAACAAACAAACAAACATACAAACAAATTCTTTGGCTTTATATATTAGTCTAGATCTTTATAACAACCACGGAGAGAAATGGTATTTTTTTATTCATCTAGTATTCTAGTACATAGCAAGTGATAATTTTGAAAGTGCTATATTTCATTCTCGATTGTACTACAATAGAATAAATAGCCTAGTCACCCTAAACAAAAGGCTAGATTCCTATCTATCAACTGAAAAAGTAGAAAAAGTCAGGACATTCGGTGAACCGTGACTTTATAAAAATAACTGGAACAATGCAATTTGTCAATCCCAATTTGTTCTGCCAGAACACAATGCATTTACGTAAAACAACGTAACGCAGAACAATTCTACGGAACGATATCACCTTTTGTGTTCTATCGTATTCAAAGTGTGTTAAGTAATCATATTTTATTTTACTATGCTTTTTCTAACTTCTTAACTTTTGTGTCCCTACTTATTTCTCATTGACTTATAATACTTATATAACGATTAAATAAGTAAAAAATATTTCACACCATAACATTTATACTAATTTATTAAAGCTGAAGAGTTTGTTTGTTTGGACCCGCCAATTTTAGGTTACATCCTTGGCCATTGCCTCGGAGCCCAGGGTACGCTGCGACTATGGACCTGAATTGACCGGCCTGGTTATTAAAATGGAGCGTCTGTCGTCTGATTTGTCGTCGGTATTTAACACTTAACGATAACCCTTAACAGTCGCATTAACACTAAAACAAAATGATTATTTCCAATGATTAATGACTTCACAGTTACAATTGTCACAATGCTCTTATTAATATGATTTGTCACGCTACAATTGATTCGATCCGCGTCGAATGAATTACAGAAATCCAATGGTGTGTATTTGTGTTAAATTATAAAGTAGCTAATAAAACTTAAGCAGATTCGATAAGCTTTTTGCTGTCATAACTTTGTTGCTTTTTGTGAAGCTTCTTGTACTTTTTTTCTCTTGCCGAGTAAATCTTTAGTGAGGCAACTAGCAACAGAGAAATTGTGTCCATAATTAACATGATGACAATGTTACCAAAGCGTGTTTACAAAACACAAAATATGTTATAAACGATCAAAAACAAACCGCGTTGTAAGTCACAGTTTCCGATTAGGATAAGCGTTTACCCCTAAACTGTCAAGGCGAGGAATAAATAAATACTATTACCAAAAGCAGTAACTATGGACAAACTTCTAACTTAAAAAACAACATGCTTTGAAACCTCCAGTCAAAACAATTTAGAACACCCATCCAAATAATTTCATACATGTTACTCAAATAATTGGCCATTAGAATCTTACAATAGATCAATTTGATCGTCTTTCAGTCCAATCTCCTGTCAGTTTGTAACGAAAGTTTGTACAAAAAGATTGTTTGTGAGTATAGGTATGGAACTGATTGAATTATTGAGTTAAGTAGAGTCTGTTCCAAATAAGTTGGCCAGCCTGAATATAGGTTTCATTCTTAATACAATAAAATTCTATGATTACCGTACCGTTTAATAGCAATCTAGCAAATATTAGTTTTTTTGATCAGGTCTCTTATCTTTCCGGGACGACTGCACATTATAATTTCTACTCATTATGACATAACTGTAATTTAAATGAATGGCTAACTTTTGTTGCCATTATAAGATAGTAACCATTTATTAGAACGAGTTTCTTGGAGGACTTCTTCTTAGCAGGCAAATCACATTTTTTTTAAATCTACTGGGTTTTAGCCGAAAATAACTTCGAACAAGTGACAAAATTCAATCCAGCCAAGTAACTTAACACGCACTGTAGATCCGGTTAGCTTCCTCTGTCATCTCGTGTATAAAAACAAAACAAAACTCAAGTGAATGTATCCCTTTTACTCGATACTTGTTGGTGGAGATTGCGCAGATAATAAGGCGGTTGGAGCAACTATCACTGGATGAGTGGTCATGTAATCGCTTTAAAATGACATAAATGTAACTAGATTAAGTACGCTTGGTAGGTATATATTTTTTCGTCGGGTAATATTACATCTTTACTGTCGTGTCAGATTGCTGTCCTACCGAACTTTGAGTGAGAGTGAGGGAATATTAAGAAGTGCCTCTGAGACTGCAGCTGAACAAAACTGTTAGCAACTTTAACAAAAAGGCTCTAAATCAATTCAAACATTAATTAAGCACCTTTTAACTAGATTGAGAAAGCGTTAAACAATGACTCACCACTGACAAGTTTTAGATGAAATAAAACCTAGACCTTAGCTTCCTTCCGAAACCTAAAAGCGAATTTAGCCTTTAATCCGCTAGATTTAGGTGTTACATAAACGCTGACAATTAGAAGTTATGTAATCCACTTTCGAAGCGTAAAATACTGCAAGACCTAAGATAAATTTATTTGAAACTCTAGTTACGTTTTACGTCCTACCGGGAATATAAATTGGCTCAAGTTATGCTTTACATTGAGAAAAGATCTGTTTGGACGAATGTAAAAGAACTTAGTACTTTAGTCTCTTTAATTGAATCGATTAAAAGGAAGTTAAAAAATAATTGTGAAGTCTACAATTGAAAGCAAAAGTAATTTAAAAGCTGATTCTTAAATTGTTATGTTTAACAAAGGCATGGCGATCTTCTTATTTTAAAAATAATTATCTAGTCATCGTTAAAAATAATGACTGGTTGAAATAGGGGGAATCTAGATCACGCTTTTTGATCTACAGGAAAAACAAGAGTTAAATTGTATCTTACACAGATTAAGTACCGAAACATTCTGAGACCTATATTAATTCTGTAGTAAGGGAACAGTGCAATGATAACTTTGATATTTTTACGCATTTTGCTTTTAGATGGCAGCCGTCACCATCTGTCACGCAATCTTCGCCTTATTAAATTATAATGTCATCCAAATACATCAGTAATTGAAAGCAACTAATTATTTCCAAGAAATCCCGCTGCAATCTATCGCAGATAAGCAGTTTTCTACTGACCTAACCGACGGGCAGCTATGTGAGCACTAAATACTCCAACGAACCTATAAAACCCTCAAGTCTTAGTTTGCTACAATAATGCTTAAACGTGGTTAATCTAAAACCCAAACACTGAACTTTATCAAGTTGGTTAGGTACGCTACATTATCCACAATTCCAGTCCCGACCCAGACCTAACATATTACTTACACTGTTCGATACTAGACGTATTTCCTAGGAAATAGCAAGAAAACAAATGTACGGTCGAATTGTTTACGTTTTGTTTGGAGTAAGCGATTCTCAACCGTATTCCTTGAGCGGTAAAAACTACAAATTAAATAAGTTCCAAGTGATGCCATAGTAAAGGGTGTCTAAGTAGTACGATTTGAACGTAACTTTTACTAATGACTTTTTATTGAATCGTAAATCATTACTTCCTTAGTTGATTTATTAACGATCTTCTTAAGAAAGCAGCGCTTAAAACTTTTGTCATCATTCTCATACTTTCAAATATTAGACACTTTAGTTATGAGATAAATTAAAACAATGAAACCTTTTTTTGGTCGGCAAAGATAACATACAAGTATTGGGTATTCGTAATTCATATAAATAAAATGTTTCGCACCACTTTTCTTCTTAAGTATTATGACAACATTCTAACTCCTTTTTAAGGTTTTAGAATCTAAAAAGAAATCTTTACAAATGTAAACTCTCCTCAACTTACTTTAACTATACACTGTTATACAAGCAAGGGACCGGACAGACGATTAGGTTCGCAATGTGTGTAACCTTGTTATTACACGCCTCAGGCGTTTCCGCCCAGACTCACTTCAAGGAACTGATGGAAAAGATGTGAAAGAAAGAAAGAAAATGTTCTTTATTCATTGAGACTCCAGAAACAGTCATGGATCGATTTAACTCTGTCAGAGAGATCTTAAAGTCTCTGAAATTTTATTTCTCTGACCACAATATCCCCAAAAATAAACAGTCACTTTGGTCTGAAATGCGCTTGATTTAGTCTGAAAATTAAGATTTTGAATAATGCTCCAAGATAATAGAATTGTGGACACTACAGCTTTTGCCATTTACAGATACTAAATTTTAGCGGGGCGCGTTAACAAAAGTAGAAATATTAGCATTTGAATTCTAGCGCATTTCCTACATGCTACCTGAATAGAACAACTGCATTATTATAATTTAAAACAGATTTTAAATTAAATTATATGGAATACAAAGAACAATACGAGAAGCAAACAAATAACATAACATGCACTACGGTAGAAGGATTCCCATCTCTCAAACAAACTCAAAGGCTTTTCATCATCCCTTTAATTAGCCCGCAACTCACATTTAGATATTAATCTAACATAACATTAAATGCGAATGTGTTATTAAGCAAAATTGCAATGCAACGAATAATAGAGATGGTATCTTATGAAGTTATAACAGAGCTACTGTGTTATATGAAAACTTTGAACTAGCTTGTTATTAGTCTATGACATTTATAGAGCATTAAATTATTGCTTTTAATCAAGTTGATAAAAAGATCTTTGGTTCGTCAATAAAGTTCAAGTGATGAAAATTCTACACATAGGATGACATTACATATGTTATGATTCGCCTTGTGCGTTTAGGTAAATGTTATAAATGAATTTGATTTTATTGAATAAACTGATAGCGTTGACACTTATTAGTCCAACATATCACTGAGCTTACAGTATAATTTTCGGATCTATCAAAATGTATGCCTTATCTTTTTAATAAGTTTGTGATTTTAACCACCAATCCATATTTGGACAGACTGGTGATAACGACAGAACAAGCACTCGCTTTCTTAGTAATAATAAGACATTACAAAGCTGGCAATACACTTTTGAAGCACTCAGTAGCAAGTAATATGTAATCAGTCAAAATACCACAAAAATGTGGACATAGAAAAAACAAAACCCGTGTAAGTCTTTAACCGCAAGAAAAAGATAATGAGTCACGGTTTGTGAATTTTGTGTTGACTTTCAATGGGAGGATTAAGTACGGTTTGATTTAATGATTGTGCTTTTTGTAGTATCGGATCGAATTGTAAAATCTACGGTTGTTAGGGTAAACGCTTTAAAACCGTATAAAGTTGTTTTTTTTTGGTTTGAACCAATTTGAATTTGTTTACTATTCCTATTTAAATACACTTAAATTTATATATACTTCAGTGGATATTAAATGAGATAAGAGCAAAGCGCCGTACTACCAACTTTTTGAGTTGTCAAAGTAACCAAATAACATAAAAAGACGTTTTAAAAATGTATGATCACTTTTGATTACTTTGATTTTTAATAAAACCGTTACTTGTAAATTTTGTCTAGCCGTGCTTCATTAAATATATTATTAATTAGTAAATTAGTCTGGAAACTTTTGGAAATGATTTATCTTTGGATCTTAAATTTATGCCTTACGCTTTAAATGAGATTTTGCACTATCTTATCATTTTAATGGCTCTTGGGGCCAACGTTAACATTCTGCTAGCCGATTTTAGCCATTACGACCAATCTATACGAAATACGATAAATATGTTGAGATTAACCCTAAATTATTGAATTTCAGCAATTATTAAAAAACATTTTTACATTTAAATATTAAAGTAGATTTACTGGAAAATGGTAAATACAAAACTGTTCACTTTTTTACACATATCACTAAGCTACGAAAATTATCATGCATTATTGACGCTTTTAAAAACACTTAAATATTTTTTTCTGACACTTTTATTTGAATTTGCTGAAAAAAAGAAGTTTTAGTATTTTATACTGATATTGAATACGCCAATCTAATGACTTACTATTTGTCTTTTAAATTGTAATTATGACTAGTAACTATGAGTTATGATTTTTGTTTTTTATAAAATATTACTAATTTTGTAGTGACTGTCGTGTGTCCTTCCAATAGTCCTTTTTGCAAAAAATATTTGAAATATTTTTTTATTTTTTAATATCACTCTCTGCCACACTTCACATCACTCAAAAAAGCCATAGTACACTATAAAAAAGTATTATCAACTCACAAAGGTCCTCATGTTGTCAAGCTTAGTAGTGCGCCTCACGCCTTTCGTTGCAATGATGCTTTTCACAAATGCACAAACATTTTTATAGCGGACGGAAGTGATAGTACTACGAGAAAGGCTGTAGAGGGATCTATACAGAGCTGTGATTGTACTCTTTTTGTTTTCACCTATTCAATATTGTGTGGTGAACGTGTTAATAACCTAAATTCGATATACTAATATTTGCTTCATTTTCCTGATCATTTGGTTTATTTTTTTCTTTCAATTCCCATTGTTCCATTATAGGCTAGTCTGAGGGGGGGGGAGGCTATACAGCGAACCCCACTCTGAAATAAAATAATATACACAAGATGCCCGTACCATCATTTATTATGTGGGCATCGCTTTCTTCGCACCGTAACCCTGTCCTAAGTTTTGGACAAGGCCGTGTGTGGGGCTCCCGGTGCCCTAAAAGACACTGCTCCTGGGAATGCGTACACAGGGGTGTACCCACTAAACCCCGCGTCATCGCCTTGACGCGCGGCATCAGTGATCCTTGCTCGCGAACTACCCAGGTTATCACTTAAGTTAATTTACATGATTTTGCAGCCCTATGCTTTAATTCGTTATATTTTATACTAATGCTATGTGGAACGATACCCGATTGGAACCGATGACCCTATTATAGTTTTTTAAAGACTGACCTACCTTTCCGCATCAAGAAAGTCAGATATTTTATGAAGTTAATATATTACTAAGTGACTTCAAAAAAGAAGTATTCTCAATTCGACACCTAATTTTTTTTTTGTTTGTTTACCGACCACTTCGCCATATATTTTACCACAAGCGGCCGCCCGCGACTCCGTCCTCGTGGATTTCGGTTTCCAATAGCATAAAGCCTTCCTCGTTAAATGCACTATCTAGTACAAAAATAATGTTTCAAATTGAACCAGTAGTTCCTAAGATAAGCGCGTTCAAACAAACAAACTCTTCAGTTTTATTATTTTACTAAAGATACTAATGCTATGTGGATCGATCCGCGATCGGTACCAGACCCAGTGGCCCTAATATTGTTATTTTAAAGATCGACCTACATACGACCTTTCCGCATCAAAACAATCAGATTTTCATGAAGTACCTATACCTATTATTTTATATGCCAGTTTTTATACCACACTTGTCAAAAATCGACCGGTGGTGGCTATCCCTGATAACCGACACATGTCACAACAAAACGGATCCCCGAGGGGATCAGATACGTCCGGATGGATCAGACCGGAATTACTTGTCAAATCACGCATACCAAGATTCAAACTGCCTTTTCTAATTGACATATTATTATCAGGATTACATTTAGACTGTCAGCATGTAGGTATGTACTTTCTAATACGTAAGTAGGAAAGTACAGAAATAGTATCTGATTAGAATAAATTATTTCAGTTTATTTGATTATCGTGATAATTAATTTTGACACAAGTTGTATAATATATTTCGATTACGCTTCCGTGATGCAGTCATTAGTAAGTTATATTTAAATCTTAATTTAAAGCGACCAGATGTGGGTTCAAATCCCGGGTCAGACAGTCATTATGTGTCTGAGTATTTCTATTTCTATAGTGACATTACTTGATGTGTATTAATTATTTCTTAATAATAATTCATTCCCTTTAACGTTAATATGATACGATCTAAATTACTTTTAGAACCTTTTTTCCTTTGATATTTCTTTTTGTTGCATAACTTATTTTCTTAGTTAAGTATAGTCTGGCATATTATGGATAACAATTAAGGAAACAAATCTGTTTAATTATGTGTAAATGCAATAAAGATTATGGCCTTTTTTAAAATCAAAATTAAAATATACTTTACCTACTAGCCTCCCGCCCGCGGTTTCAGCCGCGCGTAATTTCTTTTTTCAAATATTCCCCCTTTCCCCCAACATTTCTGGGATCAAAAGTACTGTACAGTAATAATATGTTCACCGCGGATAGTGTAGCTAGCCAACAGTGAAAAAAATATTCAAATCGGTCTAGTAGTTTTTGAGTTTATTCGTTACAAACTACAAATCTTTCCTCTTTATAATATTAGTGTTGATGTAGATTAGTGTAGAAGTGGTGTACATAGTGTATGTAGATGTAGAAGTGTAGATTTATATAGGTCTCAGTGAGACACTTATAAATCGCCAAATAATTAGTCGCTTCTTATGACTCCCTCTCGGTAAATAATTGTAGTACCTACTTAGTACTAGGCCGTCACTAAAGCACACATCATCAACCACACTTACAACTAAATAAATTAGTACACATTTGAATTCCGCCTGTCGACAATCAAATTGTTTTGGTAACAATTAAAACGGGTCTCCTAAATCTGCCAACTAGGTTGGGAATGGCCTCTGGATCACGATTAATCACGGTTTCATTCACCAAGGTCCGTAACTTGAATTGGTTTCTTGGTTTATTGTCATAGTGCCAAGTTTAAGCCGCACAGATGAATATAAATGTGACAGATGTACGAAATATGTGTTATGTTCGCAGTGGTTTTAGGAATTGTGGGTTTTTTTTTACTAAGTTGCTCTGAAATAACAAAAGATGCAGTCTCTCATAGCATCTCAGGAGACTAACGAAAGAGCTCCAACTGATAGAAAGTGATCACCGCTGCCCATGGACTTCAAGTTCGTACACACCAATGTCCTGTGCGGGGATCGAACCCGCGACCTCTTGGTCTACTATGCAACTTCTTGACCACTACACCAAGCGGCTCGCCGTAGTACTCGTTTGTTTGTTTGTTTATCCGTTCTCTACTGTCCATATTGCAATATTCAAGCTTAGTTCAAACTTCATAATTAAAGCATTAATTTTTAAGGAATTTACTTCTTTTAGTCATTTTAAGGCTTAGTTATGATTGTAAATACGAACATCATTTTTATGTCCTTAAAATTTTAACACATAAAGTGGATTTCCTAAGCATTACAAGAAATATTTCCGTGGTCAAATAATTTACATTTCAAAGCATTTAATCTTCACACTTCGTTCTTGCCCCAAGCATCCCTTGATTTATCGCGACAATTTATCTTAATCTAGAATCTAGATATCCTTGCAGCTGTGTCTAGACATTGTTAGATCCACTAAGAGAAAACAGATTAACCTATGTTATTATAGGGTTTAGGGCACATTAATACTTTAACGTATACGCCTACTAAGATAATATAATCATATTACTACTAATATTATAAATGCGAAAGTAACTCTGTCTGTCTGTTAAGCTTTCCCAATCAATCTTTAGACCCTGAAAAATAACGAGTCAGGAGTATTCTGGGACCGGGCCCGCGGTTCCAGAAGACCTTATCGACATTAATGGTTAATTTTGATGCGGCTTTCGGGACCAGGACCTATAGTTCATAGGCTAGGAGCCTTTTATTGCGAAAAATGGGGATCTGAAATCCACACAGACGAAGTTGCGGGCGGCCGCCATTAATTTAATATAGGGATGGGGCAGTGGATTTGGCTAAAGGTCTTCTTAAAATTATGACATTCTTATAGTCATGAATAGTGGTGCAATTACCAAACATGCCCAATTCGGATTGGTGATGAAAAAAAAATTCTTGACCTGGGAATTAAACCCAAATCCTCAATTCGACGACGAGATTAATGTGTTGCGAATGGTAATAACATCTCTGTGTGAATATAGTAACAGGCGTCTGTATTACAGATGGTCTCTTCTAATCCTTTTTTATTTGATGTGCAGTATAAAATGCATTATGCATCTTCAAATCGACTGCCCCTAAGTACACTATCGAAACTGAAATTTTAGGTTTTTTTTTTATTACTGCAAAACATCCCTCTTTTAGTATATTTTTACACTAAAAAGAAATTAAGCTTTAATATGAATATTTATTCATATTTTGTACTGGTATAAAATCGATAGTTAACAAATGATCCAGCGTAAGCGATCGAATGTTCACTATCGATACCGTACGCGGAGTCAAGAAGCGTGCGAGCAGCACGAAACTACCCATTCCGTTGCTATACACCGCGTCCCTCGCCCCGCCGGCCCGCGACTCGCTTCGCTCGTCGTTTTCAATCGTTTTGGGATTTTCGCGTGCGTGCCACGTATTTATAACATTGGGACACATTTTTTAGTTTAATGGTTTTATGTTTTTGTCATCATGAGTAGTTTAATCCGCGAAAATACACGATCTTCTCGGATTTTAAGACTAGTCAATACAAACGAAGTCTTTGAGCAACATGAACGAATTGGTAAGTACATTTTAATTATTATCTGTAATAATTAAATTTAAATTAATGCATAAGATGTTCGTATTAATTTGTATGATGATTTATTGAGTTAACATTTAAAAAAGCTTTAAATAACTAACTTTTGAACTAACTGAGCACTTACTCGATGTATACTATCGAAAGTTCCAGATTCGATTTTGTACATCGTTACATTTTTTGATTGGGGTATCGAAAGTGACTGATCCGATATTATTCGGTGATGTTATTTTAATTTGCATTATCGAATCAACCACATTCATTTTTATACACGGGTACATGATTCAATGATCCTATCGAATATACCATTTACGATAGTTTCATTTGGCATAAATTGTAAATTTCGATATTTGTTATTTATCAAAGTCTAGTTAAAATTAAGTTTAGTGGTTTTGCTTATTTAAATATGTTAAATAGTGTCACTTTTTATCATTTTATGATGCTTTTGGTTTCATGGTAGTGTACGTTACTTCTTGCTCAAAGGTCTCTGGTTCAATCCCCGCTTAGTGCTCTGCATTTGTGTGCATGTATACATGTTTGCACTGGTGTTGGTGTTGACTATATTATGATAATAAGCAAATATTTACAATATAAAAGTATACTTATTAAGTGACCTTATCAGTTATCTAGTACCCAAACTAACAAGATTTGGCTTAGTTTGAAACCTCGCGATTTTGTGTGGCTCAGTTTGGCATGTTTAATTATTTCAGAATCACCACTGCCTAAGGAATGCACATTTAATGATTCAGACTGGAAAGCATTAGAAGGGATTATTGATAATGAGCTATCTTCAGATAGAAATTTGAAGCCCGATGATTTAAATTGTAATTTGGATCATTTGCTTGAATTACAAACAATATCGATTCCAATGTTAAATGATGATGCTGTTGATAATAACTCGGTAATACTCAATAGCTCAGAAGTCACTCTAATTCCATCTCCGTATAAAGATTTTGATTCTCCGGACCAAACGTCATCACTGTCTACCTCTACACCTGATCAGAAAGAGACTCAACCAGAGGTACAAAATTTAGATACAAACTCAGTGTCTCCTAGTATGGCCATAGCAAGCGTCGCGTCTCTTATAACCATATCAGAATGTAATTCTCCAGTTATGACTGTATCTGAATGTGAGTCTCCATCACTTGTTAAAAAAAGAAATAGGAAATCTACCTTTAAAGCTAACCCAGGAAAAAAAGAAAATATTGCAAAGAAAACTGGATAGATGTTAAAAGGAAAACTGCTGTGAACACTGGTCAACAATATGTCAGCCGAAATGGTAAGGTGCGTCAAAAGAAAGTGATGGGACCAATCTGCAAATCCACTTGTAAATTAAAATGTTATGAGCATTTCAACGAAGCGACTCGTCAAAAAATTCATTCAAGCTTTTGGCAATTGGCTGAACATTCTAAACAATGGGAATTCATTAATAAATTTTCAAAAAAGCTTAGCAAACGCCGTTTTACTACTGAAAGTACATCTAGAAGACACTTTACTACTCAATATTTTTTACCAATTTCTTCCGAATCTCAAAACCCACACTGCGAACATAGACGAGTTTGTCTTAAAGCTTTTTTTAACACTTTGTCTATTACGGACCAATTGGTACGCACTGCTCATCAAAAATTAAATGAGGAAGGTATAACTTTACCAGATAACAGGGGAAAACATCCAAACCATGTAATTAAGATAGATTCCGATATGATAAAAAGTGTTTGTGACCATGTTGCATCGTTTCAACCAGTTGAATCCCATTACACACGAAAAAATACCAGCAAACTTTATTTAGATAACAATTTGTCAATGAAAAAAATGTTTTCCTTGTATAAGGAGTGGGATAACCTTCATCTTTATAATAACACCGCCCAAACTTTACGCCAATATACCGATATTATTAATGAAAACATGAATATAGCATTCTTTGTGCCAAAAAAGGATTTATGCGACAAGTGTCATAGTTTTTCCAATGAAAAATCCCCAACTGATGAACAAATTAACGCTCATAATATACATATGGTAAATAAATCAACAGCTAGAGATTTTAAAAATAAAGATAAAATCCTTTCACAAAATTCACCGGAAATAGTATGTGCTACATTTGATTTTCAGAAAATTTTAAATTGTCCTCATGGTGACGTGGGCCTATCCTACTACTATTAAGTATAAAGGCGAAAGTTTGTATGTGTGGATGTATGGATGTGTGGATGTATGGATGTATGGATGTATGGATGTTTGTTACTCTTTCACGTAAAAACTACTGAATGGATTTGAATGAAACTTTACCACAATATAGCTTATACATCAGAATAACACATAGGATATTGAAAATCGAAATCCACGCGGACGGAGTCGCGGGCGGCCGCTAGTTTTATTATAAACGGAAGCTATCACTGTATAATTTTACTTTGTTTGACCTTGGAAAAAAAAGAAGGAACGTGCTATATGTGGACAGAGTGTACTGGAAAAAGAGGGGCGAATGAAGTAAGTAGTTGCTTACTTCAATTTGTTAAAAAAAATGTAGAAGAAGGTGCTAAGGATTTTTTATTTTGGTCTGATAACTGCGCGGGTCAAAACCGTAATCGAATAGTGTATTCCCTATACATGTACCTAGCCAAGGAATATAAAATGTGATTCGTCAGAATTACCTAATTTAAGTATATTTTGATCTCATTATGCCAAATGGAACTTGGTCTGTGATTGTAATTTATGGTCTAATTAAACTTTCGTACTAAAACTCATCTTTATTTTATTTATGTTTAGTTTGGTACCTATTCATTAGTTCATTATTTATAGGTACAGTATCGAAACCTAAAAATAAATTCCACGTACTTGATCGAATATGACACTTTCAATATTTTTTTGTTACTAAGCCCGACGTAACATATCGAAAGAGACACTTTCGACAGACTTTCCAAAAACTCTTCCATAGTATAGTATCGAAAGAGGCAGTTTCGATTTTTCTCATTATTTGATTACCGTAATAACGTATCGAAACTAGCTTTTCTCACAAACTATCAATAAATTGAATGCATAGGTATTACATATATGTTAATTAATACAATTTTAGTATATATCTCAAATTAAGTGCAGTTAGCTCAAAAGATGTAAATTTTATACGCAAAATAAACTTCAAAGTGCTCTGCTGTAAAGTTCCACTTTTCCATTTCGATATTATACGTAGGGACAGTCGAAATTACGATGTCACTTTTTTTACGAGTATGTTATCTAACTCTTTTTGAAAAATCAAATTTCCTCTTACTTAGAGAGGTAGAGCTTAGTGAAACTTCCACTCGAATGAGCAGCTCGTCTGGGGAAGTGCCTCCACCTTACAGAAGACGACAGTGAAGTAGCACTTCGTAACTGTTTTGATATTTGCTGATTATGCACTGGCGACCTTACTTACCAGTGAGGTCGCCAGTGCTTAGTCGAGAAGGGTGGAGTTTTAAAAGCAGGCCGTGCATTTGAGACCCTTGTGCCGGTTTTGATGAGCAATTGAGCATGGTCAGTGGTGATGACTTATCATTAGGTGACCTTGTTCATCAACATGTTAGTTTGCCTCCCTATAACCTAAAAATACTCCATGTGGCTTCTCAATGCTGTAGTTTTAACACCGCAGTAGTCTGGTGGTTGAAGCACTTTGCTGTGATCTTCATCCTAATATTATTATAAAATATGTAAAAGTTTGTTTGTTTGGATGCTTGTCCGTCAATCACGTTGAAACTACTTAACAGATTTTGATGGACTGTCTTAGGCGATAGAATACTTTTAAATCTATTAAATGCTCCCATGAGATAAACTAGAATCATGTCGCGCAAAAGCTATTGGGGCTATATTTTTGAAGACGATGATCACCAATTCGCATTTTACAAGCACATTAATTTTATTGATGTTTGATGATTTTCATGATGCAAGCTTTTAATAAAACCATAAAATGCTCTGCAAGCACTGAAGAATAATGAGGGCTATGTTAGAACTCTTGGCGCACTACCAATAAAACGCCCCCATGGTCGAGGGGTTTAAGAACCGGGCCGTGCGTGGTCTCGTGGTCCTGTGTTCGATTCCCGGTTCGTTCAAAATTTGTGTCGGTTTCCTGAAGGCGCCACAGGTTTGTCAACACTTCAGTAATATTTGGCAAGCGTGATAATTAAGCCTAACCCCACCCTTGTAACGAAAACGTGATTTCAAATGATGAAGGCCTTTGCCCTGCTGTGGGACATTAATAGGCTGATACTTTACTTTTTAACCGATAAAATAAATACTG
The DNA here is from genome assembly GCA_958496325.1 of Nomophila noctuella. Taxonomy (NCBI): domain Eukaryota; kingdom Metazoa; phylum Arthropoda; class Insecta; order Lepidoptera; family Crambidae; genus Nomophila; species Nomophila noctuella. Next base: position 10,285,437 of record OY292504.1, read on the forward strand.
GTTATATTTTTATCGCATTTGTACCTCTTGACATCAGGCAAGGCAGGACGGATGTTTATATCATACACTTATTTGCACATTTATTGTAGAAACATAGATTACAGCGTTCTTGTATAATATCTCTGGTTCTCAGAGGTGGCATAATTAGGCCTTACGTCATCACCTTGGCCTATTATGCAGGTGGCCTGGTGCAAATGAAGGAAGCTCAGCCTACCGGACAACTGCCACTTAAGCACATAGAAGAATTATCCAATAGGGGACAATGATTGGCATCTTAACAACGGCTACTTTTATTTATTCAATGAAGAATAATAGTAGTAGTATCAGTCTTTTAATGTCCCACTGCAGGATCAAAGGCCCCCATCCATGTTTTCGTTACAAAGATGGGTTTTGGCTGATTCCCCACGCTTACCGAATGCGGGTTTGCGATCACAATGCCGGGCTGTGTTAGGAATTTGCCCGACCCGGGAATCGAACCCAGGTCCTCGAAATCACGGCCCGGTATTTAAACCACTAGACAATCGAGGCGCTCCTGAATAATAGTATTACATTACATTCTTGGTTCTCATTCGACCAATGGGATGGCAGCAACGACTTGTTTTTTGCGGAATATTGTCAAACCAGTTAAGTGCAAATTGCTGTCCAGTGAATAATTACTCGATGTTTAAACGTTACATGATGGATCGGTGTCATGAGGTATTAATGACAGCTGTCGACCTGCTTCCGAAGTGAAAGAATTTCCCTATATAGCACAGTGGTTCAAAACGCCACCGGTCTAGTAGTCCAGGAATTTTAGATTTTATCTGCGGAATAATTCCTAGTGAGCTGAATTTTTGTATACACCTTTATTATGATATTGTAATGATGATGTGAAAAATCGACATTGATATCGTGCCGGCAAAAAAGTTATAGGGGTCCAAACGTCACGAAAATCAGTTTTTCGCGAATATCTCGCGATCTATTGCTCAGAGGTCAATAATGGTTTCATAAAAGTTGTTCGACGTAAAATTGTCTACAAAAAAGGTCTCTTGCATTTTTCTGTACAATTAACCGTTTTTGAAATAGAGACTAGAACGCACTCACATATAGTATTGTATACCGTACGGCGCATACCAAGGCATAAACCCTATTGTTTGTTTTTTTCCCTTTTTCGTTTGTGTGTTTTTTGTTAGTATGATGATCTACATATAGAAATATAAAGGACTTGTAATACTACTACAGTCAGGAAAATAGGAATATCTACTATAAAAAACTAAGTGGCAATTTTATTTGTCACTTTATAACTCAAGAACGGGCTCATTGATCCAAACCAAATTTTCAGGGTTTGTACAGACTATTTAGTATATGTTTTATGTGAAGTTTGAACAAAATCGGTCGCTTCACTTTATACGTAGCGAATCATGTACCGGGCCGCTAGTAATGATATAGATATGCAATGTGAATTTTAGCAATTTTGATCCACGATCTGCGGAAAAAATCCTAGTGGGCTGAATTTTTGTATACGCCTTTATTATGATATTGTGATGAAGATGTGAAAAATCGACATTGATATCGTGCCGGCTAAAAAAGTTATAGGGGTCCAAACGTCACTGGACATAGCATATCTATATCATTACTAGCGGCCCGGTACATGATTCGCTACGTATAAAGTGAAGCGACCGATTTTGTTCAAACTTCACATAAAACATATACTAAATAGTCTGTACAAACCCTGAAAATTTGGTTTGGATCAATGAGCCCGTTCTTGAGTTATAAAGTGACAAAAAAAATTGCCACTTAGTTTTTTATAGTAGATATTCCTATTTTCCTGACTGTAGTAGTATTACAAGTCCTTTATATTTCTATATGTAGATCATCATACTAACAAAAAACACACAAACGAAAAAGGGAAAAAAACAAACAATAGGGTTTATGCCTTGGTATGCGCCGTACGGTATACAATACTATATGTGAGTGCGTTCTAGTCTCTATTTCAAAAACGGTTAATTGTACAGAAAAATGCAAGAGACCTTTTTTGTAGACAATTTTACGTCGAACAACTTTTATGAAACCATTATTGACCTCTGAGCAATAGATCGCGAGATATTCGCGAAAAACTGATTTTCGTGACGTTTGGACCCCTATAACTTTTTTTGCCGGCACGATATCAATGTCGATTTTTCACATCATCATTACAATATCATAATAAAGGTGTATACAAAAATTCAGCTCACTAGGAATTATTCCGCAGATCGTGGATCAAAATTGCTAAAATTACTGGACTATAGTGGTTAAGTTACACGATCAAGATCGTAGATATATGGACCCGCATGAGTCCGCATTTGACAACCGTGAAGAGTTCGTTTGTTTGTTTGTTTGAACGTGCTTATATCAGGAACAAATGATTTGAATTGAAAAAAAAATATTAATGTGTTGGATAGTCCATTTGTCGAGGAAGGCGTTAAGCTTTTTGAAACTACGCTGACATCATGATTTCAAGCGAAGGCCTTTTCGCATGAAACTAAAACATCTACTTTTGCAACTTACTACGGAGTCAGATCATTGGTGTGTGGATCAGTAGTATGGTGATGTTCATTATTATTTATTTAATTAATTACACTGTGAAATGTATAACAATCTCCAGCCCATTCATGCCAAAACCACGCTTATGTATACCTAGCCACAGCTAAAGCAAACATGTGGTTTACATTCCTCCTTACGTAATGTCCAGTTACATGACGGATTTGTGTCACCGATGATTGAAGCCCCCGTACGTCCAAGACCAACTCTGTATCTGTTATACACGTTGTATACCTTCGTATCTACATCTATACTATTTTTACTTATCTACACTTCGACACTAATATTATAAAGATTTGAATAATTTCACTGTTGGTTAGCTACACTATCCCCAAACGTGATATAAGGTACTTTTGATCCCGAAAATGTGGGAGGAAGGGGGATATTTGTAAAATGAAATTACGCGTAGGTGAAACCACGACAGAAGGCTAGTGCACTATTTACATAATTGTCGCGTTTAGTCCATTAACTAATATCAGCGTATGTTGGTTGACCGTAAAATGAGCCAGTGACCGAAATATTGTTTGGCAGACAAAAGTGAATACATAATTATGTATTTGGGATTGTCATAAATCACACTCATAATCTTTCACGCGTAAAATTTCTTCCACGCGTTATAATAAATCTTGACATGACAATGCCTGCGAAAAGATCTGCCTCTTAGATTATGTCTATATCCGCTGACTTTATTTCACGATTAATTAATCGTAACTTTGTAGCTAAAACTGTCGACTTTGTTGTTGTTATCATAGTTGAAATATAATACTGGAGTGGTACTACGAACTTTAGTAAAAAAATCTAGATAGTAGCTATACTAAGATTTTTTTTATGTAAGTGGGAGACAAACAAGCAAGAGGTTAACCAAATGTCTTCATTATCTAATTGGTTAATTTGCTATCATAACATACACATTAGCTTCATTTTGTAATCTAGCGACCCGCCCCGGTTTCGCACGGAAATGATCTGTGTTACTCTGCTAAAATGTGCATCTGTTATACCTACATACTCGTAAGTGTGAAATCTTGTTGAATCATTTTATTATAATGTATCAAAATCACAACAACCAGATACATCCATACATAGGAACTGACAACGTGAAGCGACTTTGTTTAATATTATGACATAATTGAAGAAGCTTTTCTAAAGAAGCTAACAAAGCTAAAGAGTTTTTTTGAACGCGCTAATCTCAGGAAATACTAGATCGAATTGAAAAAAATATTTTTGTGATGGATAGTTCCATTTGACTCGTACCTATGGCTTTAAGCTATAGTACCTAAAACACTATGTGTGCGTAAACTGAAATCGACGCGGACGGATTCGCGGGCGGCCGCTAGTGTCGAGATGATAACCAACCAATACTTCCTCAGTGGCTATTTCCTAGATAACTGTTACTATTTGCGTGAAAGTGTACTTGGGCCTAACTTAACGCAAGAGACCTTTCTAGACTATACACTTAGGTACCGATATGTAACTGCAGGTTTGTATTTCCACAGAATTATACCTACTTAACACAAAGTGCTAAAGAATTCTGTGGTTTGTAGCCACGGAATACAGTGAATGTATGTAATGTCACTATTAAGTGAATAGGTACCTAGTTTGCGTTAAAAAATACCATTCAAACTTCCACCCAAAAATTGGTTTGAACGTGGATCTTATTAGTAAGTTTTTTAATACCTACGTCATAGAATTTGTTTGGAGCCCTCTCGTTGCGCGAGTCGGACTAGTACTTTACCGATTTTTTGTCACAAACTGAATAACTCACAGTAATAACCAGACTCACCAAATCCTGGATCATGATCAAAGCGGACCCCTCACAGATATGGGAGGATGAATGAGTAACTTATTTGCCAACTGAATGTAATACGAGATCATTATGAATTCTTGACATTAGCCCTATTCTATTTTAAAACGACCGCACGAAAATGAAAATGTTATAACAATCAATAAATATTTGATTAATAATATAATGTCATTTTATATAAAACAGATGATCAGTTGTCGAAACTTCTTAATTATATCATTCAGATTTGTGATCAGATGAATGTAGGGTAATCACATCACGTAACGCGCGTAATACCAACTTGTAATAAAACAACGGAATCTTCCGTTCTTCCTGCGTACTATCACTTTCAATTCAACGCATTATCCTACATTAAAGCGCCTCACAGAAGTGTGCCTGCTACACTTGCGTGCAAAAGTTTGGAATCAAATATTCCTGCTACGATGACTTTCAACGCACCTTTGGCGGCGCCATGTAATAACAGATTCTAATATCCACACAGATTATAAAACGCGTACACTTGCGTGCAAAAGTTTGGAATCACTAATTCCTACTATTAACATTATCACTTTCAACGCATTGTCTTTAATTTAGCTGTGTCTTGATCAAATTATATCAATAAATATTTGATAGATGTTATGATGTCACCTTTTATATAATAGGTAATTTGCTATCGGAACTAACTCCTACTATATTCAGATCTGTGTGACAGATGAATGTAGACTGATCACATTTTACGTAACATGTGTAATACATACCTAACTACCTACTCGTAATAAAACAACGGAATCTTCAGTTCTTCCTGCGTACTCTAACTATCACTTTTAACGTATTATCCTACCTTTAGCGCTGTGATTACAGCGCCCCACAGAAGTCTACCTGCTACACTTGCGTGCAAAAGTGTGCCATCACTCATTTGAAATTGGTTCTGAGCTAATATGAAAACTAATATTTTGTAACTAGTAAAAAAGCATATTTAGACAACATAAAGTTTAATTGAGCTTCAATTCTTTTGAAACAAGACACTTTAAATGGCGCAGAACCAATGACAAAATAGTGATTTAATGCCGCAGAAAAATTTGTTCTGAGTCCAGAACTTTGCTCGCAAGTGTAGTAAGTAATATTACATTAGTCCACACAATATTTATTCTAATACAATAACTGTTTCCGTTCAGATCAAATAATTTGGCGACCATTTTGGTTTAATGGCTGAGAACATCCTAAGCCATTACGCCATCTGAACACGACAGAAAGGCATAACGCAGTTGACAACCTGATTCCAAATTAGTACAGCTACAAGTAATACTGATTAAGACTCCGAAAAGCTTATTTATGTTTAGCCTTACAAAATAGGTACTCAATGATACGGGTTTTTAGGGTTCCGTAGCCAAAATGGCAAAAAAACGGAACCCTTATAGATTCGTCATGTCTGTCTGTCTGTCTGTCTGTCTGTCTGTCTGTCTGTCTGTCCGCCAGTCTGTCACAGCCACTTTTTTCCGAAACTATAAGTACTATACTATTGAAACTTGGTGAGTAGATGTATTCTGTGAACCGCAACAAGGTTTTTACACAAAAATAGAAAAACATATAAAAAAATGGGGGGTCCCCATAGTTAGAACTGACACTGAAAATATTTTTTTTCATTGAACATATACGTGTGGGGTATCTATGGATAGGTCTTTAAAAATTATGTTGAGGTTTCTAAGCTCATTTTTTTCTTAAGTGAATACTTTGCGTGACAGACTCTTCCAAAGTGGAAAAAAGTGTGTCCCCCCCCTCTAACTTCTAAAGTAAGAGGATGATAAATCTGAAATAAATATATAATGTACATTACCATAAAAACTACCAACGAAAATTGGTTCGAACGAAATCTATTCAGTAGTTTTTTTAATACGTCAAAAATAGAATTTGTACGGAACCCTCAGTGCGGGAGTCCGACTCGCACTTGGCCAATTTTTTTTTATTATTTTTCAACCAGCGGCCACCGGTGACTTCGTCCCCGTGGATTTCGGTTTCCGCACACTTAGGCTCGTATTAATAAATCGCATTCAAATCTGAGATCGAACTTGAGCGCGAACTTGAGTGCTGTTTTATATGAGAATGACATATCAAGTTCGCACTCAAGATTGATCTTAGAGTTGAGAGCGATTTATTAATACGAGTCTTAGGGTTATAACATAGATAGCTTAAAGCCTTCCCCGAAAAATGGGCTACGCAACGCAAAAAGACTGATACAAATTGAACCAGTTATTCCTGATATTCGCGCGTTCAAACAAATAAATAGACCAACTCTTCAGCCAGCTGGTTCTAGTCAAGAGAGGTAGAGCTTTGTGGAAATTCCACTCGAATGAGCCGCTCGTCTGGGGAAGTACCTCCACCTTACAGAAGACCGCAGTGAAGTAGCACTTCGTAACTGTTGTGCTATGTTTCTGCTGGTGAGTAAGGTTGCCAGAGCTCAGTTGGGGAGGGTATGGGGTTAAGGTCGGCAACACATCAACGATGTCTCTGGTGTCGCGGATGTCCATGGGCGGCGCTGATTGCTTACCATCAGGCGACCCGCTAGCTCGTTTGCCGCCTCTGACATAAAAAAAAGTCTGATTGCTGTCATTCTTAATACCCCTTCTGGCCGCATTCTTCATATCTTATGATCAGCCAGGCACGCTGGATATCTAATAATGCGCAAGTGTTTACTTATTCCCTACTTACCTGTCTGGCCAAAAGATTGGGTGCCGTTGCCAAAAACCGGCTAAGATTATATTTCAAAGAAAATAAAAAAGTAATAGGCTATTTCGCGTTAAGTGAAGGGACTGGCAAATTATTTTACATCGCATCGTATCTTCATAATCGTGTCATAAAAATCCTTTCTCCTTTATCTTTTATGGGTCTGCGAAATATTGTTAAAAGATACAAACCTTTCATTCATAACTATGTAACACATGTGCAATGTATGTACATCCTCGTATAATATTATGTTTCATTGTGTTAAACTAAGAAATGAGCCGCTTGTCTGGGGAAGTACCTCCACGGTTCTGAAGACCACAGTGAAGCATCACTTCCTAACTAGCGGTGGGCGATTATGACTGATCGGCATAATTGATTAATTTTGTATTACTAATATTGATAATCGATTATGGAATTATTAACTAATACAATTTCATAATCGAATGAATTAGTAACTAATTAGTACTACTAATCGTGTTTTCGATTCGAGGCTTCGAAAAGCATATAACCGTAAAAAAATAACATTGTATTTGGCGTAGTATTAACATAGGTGTTAAAAAAAACCTTGTTCAATATTTTGATAATATTATTTGCAATATTTTGATTTTGATTAAGTATTTAGTAAGATCATTTTGCTTTTGATCTCAAAATGTTATATAGTTGTTATACTATATTACTAAATTTACATATAGATTTAGATTACATAAATTTTAAGTAAATTTTGTTTGCACTACTCAGCAGTGCTGAAAAGCCTGTAAATAGTGTGAATCGACTTGCAACCGCTCGTGCATGACTGACCATTAACTTCATATTAGTACTACTAATACGTATAAAGTTAATAGTACTAAATTATTAGATACTAATTTAGTTACTTTTACTAATACTACTATTTACAAGTTACTAATAGTAAGTCGACTAAAATAGTAGATTAGTATTAGTAACTTGTAGTAGTTACTAATACTAATCTACTAATAGTACCTACTAATAGTAACTTGCAACCGCTCGTGCATGACTGACTTCATATTAGTTCTACTAATACTTATAAATGTAATAGTACTAAATTAGTAGATTAGTATTAGTAACTACTAATTGTTATAATCGAGATATCTTGAGACATTTTCATAATCGAATGATTTCGTTGGTATATCTCATAATCGCCCACCGCTATTCCTAACTGTTGTGCTATGTTTCTGCTGGTGAGTAAGTATGGTTGCTAGAGCTCAGTTGGTGTTTTAAGGCAGGCAATACATTTATCCATAGATACCCCACACGTCTATGTTAAATGAAAAAAAATATTTCGAGTTTCAGTTCTGACTATGAGGACCCCCCATTTTTTTTTAAATATTTTCGTCTGAAAACCATGTTGCTGTTCACAGAATACATCCACTCACGAAGTTTAAACATTATAGTACTAATAGTTTCGGAACAAAGTGGCTGTGACAGACTGGCGGACAGACAGACAGACAGACATCACGAATCTATAAGGGTTCCGTTTTTGCTATTTGGCTACGGAACCCTAAAAACGACTTACCAAATATTGTTCAAACTAAATTTCGTTGGAAAAATTTGCTAAGTAATCTTAAAAAGTAAGCTCAAATTCGCTAGAGCCCAAGATCGATCTCAGAGTTGAGAGCGATTTTTACTGCAACAGGCTGTGTTATTCTACAATGCTACAATTTCTTAAAAGTATAACATTATTTGATTAATACAGTGTTTCAATGAGTTTGTGAAAGTAACACATTGTTAGTACAGTATACTTTTCAAAGCTCTTGAATTGGTGAAAGTAAAAAATTCGCCAATTTATCGACTTAGTCATAAAAAATAATTTAGTCTGGCTAGGTCATAGATCGAAAACCTTTTCTGTCTTAAAATAAAAATTACTCTAGGTGCGGACAGAAAGGTAATATCACTGAAAATCTGTACTAATCAAATGATCTGTTTTTTCTAGAAATTGTTGCAGTGTACAGGTAATTAATGAAATGTTGAACTACACAAGTAACTGCTTGTTATCTTAAGGTCCGAAATTCAACTCCGGGTCAGGCAATAATTTAGACAATAGTTTATTACACTTTGTTCAGGATTTAAACATCAATTCGGTTACGTTAGTTTTGGAGCAGCAAAGTAACTAGATAAGTTTTTTTGAAAAACTCAATGGACACATGTGACACTAAAAATATAAATTTAGATACCTAATTAAAATGGTTGTTATAAAACCATTGCTCTAAAATGTTTACGACAACTGCAGAAACAGCTGTTCTATGTTCTATTATTAGATATTGCTCCATTAGTCTTAAAACCTGTTCGGAACCGCCTCCTTGGAAATCAATCTAACTTATCAATTTATCTTGCGGTAGGCTATGTATGAAGTTTTATATAACAGGGTCACTGAACGGATTAGTGAAGTGTTTTTATGCTAATTAAACTGGCTGATAATCTTGCCGGCCAGGTGGTTAATTCAGCTTGTCACTCTATCGCTTATGTGATTCATTGAAGAAAGATTAAATTGGTCTGACGGTTGGATTTGACGACCCGCTTGGCGTAGTGGTCAAGAAGTTGACTATTAGAACGAGGTCACGGGTTCGATCCCCCCACAGGACAAATATTATTAATGTCAGTGCACGACATGTCTGTTTGTCTGTTGTGGTCTGTGTATATCTAACTAGCAGTCGCCCGCGACTCCGTCCGCGTGATTTCAGGTTTCCGCACTAACACAAAAAGAATTTTTCAAATCGGTCCAGTAGGTACATAGTTCCTGAGATAAGCGCGTTGAAACAAACAAACAAACAAACAAACAAACTCTTCAGCTTTATAGGTATACCTATTAGTATAGAGTATAGATAAATAACGTTACCAGAAATGCTAGGATCAGTATTGCCCAATTTTAATTTATTAATTGTATTTCCTTTAACTTTATTGCTAATTACATAGAGGTACAAAAGGTGGTACATCACTAGAGGTTTCAATCCCGGTCGATTTTTCTAATCCCGGGATTACGGGATTTTCAAAAGTGAATCCCGGGATCCCGGGATAATCCCGGGATTGTATTGGCGATATAAAGTTCTTACAAAATCAAGTTTAAATATTCGTTCTTTAACATATGTTTTTTAAATTATATTTCATTCTGATAAAATAGAAAAAAAAGGCACTTCTGAAAATAAATAATGAAATTGTTTCATAAAACAGTAATCCCAGACGGGTTTCAGCGGATTCCTCATCGTGACAAACGATTTTTTTTCAGTTTATTTGGTAAAGATAACAATAATAATAAGGTAAAAGCAAGCTTAAAACTAATTAGGAAAATTCAAATATTTACAGTGTTGCCTTATTTTTTTATTTTATTTATATACCTTCGAAAAGAAGTTTTTAAGATGTGTTTAAATTATCATACACTTAAAAAAAAAATATATGCTAAAGGGACATATGATGTTATCCCGAACAAATTGAGATTCCCGAGGGCAAACAACATTTTGTTTGCAATATACCCGAATTCCACGTGGGCGAAGCCGCGGGCGGAAAACTAGTTGTAAATTAAATCTACCAGGCGCTTTATAGAATACTTGTTTTAGCCACGAAAACCTAAGGAAGGAATAACAAAACATCCAACGTCTCATCTGAAATCGTACTTCTCAATATGATGTACAAATACGACGAACTATTTAAATGGACTGTCCACTGGGTGTCCTCTTGCGACCACACCGCTAAAACGTCATGCAGCAATTAGTATACATAAACTATATAAGTATATTGAATATCGTGTTTAGTCCGGTTAATGATACGAGTGTTGTAATGCAACGCGAAGGTCTAAAATCTTAAACTTTACGTAAATCAATTTCACCTTGTGAATTGAGGGACAAGTGAATTTGTTATTTTTCTCTTAGCCTGACGGCAGTCGCTTTTGTGTATGGGCTTGACTAAGCCTGAATGCTAGTGTAAGAGTTCTCTGTCCAAATTACCAGAATGATGAGGATGAAAAAAGAAATTTCATTGGGATTGTATCAATCCCGAAAATCCCGGGATTCATTAATTTGAATACCCAAAATTTCGGGATCAAAAAATGGCCGGGATCCCGGGATCCCGAATTTCGGGATCCCGGGATTGAAACCTCTATACATCACCTACCTATCTCTCACTAGAATCTGCAACTTGGATGTTTGCAATCGGTTGATCTAGTTACCTGACTGTTAACTGAACCTTTTTAAAATACAATAAGCGTAAGTAATTAATAGACTTTGTTACGTTAAATTAAGTCAATATTACAAAAGCAAGCGAATGTTTGAAAGGCATGCAAAATCTGCTGTGAGTTGGTTTTTTATTAACTTTATTTTTGTTTCATCTTACGTGTTTGGTTATGTAAACTATTGCATTGTTAAATTCATATCATAAATGTACTAACTTAATTGAGTTTAATAGAGTTACTATTTATTTTAACGTTAATTATGAAATTCCTTCTATGAAAAAGACATTACGCCTTAAACTAATATAGCTTTTACTGTTTAACGCCATCTAGGAAAATTATTGTGAACTAATTCCTAAGCCCACTAAGCCGACCCGGCACCTAGGTAGTTCCTTTAAAATAAATAAAGACGAGGCACTTTTTGTGATTTAAATAAATTAAAAAAATCCTGAATATGGCTTTTCCTATAATGCAATCATAATGACAACTGTGATAGGCTGTTGATGATGATGATGATGAATGACAACTTGTGCTGAGCATAAACATTTGGTTAAATGATCATAAACAAGCCTTACTATTTCGATCCATAGAGTAATATGCAAATAACTAATGTTTAATCGTATAAAGTATAAATTCAAGTTCACATTTAAAGTTTTTATAAAGGTAAATTTATTTAATTCGTTTTTCTATAATATTTTTCTAGCGATTGCACTGTCATCTGTTGGATTCCGATTGGACTATTTTTGAAGCTACTCGCGAAAACTACTCTACTTTTAGTTATTACTATATGGAATAGATGGCGCCAGCTGTAGCAAAAACTACATGGATGTAGGGTAATTTGGATTCATATTACTTTTTTTATGTTTATGTATATTGTTATACCTACTTGTTATTTATTTTCAACGAATAAATGTGTCGAATGACGTGTATAATAAATATCACGTTCCTATGAATTTCACCAGATGGAATTGATTTATCATAAACATTGATACAGGTAGGTAGGTGATTTTATTTGGGATTTTTTTTGATGTTTGGATATTATCCTACAGATCGTTATTATAGTAAGTAAGCTTAACTATTCGCAACTCCGTCGTCGAATGCATTGTAAAGTTTAAACGGTTGCAGTTGGCTGAAGCCATGACATCAGGAATGCATCAGTGCCCGAGTGCATACAACTCGGGCTGCATTAGATGCAATAATGCTACTAATGAAATAACTTTACAACTGTACTGATACTGTTGATACTATCGCTTGATATGTGGTTAGGTGCATTCGTGGTGATGGGGAATGGTCTTGGATTCAGTTTTAGGCCGGATCGGAAATTTCAAAAATTTAATGGGTTAGTTAATGTTTGTGTTTTAAAAGAGGTTTTTAATGTTAATGCTGGCGCGTAAAGGTTGATTGATTTTGACCCAAAAAAATATTTGGCAATTATCTAAGCCACTTGGTCCAATATTACCAATAAATGTGATAATCTGTTTTTTTTACACGATTGTCCATCAATGAATGACGATGAAACTTCTAAACGGATTTTAGTGAATTAGATCTACATACCTACAGCCAGGGTATAAGCTGACTTAATGATAGAATATTTTTTATCCTGTTTCATTGCTCTATGGGATAAAACAATAAAAACAAGAAACAATAACGCGGGCAAAGCAGCAGGTAAAAAATAGTAATAATTATAATTAAATCATTTTCGGTATCATAAAGATTTAACTATTGTAGTGACTAACAAACATTAATTAACTAGATTAATACCAGTATTATCATACCTCCACTGTTGGGCTGAATGGCAATGTTTTACTATTTACATTATTTTATAACATTGTACAAACTTAACTCAGTATTAGGTATAATACCTACACTGTTGGGTTGGATGGCCAAAAAGATTTTACTATTTGCATTATTTTATAACATTGTACAAACTAAGCTAATTTAAAAGTCGTGTGTGAACGTAGCTTGCGCTCCGATGTCAGGTTTGCCTCTCCCAAGTTCTTGTGTAACCTTTCCTCCGGTGGTCAAGCGAGTGTTCTTGTCAATGTTCCAGACGCCTTCTCCAGTTGCTTGCACCTGTAAACGTACGTTTAATAATATGTACATAGAATCAGCCTGTCGCATTCCACTGCTGGACTCAGGCCTCCACGAGATATGGTTTATGTCATTGAGGTATTAATTATTACTACTACGTAAAGAGTAAACCTCGATTTTTTTTTCTATACGCCCTGTTGTCTGAACGGTGTGCAAGGAAGAGGTAGACCAAAGAAAAGATGGATGGATTGTGTGAAGAATAACTTGAGTGAGACACTTAATTATCCGCCCCCTTCCCTCCAAGTTGACGCATGGATTTTGCTCTCGATGTCCAATGTCCAATCTATGCGTAGTAGTTATATATCAATGATTTATATCCAAAGTCGCCAGATTGGATAGGCGGGTTGGTGACAATAGTATTGTAAACGATGAACATGCACATCCCCTGAATTGTTAGCTGCTTCTTACGATTTACACGGGAAAATTTGACTGGCACTGGCCATAATATTAGCTTAAAGTCTTCATCATTATCCTCGGCCATTGTCTCGGAGCCCAGGGTACACTGCGACTATGATTCTGAATTGACCAGCCTGGACATCATTGTCATCACACTGTTGTCTGAGCTCCGCAACCCACACAAGAGAACCCAGACCATTAGGATCACAGTCGGGACCAACGGCTTAACGTGCATTTCGTAACACGGAAACATCATTCTTATCGGACAATTAGGTGATTCAATCTTGCAATGTTCTAAGCCTTGTCAATTCAAGATCATAGTCGCAGCGTACCCTGAGTTCCCAATGCATTGACGGAGCATACAACCGGGAGAGGCGCTAGGTAGATGATGACTTATGTACTAGCCATTCTTAAAGTAATCACAAATAAAACCCTTACCTTAGTCCTCCCGCCAATCTGTTTGCTGACATCCAGTGCAGCCTTAGCATCCTTGTTGGACCAGTCCAGCCGGCCTCCCAAGCTGGTACTAACCCCTCCCGGGCCTAGAACCCTGGTCCCTTGCGCTTGACCAGTCAGCTTGCCTCGGGCATCGTTGAAGATGTCCTGTTTGTAGCCCGCTTGGCCCTGGAACAGGATGTGGAGTAGTGGTTAGGTGCGTTAGGTGTGAGGTTAGATTTTTGTTGGAACTTGTGGTGAGGTGTGTGTAAATGGTGTATAAGAAATGTTAGATGGATAATGATGACATTATACTAGTACTTTTTGGGGTTCCGTCCGTAGCCAAATGGCAGAAAACGGAGTTTTTATAGATTCGTCATCTCTGTCTGCCAGGATGTCACAGCCACTTTTTCCCGAAACTATAAGACTATAATCCTCGGTGCGCGAGTCTGACTCGCACTTTTTTTATATTAAATAAAAAATATAAAAAAAGTGCATAACGTGTTTTCCTTAATTCAATGCTATTTTTTGTGGTAGTTAACCGACCGTTACTGGTTTTGTTCTTTGTAGTGTAATTGCCATCGCCTATTCCACCTATCGAATATGGTTTTTTTTTTAATGTTGTCCCATATTGTATGAACAAGCTGCGATTTACTTGCTTATTGTTTAAGAAGAACACAACACGGTACTTTTCTGCTTTTAAGTATTATCCAAGATAGTTAAATCATCCATCATAATCATTTTACATTTATTTTGAACATAAATTACTTACAAAGAGCCCATCATCATTTTGTCCCAGAGTCCCGAAGACTTTCCCCTTGCCAACTTGTTTGTCCCAAGTCTTGCTGTTACTGGTATCTCGAGCGATGCGTTTCGACCATTTCAGTTTTGGATTCCTAAAAGATATAATTAAATGTATGGTTAGTTCATATTTATTGAATATGTTGTCCTATATAGTATTGTATTTTCACATTTTTTGTATGCTATACTATAACGAACAAGGGGATCACCTGATGGCAAGTGGTCACCGCTGCATATGGATATCAACAACCGCACAAGGGTTGCAGATGCGTTGCCGTTCATAAAGAAGGACCCTTTACTGAGCTATTTTTACTGAGCTCTGGCGACTTTACTCACCAGCAGAAACATACCACAACAGTTACGAAGTGACACTTTACTGTAGTCTTCTGTAAGGTGGAGGTTCTTCCCCAGACGAGTGGCTCATTCGAGTGAAAGTTCGACTAAGCTCTCTTAAAATACATATTCCCTTTAATGTGAAGATTGCTTCACATCGCGTAGACCCGACGTATGTCTCGTCAATTAAAACAATGCCATAATTTTCTAGTGGCGGGCATATCTAAAGATTTGAATCTATGCAAAAATCACGAGTAAACTTACTTTGCGAGATCTTCTGGTGAGATGTAAACGCGTGCGCAAGCGCAAGCGAAAATGGCGAATAAAAGAACCAACGTACACCGCATTCTGATCCTGAAAAGCAAGTATAGAGAAATATAAAAAAAAGTAAAGTAAAATAACAGCCTATTAATGTCCCACAGCAGGGCAAAGGCCCCCATGATTTGAAAAATTGTTTTCTTTACAAAGATGGGTTTTGGCAAAATTATCTCGCATGCCAAATGCGGATTGGTTATTTCAATACCGGGTTGTATTTGGAAAAACCAGACAACTCACGGCCAACCCGGGAATCGAACGCAGGACCTTGGCCCTGTTCTTAAGCTACTAGCCCATCGGCTTTGGATTATTCAAAAATGTACAAAAAGTTAGAAAAAATAGGTTTAAATAAAAGCATTTGAGTGAGGATTCTAGGTCCTACTAAGTCTCAGTCTAGAATGAATTTAAAATATGATTTTAAAAGATATACTTACCAAATGAAGGTTTTCTTCTGAGTAAGTGTCTGTCTGTGTTAAGACTTAATATCTGTGGGATTCAGGCCTTGCGTTTCATTTTATACTGATAAAAATGCTTAAGGTGAAGTCCCTTACGTTGAACTTGATTCCATCTAAAGCGATGCTAAACTATAATGAGGCAAGTAATTTTATTTAAATTTTGTCCTTCACTCGTAGTCCTGGATTCAATTCCCGGATTGAGCAAAAAACTGTGTTGTGCATGGTTCGGATTATCTTGCCGAATTCAATTCGGTGCCCAATCCAGTTCGGTGGGACAGCAATCTGACACGACCGTAGAGAGATCAAGCTCAGGACCAACGGCTTAACGTGCCTTCCGCAACACGGGGGAGCTCGAGATGAACTATTTGTTTAGACTAGTGAATTAACTATTAAGTAAGTATCGTTAACTATATAAATTAAAATTTACTTGTTACTCTTTTATACTTGTATCCTTTAAAATTTAAAAGTATCGCAAAATTTTTACCGCTTATAATGGCTGACTATCTTTACATAAATGAGGGAACGGGGAATCTTTTAAATTGAGTAACAATCTTTATGAATCATCCTTCCTTCAAGCACTACAGTTTCCTTATGCTTATATTTTATTTACCTACATGCGGGTTTGCCAATCAATTTTTGTTTCGACAAAAAACTGGTGCGATAGACGATTTGGTATGAATTCGTTAGTCGCAAAATTATTAATTGCCTTTTTAGTATTATTGTCGTGTACGAGGTCGTTAATTCGTAGTAAATCATTGGAGTGGGAAACACATTTTCGCCAAACTACTTAATAGCCAAAAATGAGTAACGAAAATATCGCTTTCGTCGCCTGCTCACACAAATAGTGTGCGGGATGGAGATATAATTCGCAACGATATCGATATTCCGCTCTCGCGAAATATGTAGCATCTTGGCTAGCCATGGTTAGCTATTCCATCACAGAGATACCTCTCTTGTCACCCAGCTTCGTTCTGTGATGGAATAGCGAACCTAACTTGTTAGAGAGTGTGTATTAAATGTCAAATGCACGTCAATATTGTAGGTCAGTGCAATCGATACAGGGCGGGTCGGGAGCAGGATCCATGCATTCTGGTAAATGGCCCCGCAACGGACGTGTAACATGCTTCAATCACAGCGCACTCCGGAGACCTGTATTTACTCTCTATATAAAGAGTACGTTTGCATTGTCTCACCGAAAATATTTATTAATTTCAGTTTTAAATGGGAATTACCTCGTGATTGTTAAACTAGAAGAAGTGGATTGGGCTGACATGTGCGAAACAAATTCATGTGAACCGAAACCTAAGTAAATAAGTAACGGCACCGATAACATAATAGAAAACGGTATTCATTCAAAAACATGAAATATACTATATCATATGACATTAAATTAACTCAATGTGGAGTTGACGGCTAATATAAGTGAAAAATACATGTAGCGCCAAAAAGTGAAAGATGATTTAGTCTAATACCCAACATTGTGCGTATCCAAATAAGTGTGTAAGTCTTCGACTTATACTGCAAAAAATATGTATATTACCTCTCGTGCCGTATGGTCTAAGCCAACGCGAACGTGCCACTTCCCGTACAGTGCCGAGTCAACATAATGGATGAGCATTGCATTTGGCTAGCGCCCAAATTTACTGCCAGATACTGCATGTGTTGGGGCTAGATACTGTGCCGCCCCGTGACGTATGGTGTGGCGACAGTGGCGTGTGTGATAGCGGACGAGATCCGCTACTACTTGATACTATACAGATACACTTCTCTTAAGAATGCCTCATTGGCTTAAATTCTAGTGAATTTAGTACTGGGCCACAGTGTTCATACTTCCGCGACACCAGAGGTATCGCCGATACGTCGCCGGTCTTTAAGACCCCATGAGTAAGGACGTCAGAGCTCAGTTGGGGAACCCTCCCCAACAAACAACAACAAATTAAAACAAAAATAGCACAATAGTAACTTAGTGCTATTATGCTTTGGTTTCTGTTATTATAATTTGATCTTTTGGTCAGTTTTTCTGTAAGGTGGAGCATATTTAAAGAGCTCTTTATAATTAAGAGCTCTTTATAATTAAACTGAGACAGCTCGGGTGTGACCACTCAACAACATTTGGCAAGTGTGGTGATTAGGTCAAAATCCATCTTTGTAATAATAACATGATGAAGATGATTCAAAATAGGCTTTCTTGGAACCTCAATCTTGTCTTCATATTTATTTTTTAAAGCGCTCTCATTCGAACCGCTGCCTTCTCACTTAAGAGGATGACCGGTGTTTTGCCAATATTTCTTAATGACGGCAATTAGTAAACTGAAATGGCTGTATGGCCTCTTTTCTTCTCTTCCACGAAAATATCGCTTTTGAACCAAAAGTGTAACTATCTAGACCTAAACCCAAGTGTGCTTTGCGCACTACTTAACCAATACGGTATTTGACTGACAAGTAAAAGCACCTACTTTTTTTAAATGTCAAAAACGTAACCTTGTAGGAAAAAATGTATGAAATATTGAATCGTGACGTCACGATGCAATAGTGTCAAATCAATACTCTTTTAACTTCAATTAGCTGTAATAATTTCTTAAAAGCTCAATAGTAACTGTGAGATAAAAAATTGTGCCTAATTTTTGATTTCGTCTTTAATCTTAGAATGTCATAATTTATTTCGTATGCAGTCAAATACCCAATTACAACATGTTGTCGAATCTTTTCTGTACTAAATTAATAAAGCTGAAGAGTTTGTTTATTTGTTTGAACGCGCTATTCACAGAAGTACTGAGGTGCGATTCACTTTCATCGTTGACGTGTCATCGGCGACAGTACAAAAACAATACTTAATTACGTCTGTCACCGATAACACAGCGTTGATATAAGACATTTGCGCTTAGTGAATTGCACCTCTGGTTCGAATTGAAAAATTTTTTGCATTGGATAGTCCATGCTGGATGCGAGTCGCTGAGGATCGGGCTGAGTGGAGAGCCCTAGGAGAGGCCTATGTCCAGCAGTGGACTGCGATAGGCTGTTGATGATGATGATGATGATGATGATAGTCCATTTGTCGAGGAAGGCTTTAAGCTTTAATATAACACTATAACCGAAATATATGTACATTACATTCAAACATTTGATTCAAAACACCGCCATTAATGCCCCTAATGTTGCTGCGGCTCAGTGCCTCTATGTGCTCCAACTTAGTTAACGGCAGCAGCTAATTACACGTGTTTGAAGCACATCAATTAACAACTGAGCTTGTTTGACTGTTGCCTATTAATACTAGGGGGGTTGCATCGAAGGATTGGTATTAGTCTCAATAGTATTAAGTTCATTAGTAAGGAAATACGGCTTTTCCAAGATAGAAGGCGGCGGAATTTGATCCCAACCTTCGTCGCGACGAATGCACTACTTTTACAATATAAGTTTTGTCAAAAACATCAATCTTGTCTTTTTGGTTAAGAGTTAAAAATACTATACGCCTTCTTCCTAGAGTTTATCCCGTTTCTAGGCGGGGTAGGCTTTGACCATGATCCAGGATTTGGCGAGTCTGGTTATCACAGTGAAGTGACTGCCATCACACCTTCGTAACCCATAGAGGGGAACCAGACAGATTGGATCATGGATCATCAACTAAAGCACATTTACTGTGACTAAAGTCAGGAATCACGGTTTCCTCACGGTGTATTCCCTCACCGCCGAGCTAATGGCATAAATCCACACATAGGTTTCGAAAAATCCAGAAGCGTGGGCCCGGATTCGAAGAACGGACCTCACGTATGTGAGGCGCCAATCGTACCACTAGACCCACATAGATCTTAAAAAATAATTAAATACTACGCATGTAAATTATTTGATATACCTTCACGGGTACCTTATATTTTATTATCCAAATCAAAATCAAAATATTCTTTATTTATGTAGGCCTCAGTGAGGCACTTATAACTCGTCAATGATATCACAAAATAATGAATATACCGCCGACTTCGGAACGCAGTCATCTACCGAGAAGAAGCGGCAAGAAACTCGATAGCTGTTGCTCTTTTAAATATGTGTTCTTCTCACTAAAAACTCTTTTCAAAATCTTTTCGTAATCAGTACTTGCGAACTTGCAACTAAGAGGCATTAATAACTGTCGTTTGCTACAGCTAACGATGGTGGCCTAGTGCTACGGACGGCGCTTCCCATACGTGAGGTCCGCGGTTCGAATTCGGGCCCACGCCTCTGTATTTTTCGAAATCTATGTGTGGATTTGTGCCATTAGCTCGGCGGTGAGGGAAAATACCGTGAGGAAACCTGCACATTCAGTGATTTCTGACTTTTAGTTCAGTTAGATCTGAATGTGTAACAGATGGCAGTCTCTTCACTGTAATAACCAGACTTGCCAAATCCTGGATCATGGTCAAAGCGGACCCCGCATAGAAACGGGATAAACGCTAGGAAGAAGCAGTTTGCTACAGCTAGTAAACACTAAACATCTAAACATCCAGGTGTATTCAGTACTGTAGTTCTGTTTGCAGGCAGTTGCGAGTCAACAGTGGCATGCGGGCTGCGAGCTCGAAGTAGGCCAGCGCTTAGCAGTTGGACATTGCGGCTTTTATTGCACTGATTCACTCGTCTAGGTTTAAGGATTTATAAGCGGTCGGTCGAAATGGATACTAGCAAGCTTATATATTTTCATATGGCAATAGAGTAAGACTGAGTGATACATTAATAGTATGCGGGTGAAAGAGTGAAATAAATGACATAGCGACTGTAGTGTAATAAAGACTCTCATGTTAAAAAAAATTCAACAGTAACATTAGTTGATGTGACCCTAATCTCTTAACTAATAACTGTCTTTTGCTACATCAAGTAAACACTAAACATCCAGGTGTATTCAGTACTGTTGTTCTGTTTGCAGGCAGTTGCGAGTCAACAGTAGCATGCGGGCTGCGAGCTGCGGGCTCGAAGTAGGCCAGCGCTTAGCAGTTGGACATTGCGGCTTTTATTGCACTGATTCACTCGTCTAGGTTTAGGGATTTTTTATGATGTAGCGCTCGGGCTATGCGGTACTAGAGAACTGATGTGTGAAAGAATGGTATAAAATGATTGAGTGATACGTTAATAGAGTGCGAGAGAATTGAATGATGTAATTGTAAAAATATAGTACACAAAATTTTGTAAAGACTAAACAAACACTGATGCTTGGTACGGCAAGTAAAAACTAAATCATCATCATCATCATCCTAGCGCCTCCCCCGGTTGCATCCTCGGCCATTGCCTTGGAGCCCATGGTACGCTGCGACTATGATCCTGAATTGACTTGCCTGGTTATTACAATGGAGCGACTGTCGTCTGACCTCCGTAACCACAAGGGAAACCAGACACTTGGATCATAGTAAAAACTAAATATCAAGGTGTATTCAGTACTGTAGTTCTGTTTGTAGGCCAGCGCTTAGCAGTTGGACATTGCGGCTTTTATTGCATCTGATTCACTAGTCTAGGTTTAGGGACTTATTTATGAAATGAAATGAAATAAATGAAATAAATGAAATGAGTACAAGTTTGAGTTAAATTGGTACTAGCGAACTAATGTATGGTTATTTTTGTTTTAAAATAAGGCAGAGTGATAGATTAATAGTATGCGCGGGAAAGAAATTACATAATGACTGCAGTGCAATAAAGACACTCGAGTTATACATATTATAAATTCAACAGTCACATCAGTTAATGTTACACTTATCTCTTAACTGTCTTTTGGTACAGCTAGTAAACACTAAACACCCAGGTGTGTTCAGTGCAGTAGCACTGTTTGCAGGCAGTTGCGAGTCAACAGTGGCATGCGGGCTGCGGGCTCGAAGTAGGCCAGCGCTTAGCAGTTGGACATTGCGGCTTTTATTGCACTGATTCACTCGTCTTGGTTTAGGGATTTTTTATGAGCGGTCGGGTGAGTTTATTCTTATGTGGGATAGGATCGAATGAACATGACTGAGTGATAGACTAATAGTATGCGCGTAAAATAGTGAAAGAAGTCTGCAGTGTAGTATAGACACTAAAGTTAAATAAATTCAATAGTAACATTAGTGGATGTTACAGTTAACTTTTAACTAATACCTGTCGTTTGCTTCAGCTAGTAAACACTAAACATCCAGGTGTATTCAGTGCAGCAGCTCTGTTTGCAGGCAGTTGCGAGTCAACAGTAGCATGCGGGCTGCGGGCTCGAAGTAGGCCAGCGCTTAGCAGTTGGACATTGCGGCTTTTATTGCCACAATGTAGGTTTAAGGATTTTTTTATGAGGTAGCGGTCAGTTGAGTGTGGTACTAGAGAACTAATGTATGATAGAATGGAATGAAACGATTGAGTCGTCTTGATTTAGAGATTTATTTATAAACGGTTGGGCAAAATTGGTACTAGTAAACTAATGTTTGGTTAAAGAATATTAGTGTGTGATAGATGAATAGTATGCGAGCGGGTGATTAATAAAATGATATGATGAATGCAGTGAAATAAAGACATTCAAGTTAAATAAATTCAATAGAAACATTAGTTAATAGTTCCCTTATCTCTTAACTAATAACTGTCTTTTGCTACAGCTAGTAAACACTCAA
This sequence comes from Nomophila noctuella, assembly GCA_958496325.1. NCBI lineage: Eukaryota > Metazoa > Arthropoda > Insecta > Lepidoptera > Crambidae > Nomophila > Nomophila noctuella. The sequence goes on from OY292504.1 coordinate 10,308,075, forward strand.
AATCCAGGTGTATTCAGTACTGTAGTTCTGTTTGCAGTGCAGTTGTAGCGAGTCAACAGTGGCATGCGGGCTGCGGGCTCGAAGTAGGCCAGCGCTTAGCAGTTGGACATTGCGGCTTTTATTGCACTGATTCACTCGTCTAGGTTTAGGGATTTTTATAAGCGGTCGGGCGAGTGCTGTCCTAAAAGAAATGTTGTGTAGAATAGGATGGTAAATAAAAAAGACTGAGTGAGAGGTTAATAGTATGCGGGTGAAAGAGTGAAATACATGAATGACTAACAACTGCAGTGCAATAAAGACACTGAAGTTTAAAAAAATCACTGGTAACATTAAGTGTGTATCTAAGAAACCTGTCATGTAGGGTAAGATGGCAATTAAAAATACTGAGTAAGGGTTAAATAGTGTGTGAGAGCAACTCTTAACTAATAACTGTCGTTTGCTACAGCTAGTATACACTAAACATCCAGGTGTATTCAGTACTGTAGTTCTGTTTGCAGTGCAGTTGCGAGTCAACAGTGGCATGCGGGCTGCGAGCTCGAAGTAGGCCAGCGCTTAGCAGTTGGACATTGCGGCTTTTATTGCACTGATTCACTAGTCTAGGTTTAGGGATTTTTATGAGCGGTCGGGTGAGTTTATTCTTATGTGGGATAGGATCGAATGAACATGACTGAGTGATAGATTAGTAGTGTGCGAGTCATCGTCATCATCATAATGGACATAAAGCTCTCCTATGGCTTTTAAAAAAAGGTGTATCTCCATCAATCTAATTTTCCTGATATCAATGGAACATCGCTCAGATAATTTTGTAACGAGACAGACACACACGCTTGATACACATCAATAGGAGCGGTGATCATTTACCATCAAGCGGGTAAGGTATGCTACCTAGTTAGTGGAAAAAGATAAAGAATTAACGCCATTTGCTCTCCCATTTACTGAAAACCATTTATAACAAAAACATCTCCATACTCTCAAATGAAATCTCACAATGTAACAAGTTGAAGAAAAACACAAGGGGAATCCATTAAAATTCGTACGCTTCTTCGTAACTGAGTTAAGTAGGAGTGTTTTCTCAACAAATTGCTTGAGAATTAACTTACCTGTTTGATGTCGGGAACATATTTGTGCGAGAAATCGAGTTACGGCAAGGACGGAGCCGTGATATGATAAAAAAATGTTTTTGTGGAGGGAATTAGATGATAATTATGTTTTTAGGATGGCCTCTATAACCTTATTAAGGTGGTACTTGATTTTTTTGCGTAGTGCTTGCCATACAGGATGCCTTTTGAATAGAAACGCTCTAGGCCAAATAACGGCGGGATTACGCAATGTTTTTTAAACGGAATAAAACAGGCCTATTTGAATAAAATATAAATTATGATTTTGATTTTTGTTTAATCAGTTTGGAAGCGTCTCTTGCGCCACCATCCTTTAGCAAAGAAAATGTATAATTAGAAACCGTAATATAATTTTGAAGACCTATCCGTAGATACTAGATCCATTACCTACACTAAGTATTATGAAAAAAAAATGTTTCAGTTATATCTATAGGGTACACCAATTTTTTTTCTATTTTCTTGTTAAAGTATTAGTGCGGTCCTTAGAATACATCTACTGACCAAGTTTCGACAGTATAGATATTATAGTTGTGAAAAAAAGTGGCTGTGATATACTGGCAAACAGACAGTCAGCCAAAAGAATCTATGGGTTCCGCTTTTGCATTCGGCTACGGAACCTTAAAAAACATGAAGAAGACCAAAAAGGTGTACGCCCAAAAACTCTGTTTACCATACCAAAAAGCCCTAAACCTCTGGAGCTGACCGCATCGCTCGTACGTTAGCAAAACCACGCGAACCCGTACAGAGTCTCAAAGTAAATAAAAAAGTCGAGGCAGTTGTTTTATAAAGCCCGAGCAGTGATAGTTAAGTGCTTAATGTATCCGCGGAGAGGCCGTCGCGAGCCTTGGAAATTGAAATTGCATAAGGTGCGGCTTCGGTAACACTGTTTGAATAAAAAAATATTTTTTACTTTGAAAAGGAGCCTTAACGTCAGGTTTGGCTGTAAATATGCAGTAAAGTTAAATAAACCGCTATTTTTATGCGTTTAAAAGTAGTTTCACTTAATGAGTAACAGTCGCGTTAACCTGAGAAAACACTGTTTGGTAAATTACCGAGGGGTTTGTGATTGTGGACCTTATACATTTCACACATAACCATGCCGCCTTAAAGGCAGGCAACGCGTCTGTGAACCTTGTGCGGTTGTTGATGTAAATGGATAGCAGTGATCACTTACCATCAGGTGAACTTCTTGTGCCTCTCTATAAAATTAAAGAAACTCCGTGAAAAGTAAAGCGTTTATGTTACATATTTCAGAAGGTTAAAAAACCTCATACTTTGCAGGTGTCTATTGCCAGATATTACCACTGACCATCGGATGGCGTTTAACTCGCGTCGTCCGTAATGCACATCTAAACTAATATAATAAAGCTGAAGAGTTTGTTTGTTTGAACACGTTAATCTAAGGAACTGCTGGTTGAAAAAGAAAAAATACTTTTGTGTTGGATAGCCAATTTGTTGAGTAAGGCTTTAAGCTATAGGATAACGCTATGTGTACGGAAACCGATATTCACGCAAACGTAGTTTGAGATAATTTTCAACCACCCAAACAGTGAGTGCTATGAAGAGCTATCCCACCTAATACCTACTTAAGATAAGATTTTTTTGTCAGTTATTATTTTAAGTGAGTGCTACCTATTCCATAAAAATACTCTCAAAGAAAACTGGATGTCCCGTCATGTTGTTCCTCACGATCATTTGTCTCTTTTATTCAACAAACTTCTTAATAAAAGGTAAACTGCTTATTGTAATTTAACTTATACTCTTCTTGTCTTAACAGTTCACCGTCTAAATATTTTAAGTTTTTCGTTTTATTCTATTTTCAATTTTACTTCAGTCGCCGTATCGGAACTGCGGCTTAAACAAAGTCTACTTTATGAGAGTTATTCAGTTTTAATATTTCCAACGAAATAAGCTCTAATGGCGAACGTTTATGACAAAACCTTTCATTAGACAATGTTTTTAATTATAAACGAGATTGTGTTGGGTTTAAACGTTCAGTTAATAGAAGCGTTTTTGGTAAACGAAAATGATTATTGGACGAGTATAATAATGAAGATGTTGAGTAGTACCGGACTTGGTCTGTGGAGTAGAATGGTAGGTTTCCCCGCATTTCTTAGCTTGGATATCGTGAGAAGAAGACTAAGGGACATTCCGGGGCTAGGCAGCAGCGTTTGTAGATAAACAAGGAATAAAATTATATTCTTAGAAACTAGGTCGGACTTGAACCCACATCCCCTTCGTAGTCGCGGGTAAAAACTAGTATTAGTATAATATCTCGAAGTATTATGAAGTAGTTCGTCCCTGAGGAATTCGGTTTCCGCACACATATTACAGTTTTAAAGCCTTCCCCAACAAATGGACTATCCAACACATTATTTTTCAATTACCATCTGTAGTTCCTGAGTTTATCGCGTTCAAACAAACAACTAAACTCTTCAGGTTTATAAGTGTAGTAAACTGCAAAGGTTCAGAAGCAGTTCAAATTCACAAGTGATCAGTTACCATCTTTCATCTTCGTCAAACACTAAAAATACCGTCGATTAAAGTAATAAATCTCTGGAAGCTGTCGGTCGCACCCTGACGGCTAACGGATGACCCGAAGGGTATAACTAGTTATACCTAACAGACTATGTCATCGTAGCCTTTGCCTTATATTGCACTTTGCTACTTACTAAGATAGCACCGCTTTGGTTTAGGGGTTAAAGTTTCATAGTTTTCCAAGTTGGATTGAAATATTAGATTTAGCCAAAAAGAAAATCGGTCTTTTCGATCATATTCCGGGTTTCTGATCATCAATCTGCATTTCACAAACGTGGTGATTAAGCTACAACCTACTTTTGCATCGAAAACAGAATTTAGAATATTTGAGGTTTTTTTTTAAATAAAAACCCATATAAGGCCGGGCTTTTACTTTTTTTGTGAAATAAGTAGGTACTTGAACGAAGTGGCGTCTTGTCGAGAAATAAAGTTCATGAAGAAAATTACTAAAGACTCAAATAAACTCATAAAAAAACATAATACACAACTGATGTTATCAAACAACGCCATAATCTGTACAACTCCTAAAATATTCGAGACCAAAATTTTCCAATCAAGATGTTATCCCCACAATCTCCATTCCAGAATCTGAGATACTTGTACGTCAGAGGAATTTCCATACGGCGAAGCATATTACGAACATTCGCTCCAAATACATCGGGAAACAAAGCACGAACCCAATTTATTAAACTGACTATTATAATAGATCGATCGGGTCTGTCCCATGTCGAATGCGCGGCAAATCTGCTAAGCAAGCAATTTCGAGATTAAATTCTTGGAATACGGGTCACAGAGCGGGAGATATAAAAACTCCTCTGAGGCAGCTAGAGCCCCTACCACTGTTTTGAGGAAGATATAAATATTTTTTTCAAATCAGGATTTAATCTTTCTCCGCGGTTTTCGAGCAGCTGTTTTAACGAATACATCGAAGGGATTGAAGATAAACAAACAGATTCATTAGTTTGTTCCACTTCAGCCGGACATTTGGGTTTGGTCCAATTTGGTAACTGTTCTTTCGTAACCAGCTACGAAAACAGATTTTTTTCTCTCGAAATAATATTTTATTTATCAATTATTTTGGATCTAAGTCTTAAGTGCTTTTTTTTCTTGAATAACATCCCTGACTAATTAAAAGTAATAAATTAATTAATTGGAAAATCTTCCGGCTTTGCTAAGTGTACATTGTGAGTGTCAAAAATTGAACGGAAACATCAAAGTCACCACCATCTAAAAATACTTATAATGTGAAATTCTCTCACACCCATGGTAGGGTCTCCGCCGTATGTCACAGTGTAATTGATGCTCTGTCGAACCCGCTCCGAGCTGGGTGTTAACGGAGCGACGTCCTCCGCCTACATACGACAGTTTCTTATATACTAGCTGACCCATGCTTTTACTGGGAACCTCGTCAAACTGTGTCTTGCTTATGTAGTTTGCATCAAAGGACTATTTATGCCTGACATTTTCTTTGGAATTAAGTAGGTATGTATGTAGTTGAGGCAATAAGTTTAATCGCTTTGTTATAGGGAGGAAAACGAACAAGTGGGTCATCTGATGGGAATCTGATGGGAAGACCACCACTGCCTATGGACATCAACAAGCGCACAAGGGGCGCAGATGCGTTGCTTGCCTTTAAGACAACACACCCTTCTAAACTGAGCTCTGGCGACCTTACTCACCAGCAGAAACATAGCACAACAGTTGAGAAGTGCTATTTCACTGTGATGTTCTTCTGTAAGGTGGAGGTACTTCCCCAGACGAGCGGCTCATTCAAGTGGAAGTTCCACTAAGCTCTACCTCTCTTTTCCCGTTCGAACATCGTAAAACAGCCACCCCGAAGTGGATACTTAATCAAAAACGTGTGTCCGTCTATCTTTATAGCTTGAAAAGGATTTCTAAGAGGAATAATTATGTATATGAATGTGCTGATAATGACAAGCCTAGGATAAGCCACTCAAACAACAAAAAAATATCAAAGGAACACAATTTGCTCGCATACAAAATGTGGATCATCCCAACTAATATTATATTAGTTGGGATAATATAATATTATATATTATATATAATATTATAAATGCGAAAGTAACTCTGTCTGTCTGTCTGTCTGTCTGTCTGTCTGTCTGTCTGTTACGCTTGCCCGCTTAAACCTCGCAACCGATTTTGATGAAATTTGGTACAGACAATCTTTAGACCCTGAGACAGAACATAGGCTACTTCTTGACCCATTCCAACCCCCCACTTCCCCGAAATGAGGGGGTGGAAGTTTGTAGGGAAAATCTAAACTACTTGAGTTAGACGCTTGAAATTTGGCATGCAGGTCCCTTAGTAAACTTGATGCTTAGTTGCAAAAGGATATTGCAAAATTCCCACGGGAACGGGAGTTAGCGGGAAAAAACATTCGTAAAATGAAAACCGACATCCACGCGGACGAAGTCGCGGGCGGCCGCTAGTTTTTAAATAAACCTTTGCGATTTGCCAGCTTTAATGCTCATTTAAAATAGCTCTGTGTTACTGTGGGAATTCAAATCAATCAGTAATGACGCACTCCAACTAGTAGTTTTAGGCAGGTAAAGTTTTGGTTGACCGTTGGATCTGCTGTGCTGTGTATCCATCTAACTATCTAGGCATTGACAAAGTAACGGACTGTCTCCTAGAGCTAGATAGCTAGATTTATCATCCTCAGCCTGTTGCAGTCCAATGTCTATCCAATTTAACTACATACCATTAAAACTTATCACCATACTAATATTATAAATGGGAAAGTTTGTTTGTTTGGATGTTTGTCCGTCAATCACGCTGAAACTACTGAACGGATTTGATGAAATTTGGACAAATGGACTGAGTTAGGTGATAGGATACTTTTGATCCCGATTAAATTCTCCCATGGGATAAACCAAAATCCACGCGAAAGAAGTCGCGGGTGGACGCTAGTTTATAATAATAATGAGTATTTCGTTACTTCCATTCTTTGACGGGCCCGTTGGTCTAGTGGTCAGAGACCCTGGTTACAAAACCAAGGGTCGCGGGTTCGAATCCCGCTAGTAGAAAATGTTTGTGTGATGAACATCGGCATTTCTACTCGAATCATGGATGTTTATTAAAGAATTTAAGTATGGCTTCCCGTTTTCTAGCTTCCATTTTTAACCGACTTCAAAAAAGGAGGAGGTTCTCAATTCGTCTGTATGTATAATATTTTTTTTTTTTATGTATGTTCACCGATAATTTCGCCAATTATGGACGGATTTCAAATTTTTTTTTTTTGTTGGGTAGGGTTCACTTCTGAGGTGGTCCCATTTTCACCAGTCCAGGATCTGATGATGGAATCCAGGAGAAATCCAGGGCAAACACCGAAAATTGTATGCTCGTATGGTGTTTTTGTTACGTAATCATGTCTTACTCAGGTATATGCTTCAGGGTGTCAATATTTGATGCTGCCGTCCTGATGATGATGCTACAGTACTCCTTAACGGTTAGGAGTTGGAAGGCAGAACTGCAATTGGTCGATGGAAACTATTTAGTAGAATGTAGGGCTTAAATGTTGCTTGTGAGGTATGCTTGAATCCACATCTGATGCTACTGTGCTGATGATGAAGCTACAGTACTCCTTAACGGTTAGGAGTTGGAAGGCAGAACTGCAATTGGTCGATCGAATGTATGTAGGGCTAACGTGATACTTGTGTATATTACATCCAGACCCACGGCGAGAAATCTCGCCGAGAAGTCTCGCTGGGCCTTCTCGCGAGAACAAGTAATTTATCCACACTCTCATTTACTTTTAACAAAAACTAAGTTCCTATTAATAATTAAGTACACAACGCTTTAACACAACTAAAAATCATGAAATAAACTGACTTTTTAAAAAAAAAATTAAACCGACTTCAAAAAAACCGTGAACACAAAAATAAACTAAAAATTAAAAAATAATTCCTAATATCTATTACCTAATACTATAATTTTCCTAAACTATGTCAAAGTAATCTTAAACAAACTAACTGAAGTCGGTGCCTGCCCAAAAAAACAGAAGAGAAAAAGCACTTTGACATAGTTTAGGAAAATTATAGTATTAGGTAATAGATATTAGGAATTATTTTTTAATTTTTAGTTTATTTTTGTGTTCACGGTTTATTTGAAGTCGGTTTAATAATTAGTTTAAATTGAATATTAATAAGATAATGTTAATAAGATTCTTCAAAAGTATGGTTGGATATGATGAAAGTGATTCATTACTCTCATTAGTTCTCATATGTCTTCATAATATTATAAAGTACTAGCGGCCGCCCGCGACTCCGTCCGCGTGGATTTAGATTTCCAATAGCCTAAAGCCTTATTCGTCATATGGACTATCCAACACAAAAATATTTTTTCAAATTGGTGGAGTACTTCCTGAGATTAGCGCGTTCAAACAAACAAACAAAAGCTATAGCCTATGTGTTATTCTGATGTATAAGCTATATTGTGGTAAAGTTTCATTCAAATTCATTCAGTAGTTTTTAAGTGAAAGAGTAACAAACATCCATACATCCATACATCCCTACATCCATACTTACAAACTTTCGCCTTTATAATAGTAGTAGGACATAATGAAGACATTTCATTACTAAATTGCACACTGCCAGCCACGTTGCCACAAGCTAGACTTCAACAATCCTACACAACTTTTTCGCAGCAATGCCTAATCTAGTAATCTAGCACATTAGGTAATTACCTGAGCACTGTCTCACTTTGGTGTTATTGCGTTAACTCAGCAATTTGGTGAAACACAGCAATTTTGTGAATTACGCGCTAGCCCCGTAAGCTTTTGTGATATTACGACGGGATTGTTAATGTGAATAAACACAATAGCCGGAGGTTGCCCCCTATAACCCCCTTTGCACGCGCCAAGCGAAAAATTATGATATTTATAAAACAATATTTAATAAGCGACCTAGAATATTTCTTTCCGTGGGTGTCGTAAGAAGGGACTAAGAATTATTCCTACGTCGAGCATCGAGTGTCGATAGTAATGTAACGAAAGGGTGCTGGTCTAGTGGTTAGTGAACCTGGCCACAAAACGAGTGTCGCAAGTTCGAAACCCAATAGGAGCGGATGACTGATATCGGCAATTGTATTCGAAGATTGCTTATGATTTTATTGACGGTTCATAACGATTTTATTTCTTTTTTCGGACATGTATTAATCTATTACATTTTTTAATTAATTTTATTGATTTGAGATTGATTATTTTAGTCAATAATTAGTGTTATTATAACGACTTCGATGTAATGATTTGCATGCTATTGTGTTAGTGAACATGAGCACCTTTCTATGTCAATATTTTATACCATGCAAATTAACAATTAAAATGATTACGGTTTTGGTTACGTTAAAATATTATTAAAGTATTTCCATCCGATTACCCATCAATGTAAATCCTTAAAACTTAAAAGGCCATTGGTGTTTTAGTCCAAGGAATCCCAACTATCCCAACTAATATTATAAATGCGAAAGTAACTCTGTCTGTCTGTCTGTCTGTCTGTCTGTTACGCTTTCCCGCTTAAACCTCGCAACCGATTTTGATGAAATTTGGTACAGACAATCTTTAGACCCTGAGACAGAACATAGGCTACTTTTTGACCCATTCCAACCCCCCACTTCCCCGAAATGAGGGGGTGGAAGTTTGTATGGAAAATCTAAACTACTTGAGTTAGACGCTTGAATTTTGGCATGCAGGTCCCTTAGTAAACTTGATGCTTAGTTGCAAAAGGATATTGCAAAATTCCCACGGGAACGGGAGTTAGCGGGAAAAAACATTCGTATAATGAAAACCGACATCCACGCGGACGAAGTCGCGGGCGGCCGCTAGTAATAATATATAAATATATATTTATTCTCCAGAGGAGCATTAATAGGCCTCCTCATTAAACCTTATATTCCGCTACGAAGACGTATCCATCTACCATTCCTTATTTTTGACCATATTTTACCTTTTAAAGCCAATAAATACGTTTACAACTACAATAAAATGTTAAAACTCGCAGCAAATAGGTGACTCAACATAAAATCGACGATGTTCCTTTTACGACACACTTACTGTTGTCCCCCTTTCCCCCTCTTCAAGGACATAGCTTTAAATTTAACTGTAAAATTTAAGGAGACAGTTAAATATAAACAGTAAAAGAGCTTTGTACAAACTTTGTATAGATACCTATATAGTCACTATTCAAATACTGTTCAATTTGTCGGAGAAATTAGCCTATTGAAACTTCAGCCTATTCCTGTTATAAGGTTTGAAATGTATTCAATTAAACAAGTACAATGTAAAGTGGTTGGCATGAAATAAGAAACCATGTATAGCCATAGACCAATGAAATGTATTTGTTTTAATATGTAGTTTTTTTAGTCGGATAGTGTTGACCCAGAATAGTACAACATCCTGGCTTCTTTTTCCCATTGGGCACAATGGGTGCCCTGGGCCCCGTGATCGATTGGGGCCCAAGGTCGGGAGGCCCTTTGACTTCTTAACCAGAGGTTTAAAGGTGTACTTAGCAACTTATTTACTAAACAACTGGGAACAGGGCCCAGTTGTTTAGTTAATAAGTTGCTAAGTACATACTTGTTTCACAATTAAGAAGTGGCTAAACCAGAAATATACATTTGAACGAACACCCAGACTAAACCAGAGCAAAGAGGCACGTTCGGCACACACATGTTCGTACAGGGTGGGGATAAAACCCATGTCCTCTAGGTATAACTAAGGATCAAGATTTTAGGATTTTAAATGAAAATTAATAAATTGCCACTAAAATTGTTACAATTGTTGAAGAATAAGAAGGAAGAGCGGTACCTCCCTGACACAGGTCTATTCTTAGACTAAGAGGGGACTTAAAAGGGGATACGGAGGTTACTAGTGTAACACACCACATTTGTTAAAGCCAATAAATACTATTTTATTTTATTTTATAACACTGTAGATCTTTTAACTATTACGTATACAAAGTGAGAACCTATACGTAGGTACCACAAGATGATCTTTATCGGGATATCTTATTTACTAATAGATTTATCAGCCATTACATCAAATCGTTCGTCAAACAATATACTTTAGAATACCGTTCCTCCGTAGAAATACCTTCAGGAACAATAGATCATTACAGACGAGACATTCAATGGCTGCTTTCGCTACAATTTATCTCAGATCTGAAGCGATACTCAGTTAGATGGAGCGGGAGACAGATTGGCAAAGATTAGTTTAAAGTGCAAAAGGTACGTTGCATATGAAGTAGGTAGCTACGTGTTTTCCATGTGCGTGCACTAATGTAGCTAGATAATTATGTGTTAAATGTTCTGACTAGATGGTTACAGAAAAGTATTACCGCCGGCGCTATGGCCGAAATTCTGCAAAGAGAGAACTTGAACAGCTATCTGGTCCTGGTACTCTCAATTACTCGTATATGGGAATCCCACTAATAATATTAATGTAAAAGTTTGTTCTTTTTATCCCGATGAAATGCTCCCACAGAAATCTTGAAAACGCGGGCAGAGCCACGGTTATTGTCATATTTGTCTTCTTATCGGACAGTTAACGGATTCGAGCCTGCAATGTCCTAACTAAACTGAGAAAACCCAAACAAAGTTGTGGTTTTCCTTTCGGGATTCGACCCCATGACCTCCGTGGTTTTTGAGCCTGGCGTTCTAACCACTAGACCACAGAGGCAAATTTTACTAAACATTATTCCTGTAATAAAACACCAAGTATCCCTTCTGCAACTTTCTATTTCCTACAGGACGCTTCATCCTTTCATCCCACCAGCCACATTGTTTTACGCGCGTCGAAACTCAAGCGCTAGTGATGTGACGCAGTCTGATCGACTCCCTAAACAATCTTATGAAATAGGGGATTGAATCGGTATTTTCCGAACTGCGAAAATCGATCACAACAAATAAGAGTTTATGCCCATTTTCACAACGCCGGATAGTCTGGTAGGACGGTGTCAGTGGTAGATATAGTGAACGATAAAACACAGGAGAACACTACTGCACAATGCCCATCTCCTCGTATGTTTTAAGACACTTCTTACGGGAAGAAACACGATACGACGCATACGGCGCATAATTAGTTAAGTTAGTTTATTTGAATGTTTGTCGAAATTAATGTTTGTCGGATTTTGATGAAATTTGGTATATTGTCAGGGTATGGGCTGATTAAGGTGATGGGATACTTTTATCCCAATTAAACGATCTATTGGAATAAAAGCCGCAGGTAAAAATTAGTAATTAATAAATACCGTCATAGTACTATGCAGCTATTTGCACTAGTATTTACTATGGCGTCACTAGACGACCGCAATTTTATTGGTATGTTACCATTGTCACGGTATGTACTTTGCGGGGGTTGTTAAAAAGAAAATTGGCTTTATAATTCACATGCGTGCACACCAACGACAAGACCGGAGCTGAAGACAGTCGCCGTGGCCTAAATCGACCAGGACTACATGATCATCATTATGTACTTTGATTGGGCGTTTTGTTCGCTCTCAATCTCCGCGAGTTTTCGTCTAATGCATCATCATATTTAAGACTAGCCTATTGCAGTCCATTTTTGTGACTCCTGTCCTGCAGTCCATAAATGTTAGTAATTAAAACCGGTAATAACCGGTAATGCGACGGCACTAGCCGTCCCGCGGCAGCACTTGTGGTTATCGCACGGGTACTATTGTCGAGGTACTTTGATTGCGCGCGCTTTTGTTCGCTCTCAATTTGCGCGGGAAGGATTAATGCGATTTGCGACAACCACACGGTATGTGACCATAGCTGGGCACCGTTAATAAAATAGTTAACTTCGTTAATCGTTAATCCGCTACAAAAAAAGTTAGCTTCGTTAAACGTTAAAGCGTTACATTTCGGAAGAATTAACGCAAGTTAAAGTTAATCGTTAATCCGTTAACTATGTGTAAAAACTTTTATATCGTTGCGTTAGTGATCTTATAAAACCTGTTGGTTGGTTTAGATTCTGGAAGTTAATAGGTTAGGAACCATTGAGGTATTACTACTACGTATAGAGTGGACATCGCGAACAAAAGTTTTACGTCAAATTGGAGGGAAGGGGGCGGATAATTCAGATATTTTTGTCTTTTTATCTATTTTAAAATTGGCCACCATCTTTATTTTTCGTCTTATAATGATTGTACATGTTTTTAAAACACAACACGACTTTTTTTTTAATTTAAAAAATGGTCAAAAAATTAAAATTAGACTGCAACTTTGTGGTCCATGGACCACAATGCGGGTAAGAAAATTTTTGTTTGTGATGTCATCTCTATATGTAGTATTAATACCTCAATGTATTCCCATTCATAAACATTAACAAGTTGAAGTTCTCGTCTGAAAGCGAGACTCGTTTTGGTGTTAAAATGTCTTTGTCCGTGGAAAACAGACGTTCTACTGCAGCGCTTGAGGGTATAGCAGTATTGTATTTAATAAATAAACATACAAATATCAATTCCCCAAGGAATGCAGCATCGTTGAACGAGTCTTTCGATTTCATGTCCAGCCCGATTTAAACTGTGCGCTTTACTCTTTATAGAGTTGGATCTCTTTGGTTTTTCTATAGACTGAGTGACAGAATTAAAAAAAGTCTTCCACGTCATCATCGTTGTCGTTGTTGCTCGTATTGCTCCCTGGACTCCCTTCGCCATTCAAACTGCCCCGCGCCGCGCTCGCCGCGCCCGGCACTGACTAAACCTGTTTTTCGCGCCTCGTCCCGCGGAGCCGTGCGGTTAATAGTAGGCATTGGATTAACGATTAACGGACTTCTGCATAATTAACGGAAGTTAACATGTCCGTTAACAGTTTTTAAAGTTAACTTAAAAGTTAATCCGTTAATCAAAATGTTAACTTCGTTAATTAACGATTAACGGATTAACGAGTTAATGCCCAGCTATGTATGTGACGACAGCTGTAATGGATGGGTTAGGGTGGGGAAAAAACCGGTTATAGAATGGCTGTCAGCAGGGTAATAAAAATACTATCCTATTTATTTATTTTTTAATTTAATGGAGCAAAGAATAACACTTAAACCGGGTATTAAAAATACCTTCCAATTTATTTATACAGATTTAAATTGAATGGACCAAAGAATAACACTGAAGGATTAAATAAGAACAGTATGCTCGTTACAAATTGTCTTCATCCTTGATTAGCTTGCCCGGTATGCAAGAGATGCGGGTTCGGAACCTGTCTGAGGACAGATGACTTTTTCCTTGTTTTTATAATGAAACATTTTTGGTCACCCATCCGATGATCGGCGTTCTGAAAGTTGCTTAACCACTGCGCCGCCAACCTCCTCCTCGTAAGTCACATACTATTAGGCAAAAAATGGCAAAGCACAGTAAAAACTTGGCAGAATTGATGACAAAATGGCCACACACTCGGCTCATGAATATGCGCGCTGATATTAATTATGCGAAGTTCCGTCCGTGCCGTTAAGGGCAGGTGCTCTTTATCTAGGAACTATTCTAATATGCCGGTTGAACCTGGTTTAAGGAATGGGCGTTTCGTGAGGGCTAATATACCTTAAAGCAAAGTATCAGCCTACGAAAGGGCACAGGCCTGCAAAGGCCATTTAAAATCGTATAAAAGTTACAAAGATAAGTTTTTGGCTTTGTAACCACGCTTACCAAATGCGGATTTGTGACAAGATCAAAAAAGTCATCAGTATGCAATTCAGTTTATAAATCGTCAATAATTATTATAACATAACATTAAGATTCTACCACCGACTTCGGAAAGCAGATAGCAAATTCGGGCTATGTTAAGTTTTTTCTCGAACCGAACCCACGATTTAGGTACTTGAACCACTAAAACCATTTTAAACCTATCTTTGTATCCAAATTATGATTTCAAATAATTGTACCTTTCTTCTTCAATCAATAGGACATTATTAGGCTGTAACTTTACTTTTAACCACTATCTAAAACAGTAGTGGAGTAAATAGAAGTGCAAGTAATGCTATGCCAATATAATAAAGCTGAAGAGTTTGTTTATTAATTTTTTTGTTTGGAATCTCAGGAAGAATTAAAACAATATTTTTTATGTTGGATAGTCCATTTGACGAGGAAGGCTTTAAGCTACAGTATAACAATAATGTGTGCGGAAACCAAAATCCATGTGGACGAACTCGCGGGCGGCCACTAGTATAAATATGTATATACAAAAGTTAAGCTGACAAATCCTGACAATTTAGATAAGAGGTTTGGAAAACTCTCCCTTAAACCGTATGTACAGTTTAGCTCAGATTTTTAAACGTTGCGCAAACTCTGCAGGACCGCCGACTGCACCGAAATGCATCCTCGCAAAAACACGGTCCGGTGCCGTTGCGTTTCTGCATTGACGTTGCACTTAGCTCGAGCTTGCATGTCTGTTTTAATTGTTGCATGTAAAGTGCTCTCCGTAGGTTTTTGTTTAGGATAGGTACTAAATATTTTAGGGGTGAAATCTGCAGTGGAGATGTAATAAGTTCAGATAAAAATAAATTGGCCAAGTGCGAGTCGGACTCCCGCACTGAGGGTTCCGTACAAATTCTATTTTTGACGTATTAAAAAAACTACTGAATAGATTTCGTTCGAACCAATTTTCGTTGGTAGTTTTTATGGTAATGTACATAATATAAATATTTCAGTTTTATCATCCTCTTATTTTAGAAGTTAGAGGGGGGGGGGGACACACTTTTTTCCACTTTGGAAGGGTCTGTCACGCAAAGTATTCACTTTAGAAAAAAGTGATATTAGAAACCTTAATATAATTTTTAAAGACCTATCCATAGATACCCCACACGTATATGTTCAATGAAAAAAATAATTTCGAGTTTCAGTTCTGACTATGGGGACCCCCACTTTTTTATTTTTTTTTCTATTTTCGTGTGAAAACCTTGTTGCGGTTTACAGAATACATCCACTCACTAAGTTTTAACAGTATAGTACTTATAGTTTTGGAATAAAGTGGCTGTGACAGACTGGCGGACAGACAGACAGACAGACAGACAGACATGACGAATCTATAAGGGTTCCGTTTTTTTGCCATTTTGGCTACGGAACCCTAAAAAGTCAATGTTACGTATTGACGTACTATTGCCTTTTTTGTCGCTTGTAAAATGCTCCCTGATGCATACTATGTATATAGTTAATAAATAAATAAATAATAAATAAATGCCTTGGACTGGACAAACACACCAATTGCCTAGCCCCAAACTAAGCTCGAAGCTTGTACTATGGAAGCTAGGGAACGGATAGACATCCTTAAATACTTTTATAAACATCCATGACTCCAGTACAAATGCCGATGTTTATCACACAAACATTTGCCCCTAGCGGGATTCGAACCCGCGACCCTTGGTATTGTAGCCAGGGTCTCTAGCCAGCCTCTAGTCTCTTTTTCGAATCTAGAGCCTCGGAATCACTGCCCGGTAATATCTAAACCACTACACCATCGAAGTGTCTATTATTTTTACGTATGTGAGCGTATTTAAGTACTTTTAGTTTGCTCAAGGCGTTTTCCTATTTATACCCGCCAAAGAACTTTAACCGCTGTTTGCAAAGGCACTCAAATAGAATAAAAATGTGTGTGGTAATAGGAAAAGTTTGTGGGAAGAAAATTTAATTTCAACTATCAGGATAGCTTTCAGGCTTTTTTGTTTCAAACTGCACCGCTGAGGTTGTTATTAACATTTTTCCTTTGATCCCAGTTTCAGTTCAGAGATTTTAGTTATAATTTGAAGCTAGATATTTTGTGATGAACTTAAGTTAGTAGTTCGCCACAAATGCGCTTTGGATTATGACGCTTTCGGTAGTTAAGAACTTTGTATGAAACAAAAGTGTTTTAAGTAATTACTGTAATGTGTACAGTAATTATACCAAAATGTTAATGGCATCGTAGCGTTCGCACGCGACTTCGTCTTCGAATTATAGTTTCATACAAAATTTTAGTGGAAAAATAATTAAACCCCTTTCTTAGATGAGTTGCCTGCCTTTAAAACCCCATATCCACCACAACTGAGTTCTGGCGACCTTACTTAACACCAGAAACAGCACAACAGATACGAAGTGCTGCTAATTATATTAAAAAAACAATAATACTTAAATAAATGAATCCTCCTCCCTTTTGAGTATTCCTGATTACTGAGGGTCATGATCATTGTATGATAATTATGAAATACACAACAACTCTCTTGGCAATTTTAATGGAGTGGCTAGCCATTGCCTTCTCCCTTTCACGCACTTAATAAATAATAACAATAAATAAATTCCTTACAATAGTTAACAAATTGCTAGTACCTTCAAGTCAGATCAACGTAGGCTTGTGAACTTGTGAGATATTTATTATAGTATACCAATACAAGGATAGTAACTATCATTCAGAGTACAAACAGCCGGCCTGAGGGGAGTTATCCCGGCTCCCTGGGGAACTCAACGATATTTCTTACAAAGCCTCGCATTACCCGAAATACGGACAAAACGTGAGCAGATAAAAGGATTCCAAAAACGTAATTATGTTGCGAAATATACGTCAAAAGTATCATTTCTTATATTATTTAGTCCTTTAGACTTCAATAAACTGGAAGGTCATAAGACTATCCAAAAATATCAATAAAACGTTTGTCAGTCTGTAAGTAAGTCCATCACGTAGACATCGGTTAAACAAATTTCGCAGAGGCCAACCGTCGGATGGGTGACCGAAAATGTTCACCTCGAGCTCCACCGTGCTTCTGAAGGCACGTTAACCATTGGTCCTGCGCCTGATCTTTCTACGGTCGTTTCAGATTGCTGTCCCATCGAACTATGAGACTGAGGGAATATAGAGTGCACCTGTATAAAGCGGCCGGAACGGCCAAAGTGGCCGGAAGGTTATTATTCTTATTATTTTGATAATAGAAATAGTACATAGAATGGCCGGGAAAAACTGAAGCTTTATATCTGATAGTTTAACTAAACTGAGATTTAGCGCTCAAATCTCATTAGGTACCCATATAAGCTTATGAACGCATTTATACTTGACTTTACATACTTATCAATTTAATGGGACATGTGGTCTAGTGGAAACGAGAGATTCTAAGTTCCTAAGTGCTTCTCCCTTTCAATCATTTCAACAGAAATTCAATACCTAACCCCATTTATGCCCTAGGGCTTGAAATAATGACACAATCAATAGTGCATGCTGAGTGCAGTACAATAGAAATAATTATTTTGAATGACCTTTGTTCTGGGTATTGATTGGTAGTGTTGATTAGAGTTGAGGAGCTCGATGGCGCAGTCGTTAGCGCACTCGGCCTGCGGTTGCTAAAGTTAAGCAACGTTCGCAGATGCCAGTCATCGGACGGGTGACCAAAAAATTTCATCTCGAGCTCCTCCGTGCTTCGGAAGGCACGTTAAGCCGTTGGTCCTGCGCCTGATCTCTCTACGGTCGTGTCAGATTGCTGTCCCACCGAATTATGAGAGTGAAGGAATAGGGAGTGCACCTGTGCTTGCGCACTCACTTGTGCACTATAATATATCCTGCGTACCTGGCTGATTGTAAGATCGGCCGCCATGGCCGAATACGGCCGGAGGGTATTATATATTTGATTAGAGTGAAGTTCGAATCCATGTTAAAATTTATGATATTCCGTATACAATTCTTACTTTGACAAACAGCTTGGCGTAATGGTTATAAGAGATTGACTAGTTGTAAGAGGTAGCGGGTTCGATACCCAGACTGTACCCGCACTACTAATAAGTATTTGATTCGTATTCCTCATTTCTGAGGAACTTGATCATTGTATATAATGAAGCACACATCAACTCTCATGGCAATTTTAATGGAGTGGTTTGCCATTGCCTTCTCCATCTCACACACTTACTCGTATTGTCGTAGTGTGTAGGTTTCCTCACGATGTTTATCTTCACCGTTCAGCTCTGGTATGAAACATTTGTGTGTATAAACATGTCCAAGGAATTTACTTCATTTATTTATTTATTTATTTATTTTTCTTGCACCATACATGATATTAAGCTATAACTTAACTTAAAATATACATGGACCCTTTAATAAGGGTATATTGGAACAAATCAATTTCTACATACATATTATTACTTTTTACTCTTACACTTTTATTTACATTATATAAAAATTAAATAATTATTTTAATACATATAACAATGAAATTAATTAACCTATATGTATACATTTATAATTAATTTATCATCGAAAAATTCTTCGACACAGTAATAAGATTTCTCTAAGAGAAATTGTTTAAGAGATTTGCAGAATGCAGTAATGTTTTCATTGCGTTTCAGGTCGTTTGGTAGCTTATTATATATTTCTGTGCATCTGTATTGTGGACTATTCTTAAACATTTCCATTTCCATTTTTACTTATTTCTAAAAAATACTCGTTTTACTTGACACAACAATGATTCTGCCTGTGATTTTTCACAAATTTTTACGGAGCCCTAATCGAATAAGCTTATACACTAGAATACACTGAGCGTCCACGGGGTAGCGGAATAGACCCAGAGTTCCAGACAATGGGACCCACTTGTGGTTTTGAGGGAACGGTCTGGCGTAAGGCGTAGTTCACACGAGTGGGAATGCAAATACATATTTTAAATTTTCTTTTGTACCTACATCCCTTCTAATATTATAAATGCGAAAGTAACTCTGTCTGGCTGTATGTCTGCCACGCTTTCCCGTTTAGACCTCTCAACCGATTTCGATGTAATTTGGCACAGTCAATCTTTAGACCCTGAGAAAGAACACAGAGCCTATATTGCGAAAAAAGGAACCGGAATCCAAGCGGATACGATGTTGCGTGCGGCTGCTAGTACTTTGTAAAGTTATCTGTATCAATCAATAAGATGGCGATTTAATTTAAAATGTAGATCGAATTATAAATAAATAAATACATGGGACTAACACACCAATTGCCTAGCCTAAGCTTGAAGCTTGTACTATGGATGCTAGGGAACGGATAGACATACTTTAACATCCATGACTCGAGTACAAATGCCGATGTTCATCACACAAACATTTGCCCCTAGCGGGATTCGAACCCGCGACCTTTGGTTTTGTAGCCAGGGTCTCTAGCCACTCGACCAACGGGTCTGTCAATTTATATTTAGGATTCCGTCGATTTGAAATAATTTGTTAACCACAATGTTGTTGAAAATTATATTGTGAACTTACAGTATAATTTTAATGACGGAATAATTTATTCAATTGCTTAAATTACTTACAAATCGACGGTGGAAAGCGGAAGTAGCGTATCTCAAAAAGTCCAACTTTACACCAGAGCCAAAAAACTATTTCAAAAATTCATATCTCTTAAATTAAGAATGTTAGAAAGCTGCAATTTTACATGAATTTTCTACTGATAAAAGTTTATTACATGAAGTTGATTAGAATATTCTAGAGTTACTGCTTCATTGATTTTCGAATAGTTACAGCAATTGATGTTCAAATATCGAGCAGCAGAAATGTCGTATCTGTTAGGTAAAATATATGGCTTTTTTAAGTAGACTTCAGTTTCCATGCAGCGGATGTGCTGTATCTCAAAGAAAGGATAAACTCTATAGGGCTTTTTAGCTGTATGAACTTTTAATAAAAAACTTTTTACATTTGAAGTGTTTTAAGTACAATAAGAGTCACAGATGCACTAATAATAAAATACTGTATCTTTCTCTGAAATGTTTTGTTCAAATTTAAAGAATGTGAGGACACCCAAAGATCAATCTGTAACATTTTTATTTTAATCAGACCGACAAAATTTTTCTTCTTTATTAGTAGCATAAATATTGAATGTTGTTCTTATCTCTCTTCTGCTAATACAAAAGAGTCAAACGGCAGTCGCCCCTATAAAAGCCAAAACTTGCCAAATCATATAGTAGGAATTTCAAGAAATACGGTTGTGGTTAGGGCGCTGACGGAAAACGGCGCGCAGGAGCCTCGCCCAACTTCTACGACAATTGGGTGAGGGCTACCATGCACTGGGCGTGCACAGCTGAACTATGGAGCCCCAAACCGTAGAAAATAGCTCAGTTATGCAACCTGGAACATTGGCACAATAACTGGACGAGTAAGGGAGCTAGCCAACGTACTCACGGTTGCTATAGTGCTCTGAGCGGTTTCGGGACAGCATTCTGGAAGTTAATCGTTGCAGCGATCGGCTGATGGTGATTAAGTTGCTACTTGATGAAGTCACGCCCCAATTGATGAGAGCTTATGCGCCGAAGGCCGGCTGTAGGGATGTTGACAGGGTGAGGTGCTGGAACCAACTTGGAGATGTGCTGAGTGGCTTCCCGATTTCACAGGTGATCGTTTTGGGAGGCGATCTGAACGGCCATGTGTGTGACAGGTGTGAGGAGTTTGGACGTACTCACGGTGGTTTCGGATACGGCGGTCGCAACGTATACACACACAACCGCACACCTAATCACCTACAGGAGCGGGCGGCATGCTACCCAAATTGATCACCTGCTCACTAGGAGCACCTCATCTGCAAAGTGGCCAACTGCAAGGCCATAACCGGTGAAAGTCTCACTGCTCAACACCGACACCTTTTTATGGATCTCTGCGTAAGACCTACTGAGAAATCCCTTGAGTGTTGCCGATGCCAGGTAGTAGCTGCTGAATCAATCCAGATCCCAGGAGTTTGCATCAGAGATTGGCGTAACCTGTGGCGATGCTGATGGCAAACCGGTCCAAGACCACTGGGATGGGATTCAGGATGCAATCACAAACTGCGTCAAGATGCTAGGGATGCACGGTCCTCGGGATCTCGAAGGGTGCACGCAAGTTTGACAAGGAGGCATAGAGGTGGAACGGAGAAGATCAGAGAGAGATCAAGGCAAATCAAACCTTCATCTCATAGTGGCAATTGTCCAGATCTCCTGAAGACGATACGGGGCTGCACAACGCGCTGCAAAGCAAGCTGTTGCCGATACCACTTACAACCGCTCTATGATAAGCTGGACTCGTCAAAAGGGCAGAAGCTTGTGTTCAGAGTAGCTGGTACAAGGGTCAAAGCTGCACTGGATATTTCCAAGTGCCGCTGTGTAAAAGACCATAGTGACAATGTGTTATGCGAGGACCTCGTGGTAAAGGAGATATGGCGCTTGTATTTCCACGAGCTGCTTTATGAGGCAGCATAAGGAGGTGCAGCCACCGAATCTTCCTCCAAATCAAGGACTAGTATATACCACCCATAACGCCTGATGAAGTTCTGAGAGCTCTTCGCCACATGAAGAATCGGTAAGCAGTTGGTTCCACCGATGCCGTCCACATCGAAGCCTGGGAGGCGATAAGTCCTCGTGGTGTGGGCATTTTAACCGACCTGTACCATAGACCCTGTTTTTGCCCTTAGGATAATAATAATGATGACATGGAGAAGTACAGAACGAAGAATACGCCTCTACATTTCCTGTTCCTGGACATGCAGAACGCCTTCGACGGGTTCCTCGCGTGACCATCTGGTGGGCACAGGTCTAAGAAGGCTGAGATTCACGGAGATGAAAATTTTGCACTGGATGCGAGGATTGACACGGAAGGACAGCGTTAGGAACTCATGCATTCGGGGCAGCCTTAAATTAGCCGCAGATAAACTGCAGGAGTGTCGCCTAAGTTGTTACGGCCATGTTTTATGGAAACCGGCAAACTACGTGGGAACTAAATTCATCGCCATGCAACTCCCGCCAGGTCCCGGAAGACCAAGAAATGCTGGCTTGACGTCATGCTGAAGGTCGTGCAAAGTGGAGGAGGAAGTAAAGGAAAGCGGACCCTGGACTCCAAGGCTATGGAAGCTCGTGGAAAAAGCGACCGAGACATACGCTAGGATGATAATGATGACATTTTCTCTTCTATTGTTTAACAATCAGTCTGTCATCGTTTTTCTGCTTCATTAGTTCCAACATTAAATATGTTCAAATCAGTATTTAAGTAATTAAATAATATCATGTACCTTTTTCTTCTTTGTTACTTTGGTTAGTTCATAAAATGAATTAACAATTCCGCTTTCTCACTATCGGCTTTAACGCACAAATGCCGAGCGATCAAAATGGCGTAAGCAGGCCACGCGACGCAGCGGGTGAGAAACAAGACTCTACTCTTATGACGTTTAAAATGCAGTAACAATTTGATTAGTATTCACGTCAGTTCGGTCTATTTGCTGTATGTTCGACAACGTAAGATTTTGCAGCAGTAGAAATGATGTATCTCAATCAATATCAATGTTGAACTCGGGAAAAGAGTGCTGTAACTGTTTACCGTACTTCGAGTATTGTCGTATCTGTTTTATTTCTAAAAGTAGCGTTTTTTTGCCCATTTACAGCAATTGGTCAAGTGAGTTGTAAAAAAAGTAGAAAAAAATCGTTGACGTATCTTAATTTTTTTTCATCGTAGAAAGACGATTCATACACCAATCGACGCGGGATTTTTTTCTTAACATAATGGCATCAAAAAACAATTTTGCCAATTTTTGAGATACGCCACTTCCGCTTTCCACCGTCGAAATATTCATTGAATTACATACTTAATTTAAACATTACATGCTTGATTAGATTTGTAACATCGGCGGAGCTCGAACCCAGAACTTTTGGCAGCAAGAATCGAACTCGTGTATGTTTGTGTTCGTTTATAAAAGGTAACATTATTCTAAATTCGAACCCCCAGCTTTAGGGTCTGTAACCTCGAAGGCTTTTAAGGGATTATAAGGATCCGTTGTGGGTCCTTTCAGAACAATATTTGGTTAGGCCCAGTAAATGTATTGTTTAAAAACACTAGCACTTCTGTTACAGATTTAGGGCTTAGTATTAAGTGTTTAGTGTTAAATTGACCAATAGGTATTAGGGAGCCTTTGTTTTGAAGATAACAGTGATGTGAGATTGTTTAAAAATCACCGTTACGTACATTTTATTATGTCTTAAGATAAACTAAGGATTCATAGGAAGTTAGTTTTATTGAAAACAATGTCTTTAATATTTTTTGGGGTGTGTCAATGACATTAATTTGTTTGCCAAACAATCAAAAATAATGCATTACCAGCATACGTATTTCGTCCATTTTGTAGCCTGAATTCTTAAAAGCCAACCGTGAAGGTACCGCATCCGTTGTCATGCCAATCAGGCCTCCTCTTTTGCTTACCATCAGGTAAAGTGTTTTTACCCGCGTTATCGAGATTCCTGTTTTATTTCATGGGACCTTTTAATCGGTATAACAAGTGTCCTATCACCTAAGTCAGCCCATACCAAAATCCGTCCAGTAGTTTCGGCGTGATTGAAGGACAAAGATCCAAACAAACAAACTTTCACATTTATGTAGTACATAATATGATGAAGCTCACTAAATAAAAGAACGAATTTCCAAAGTGTCTGGCAATCTCTTATAATAGTCCAGTAATTTTAGCAATTTTGATCCACGATCTGCGGAATAATTCCTAGTGAGCTGAATTTTTGTATACACCTTTATTATAATATTGTTATGATGATGTGAAAAATTTACATTGATATCGTGCCGGCTAAAAAAGTTATAGGGGTCCAAACGTCGCAAAAATCAGTTTTTCGCAAATACCTCGCGATCTATTGCTCGGAGGTCAATAATGGTTTCATAAAAGTTGTTTGTCGTAAAATTGTCTACAAAAAAGGTCTCTTGCATTTTTCTGTAGAATTAACCGTTTTTGAAATAGAGACTAGAACGCACTCACATATGGTATTGTATACCGTACGGCGCATACCAAGGCATAAACCCTATTGTTTGTTTTTTTCCCTTTTTTGTTTGTGTGTTTTTTGTTAGTATGATATTCTACATATAGAAATATAAAGGATTTGTAATACTAGTACAGTCAGGAAAATAGGAATATCAACTATAAAAAACTAAGTGGCAATTTTTTTTGTCACTTTATAACTCAAGAACGGCCTCACCGATCCAAACCAAATTTTCAGGGTTTGTACAGACTATTTAGTAGATGTTTTATGTGAAGTTTGAACAAAATCGGTCGTTCTCTTTATACGTAGCAAAGCACGTACCGGGCCGCTAGTAATGATATAGATATGCTATGTCCAGTGACGTTTGGACCCGTATAACTTTTTTAGCCGGCACGATATCAATGTCGATTTTTCACATCTTCATCACAATATCATAATTAAGGCGTATACAAAAATTCAGCCCACTAGGATTTCTTTCGCAGATCGTGGATTAAAATTGCTAAAATTCACATTGCGTATCTATATCATTACTAGCGGCCCGGTACGTGCTTCGCTAGGTATAAAGTGAAGCGACCGATTTTGTTCAAACTTCACATAAAACATATACTAAATAGTCTGTACAAACTCTAAAAATTTGGTTTGGATCGATGAGCCCGTTCTTGAGTTATAAAGTGACAAAAAAAATTGCCACTTAGTTTTTTATAGTTGATATTCCTATTTTCCTGGCTATACTAGTATTACAAATCCTTTATATTTCTATATGTAGAACATCATACTAACAAAAAACACACAAACTAAAAAGGGAAAAAAACAAACAATAGGGTTTATGTCTTGGTATGCGCCGTACGGTATACAATACCATATGTGAGTGCGTTCTAGTCTCTATTTCAAAAACGGTTAATTCTACAGAAAAATGCAAGAGACCTTTTTTGTAGACAATTTTACGACGAACAACTTTTATGAAACCATTATTGACCTCTGAGCAATAGATCGCGAGATATTTGCGAAAAACTGATTTTCGTGACGTTTGGACCCCTATAACTTTTTTGGCCGGCACGATATCAATGTCGATTTTTCACATCATCATTACAATATCATAATAAAGGTGTATACAAAAATTCAGCTCACTAGGAATTATTCCGCAGATAAAATCTAAAATTCCTGGACTGTAACGTCATTATTGTCAGTTATGTAAGGAATGAGATAAGTGGGAGGGGCGAAATTTTTATTATCCTTTAAAATACTTATCTTGAGAGCGGTAAATTAACGCGAAACAAAAAGTCTCGGGCGCCTTGAAGACCGTTTTTGTCTCCATAAATATCTCCAGCGAATGTCGAGATAAATTAAATAAGACACTAGACCACACTGTATTGTGCTGCAGTGACGAATCTTGTTTCTTCATTATTTTAAGTAATAATTTTTAAACGTTAACTTTACGATTAGTTATTTATCCACACTCTCCACCACTTTGCTTTTGGGGCAGGACAAGTGTAGTAATTGTATTACACTGATAAGACACGACCTGCTGTCTTGCATATGACAAATTTTGTACTTTTCTCAATTATTCACTCAATTTATCTTGTCGATTTTCTCGGAAACTAGCGTATTAACAAAAAAAAAATACTAGAAACATTTATTACATTTCCACTAAACGATTCGCCCTTAAATTTTTTTTGTTACACCTTATATATACTAGACCGACTTTTTCAAATCGGTCTAGTAGTTCCTGAGATTAGCGCGTTCAAACAAACAACAAACTCTTCAGCTTTATATATTTGTATAGATATAGATTCAATAAAAAGATAGTAAAGTATAAGCCTTTTAATGTAGGGTAAAGGCGTCAATCACTTGAAATCATGTTTTCGTTACAAAGATGGGTTATATTAGAGTTAGAGTGGTGATTAAGCCAAAGCTTAATCACCACTCTTGCCGTAGGTATGTGGATTGGTGTTCTCAAAACGTGGGCTGTGTTCATAACAACCGTTCAAACCGATCTAGGAATCGAACCCAGGACCTCGAGACGACGGCAATAAAACCACTAGACCGTCGAGGTGGTACATTTATAAATTAATTTAAAAATACCACCTTGTCCCAGGAATCAGGCGGAATTCGTACTACCCTTCGTGATCCGAGGGAGTGCTCAAACCATAATGCTACTCGGTAGCACCTTACTAGACCCGACGAAATCAATAAATGCTTCATTTTTACATGGTTTACCATAGACCTGGTAATTATTTATTCGTTACTAGCGGCCGCCCGCGACTCCGTCTGCGTGGATTTCGATTTCCGTTATAATTTTTTTACGACCTCACATTAGAAACCTCAAAAATTGTAGCCTATGTGTTATTCTGATGTATAAGCTATAGCCTATGTGTTATTCTGACGTATAAGCTATATTGTGGTAAGGATTTAATTCAAATCCATTTAGTAGTTTTTACGTGAAAGAGTAACAAACCGTGGTCTCGAGGTCCTGGGTTCGATTCCTGGGTCGGAAAAAGATTGTGTCGATTTTTCTGAACACAGCCCGGGTTTGTGATCACCAACCCGCATTTGGCAAGCGTGGTGATTAAGCCAATACCCATCTTTGTAACGAAAACATAAATTCAAATGATGGAGGCCTTTGCCCTGCAGTGGGACATTAATAGGCTGATAGTTAGTTAGTAACAAACATCCATACATCCATACTTACAAACTTTCGCCTTTAGTACTAGGATTAAGTACCTTTACCTTTTTGTACTTTTGTAGTACCTTTGATAAACAAGGATCTAAGAAAGACTGTGACATCTTGTCTGCGTCGTTCACACTTTACTGTTATTTTTTTATACTGTGCATCTGTGGGGAAGAAATGGTGGTTCAAACAGCGGAATAGATTTATATGGCAACGGCGTAAATAAATAAAAAACGAAGGTTTTGTGGCGAATCCAGTCTTTTATTTCAACAAAGAATCATAAACACAGGTGCTTCAACTTTGCTATCCAAAACAGCAACGTGTTGCAATTTTGTATATATTTCGAGTTATTATGCATTGGCAGTAATCTGTTTTTGTACCTACTTAGGTTTAATAAATAAATAAATAAATAATCAAACAAGGATGGGAATATAAAAAAATCGAATTTTCGTATACCTGTTTTCGTCGAATATTTGCAAGGCCTATCACACGTGATTCCTTATAAGGTGAAAAAGGATAGCATACATATCCGTCAAATTATTCGTTGCATCTATTAACCTTTTGAACGCCACGGTCGGCACTGGACGACAAATGAAAAAGTGCCCAACACGCCACCGTCGTGTATGGCCGACGAGAAAACGACATTTTTAAAACACAAAATAAACATACTAAATCAACTTTTCTGTGTTTCTTTTTCCTATTATTTAAAAGTACTTTAATGATGTATTGTAAAATGGCACGAAGATATATCCATCAGTTACATTTCACTAGCAAAAATTATCACTAAATATTGCTAACCGAAATGGTGTTCTCCTCACGCCACAGTCGGCAAGACACGACAGCTAGTGATGGGTAAGTTAGGTAAATTAAATTTTGAATTTATGAAATATTTTATTGAAAGCAGCTTACTACTACATCGATAATTATTTTTTAATAGCAACTATTTGTATCTGAATATTCTTAATGCGTAATATTTATGACATTATTGAAAAATGATTACTATTTATATCTATCGATCGATAGTTAACTGTTCACTCTCGCGCATCCCTACGGAACAGCGCATAGACAGTTACCTGTACGCCACAGTCGGGAAGACACGTCAAGCGGTGACGTCATTAGCGCTACGGGAGACTGCTAGTGATGTCCTATCCTATTATAATTTATAACGGGGAGTGTAATATGAATAAAAATGGCTGTGAATCTCACCTATACGATAATATTATTGAACAAAATTTATACCAGAATAATTGTTACTTCATAATATTTTATAATGAATTTATTATCTTATTTCGATAAAAACTATAAATACAACAAAATTACTACAAAATATGTGCCGGCCGTCCGAACTCAGCTTTTTCTCGCAGAGTAAAAATTTGTTATACTAAGCATGAATTTATTATCCTATTTCCATAAAAACGATAAATACAACTAGAAAATTACTATAAAATGTGAAAAGGGGCATTTTACGCAAAAATCATGATCGAGATGTAACAGGCCTCTTTAAGTAAAAACGGAGAAAATCAACTAAAGCTAAGTAATTAATTAGTACTCTAATAGACAACCCTTTCTTTACCTTGTTGTTTATAATTTATAATAATAATTATATATAAGTTTACTTGAAATGTCACATCATTACCTCGCACGCAAGAAAGCTGTCATAGGTCGTGCCAACCACGCCAGAGTCGGGTCTTCCCGACAGCGAATGCCTACACGAACGAGATTAGTGATGTATCTTATTATTACCTGATTTATTCGTTTGTAGTTCTAATGTCTACTTTTACTTTGTAAAGAATTTTGTAACTGCTGTTAAATAATACGAAATCAAAAAAATATATTTTATTTCAAAAATATGTGACGAATAGCAGAGATTAAATCGGTTATTGACAACTTATCGATAACATCGTTGGCATTCCTATTTTATTTGTAGGTATTTGCTCTGAATTTATGGCTTGGCGTGGGAAGGGCGCCGATGCGTTTGAGCACTGGCGTTCTAAAGGTTAATATTCATTAATCTGATGGATGGAATAACGTGCGATGTGAAGTGACCAACGCACATACAGGTCAGAGCGAGTTTAAGTATGACGAGGGCATATCAAACTATTTTGAAATATATAACAATAAATAAATGCCTTGGACAAACACACCATTAGCCTAGCCCTAAACAAAGCTTGAAGCTTGTACTAAAAATGATAGGGAACGGATAGACACACTTAAATACGTTTATAAAATCCAACACTCGAGTACAAATGCCGATGTTCATCACACAATGCCCCTAGCGGGATTCGAACCCGCGACCCTCGGTTTTGTAGCCAGGGTCTCTGACCACTAGACTAACGGTCCCCTCATCTTAATCCATAGGCATGGATGGATTATTATATGGATGGCATGGATATATTATATGGATGGATGGATGGATGGATGCCTAGGCAGGCATGGATTATTATATGGTAGGATATTATACGTAGCTAGCTACAGCTGCTGTTGCAGACACCTTATTTTTGCAGGAGAACGTTATGCGCCATACAGGCTAAGTTTGCCTGCAGCCGTGTGTGGGGCTCGGAACTAGAGACGTTCCTCCCACTACCCACTAAACTCCTGCGGTTTCCTTCGCACCCTAGCCAGGAAGGATCGGTGTCCACCTTGTTGCAACAGCTTTCTATTTTATTGTAGGTAATTCTTAAAGTTATTAACTATAGGTTCGTCATTGGGAATGAAAGAAATACAAGTGGGTTTAAATTGTTAAAGTGTTTAATCTTAGTATATCAAAATAAGTGGCACTATAAACGCAAGAACAGTCTCACATCATAACTAAATTTTCGGGGTTTGACAGGGAATAATTCTAACTATCCAGTAGATGTTTTATGTGACGTTTGCACAAAATCGTTCGAGTGGTTCTTCATTTACCACACGTAGTGAAGCATGTACCGCTAAATTAGTAATAACAATTTTTACACGTTAATAAATCCTTTATTTCTTACGTATCTCCAAATGCTTGCCTCATTCCTGGGTTTATATTCGTACATGAGTTTTCACAAAAATCATAGTTAAACCATTTATTGAATCTGCTACTTTTACATAAATGGCAGGGACATAACTTGACACAATATTATCACAATATCTTTACCATCGATCCTTTCCGTTTTCCTCAACCGTCCCGTCACCGTTGCCGTACCGTTATAAATCACTCATTATCAATTTCATCATCACTCAGCACTACAGATACTAAACTGATTTTAGCATTTTCATCTTGAAATAATTTCTCAGTTTTCAAAATTTCTTGATGTGTCCTTCTTTTTCTCTTGTTAGGGACACTTTCGCATGGATTTTGTTCTCCAGTATATGATTGGATAAATGATTCGAAAGCTGTATTAAATTTACTTTTAGAATTACTTATGACTGGATCGTTTGGCAGTTTTGTTTGTACTGTTTTAGGTGGGCATTCAATATGTTGTGAATTAGAATTAGTAGTTACTGTATTATCGGGTACAGCCAAGTTGCAAGCTGTGCTGGGGATTTGATCAAACGTTTCTGAATTATTGGAATTATCCGGCAATTCTGGAATTCGAACTTTTTGATTGCTTGTTAACCTAAAATTTAAAGGATCGGAATACATAGAACCATAAACTTTGGTAAATGGCGTTGATTCTGTTTCAGCTTGCCTGGTGTTGTTAATTATCCATTGAACCACGAGACACCCAAGTGCCCAGTTTTCTGATTGTGTGCTTTGAATCCATAGCCAAAAATATTTTCTTATTTGCCGTATCATTTGTTCGTCGCACTGTTTAGTTACTTGAATTTTAATGTCAACCTTTGGAATCAATGTTTTGAGAATGCCAATAATATGTTCGAAATCATCGAGAGTCACCACTTCAATTATTGGAGGGCATCCGAAATCCGTAAATATTTTAAACAATTCAATTGAAATTTCTGCAGGGCCACCACGTTTTCCCATTATGGGCCGCAAATGAATAAGCCCAGTGCCCAAATCCCTGACGATCAATATTCTATAGAATGGTTTATCTGGAAAATATATTATTTGGAATGAGCTTACAGAAACTCTTTGATTGTATTTAACAATGCCATCAGGATTACAACACAGCGGTAGGAATATTTCGATACACTGTTTGTTAATCACGTATTTTTCTTTGATATATTGCTTTATTTTGTCCATGCCGCCGTGGCCTGTAGCTCGGTGCGCCTCAAGTAAGAGATCGAATGCGTCTTCGCAAGCTATGTATGCAATTATGGGGTCATTCTTTGTTTTTCTCGCCTTTATGGGAGTTAAGGTAGAACTGTTGGATGTTACGATGTCAAAGTTGGTCAAGTCTCTTATCTGTGTTGGACTTAAAGGGACACAACTTTCGGCCATATGCTTCGCGTGTAGGATTGTTTTCACAAGTTTGGCCAGTCGAACCCTGTCTATTACACGAGGTGGCTTCTTCATCAACATTTCATCGACCTGTTCTAGATATTTTGCCTTCACCTCGACATAGTTGAAATTATTCTTTTTATTCGACAGCATCTTCTATGCAAGGCAATCGTGCATTTAAATAATTATTTAGTTAGATACTAACTAATCTATTCAAATCACTGTGAAGCCGAAACTAACATTTTATATCTCCGACAAATATAATCAAAGGTTAAAAAAATAGTAAGTATAGTGAAAATATAATTAAACACTCCGCACGCAATCCAACATTCACTTTGCCGCTTCGAGATTTAAATCCAAAATGGCGGCACTACATTCGTTCTCAGCGACGTAAAAACAGATTCCTTCGTACAGCTTCACTGCACATCCACTAAATACTGCTTGTTTCTTACATTAACATAAATATGAAATAGTTCACTTCCAATAACTAGCAATAATCCTCTTGAAACAGTTACTTGATAAAACTCAAACGAAACCGAGTTGCTTCCGTGAAATACAACGACTGACTGGGTGTACTTCGTGGTCGTGCGTGCGTCGCCGTCGACGAGCGTTAGTGATGTCACTCGCTCGAATCGATTTTCGTCGATTGTCTGAATTTGTCGACTGCTTTAGTCAAATGTAAGAATTATCAAAATAATAATTGTAAGAAGGGTTTCGTTTTAATTACAAATTATTGTGTTTATTTTCAATTTGAAATTAATGCCAGTACTTACTTTTTATATTTTATTGAAGTATTTACGTAATTTTTTTTAAAATAAATCACATTCAAATTAAATTGAAACTAAATTGAATTACAAACTATTATTACCTGGGACTAAAAACAGTACAAAACTGGTATATGCTACAAAATAAATATTTATTATCTAGTCAGTCATGTGTGTTTAGTAAATAAATAAAAATAAGATATATATAGAACAACTTTACAGAGTACTAATGCAATTTAATAGTGTCGATCTAACATAAATTGTAACAATAAGTATAGAAAATTCTAAATCGACATCTGATCGTCAAACAAATGATCGATACAGCGCATCATTATTTTATTACAATACACGGCGATGCCGAGGGGCGTTGCCCCCCGCCTGTGACGTCACTCCACCGCCATTGTTGCGAAGGTCAGTGTGAGCGAGAGGGGTGACTGGCCGGCACAGTGTGAGTGAGACGGCAACAGTGGGATTTCGGCACGCGTGCGTCGCTTGCTTTCGCCGAATTATATATGCGCGGTAAGTTTGAAGTTAGTATCGAGTTATTTTGTGTAAACAGCGGTTAATTTTGTGATATTATTGTCTTTTCATCTACCTATGAAATTATACGCTACTAGTTTTATTTTTCATTCTGTTAAGATGTGTCCATGTTTTTCAAATACAAGACGGCATTTTTCGATAGTGAAAACAGTGCAATACATAGGTAGTAGCCAATTGTTGTCCATGGGCAACACAGTGGATACAGTGCGTATAAGAAAAAACAATTAACTTATCAGATAGGTCAGACATTCTTCATTTCTTTAGGTGTAAATTATAGGTGATACCTACCTTCAATAGTGATAATACCTACAGGTAGGTTACGGAATGATTATTAGAACAAAGAATAATTTACATAGGTAGGTACTTTGTTTTAATAAACTTTCCCAGTTACGGTTATATAGAATGAAGAAAGACTAGTAATTTTGGAAATCAAGTCCCATTACTGCTTTTCCTACCTATAATTTTAAATTGTATTTTGTGATATTTTAATGTAATAGGTAGGTATACTGACATTAGTCGAAAGAAAACTGTTAAAGCCTTCCTCGTCAAATGGAATATCAAACACAAAGTCAATACAATATTTTTTTAAATCGGTCCAGTAGTGCCTGAGATTAGCGCGTTTAAACAAACGAACGAACAAACAAACATACAAACTCTTTGGCTTTAATATTAGTATAGATTTTGCGAAGCCACTACTAACACACACAGCGACTGACTAACTTCAGATACCTAGAACAACTTTTTCCCGACTGTATTCGAGTGACTGACCTTTGTATTGTAGTTATTATATTTCTGTTAGGTAGATCGATCTTTTAAATTCAGATCACCGGCATAAATTCTCAATTGGCACTTCTATAAGAGCTAGACAGCACGATGAACATAGATTTAAAAACGTGTGACTGTCAACGTGCTGTTTCGCCGTAAAAAGCGACTGACACTCTTATTTAAGTGCCAATTTCCAAGTAGGCAAGGGCAAATCTAACGTTCTAAATCTATGGTTACAGGAAATTAGTTAATGGTGCTGTTCTCAGAAATTATTGTATTCGTTATGTAAATAAATTATCTCATGCCTTGTAAGATTTGCAAATGATAGTTTGAATACGAGATTAAAATAAATCTTTCACTCGATCGATATATTCACTCGAGCGCATACGTCTGTCTGTAAACAGCCGGGACTCGGCGAGACAATTTAAATTCTATTAGACAGGGAAAGTCCGACTCGTCTTTTTTCAAGAGCACTCCGCTTCCTATAGCGAATTTCAGACATGTCGACGACGATGGTTTTGCGGAGATATGACAATGGTAAATTAAATAAATTTAAGTTAATTCTTCGAACTAACACACCAATTGCCTAGCCCCAAACTTAGCTCGAAGCTTGTAATATGGAAGCTAGGGAAAGGGTATACATACTCCAATACCTTTTATAAACATCCATGACTCCAGTACAAATGCAGATGTTCATCACACAAACATTTGCACCTAGCGGGATTCGAACCTGCGACACTTGGTTTTGTAGCCAGGGTCTCTGACCACAAGACCAACGGGCCTGACAATGGTAATGTGTTGTTAATAAATTAATCACGTGAATAAGTTATATGTTCCTTAACATCCATAGTCAGACGACCCGCTTGATGTAATGGTCAAGATGTTGCCTATTATACAAGAGGTCGCGGGTTCGATTCCCGCCAGGGCAAACATTTGTGTGCATGAACATGTCTGTTTGTTCTGGTCTGGGTGTTATATGCATCTATTTATGTATATTTGTAACACCACTGTTGATTGTAATGTCTGTAACACAAGTGCTTAAGGTACTTAAAACGGACTCAGATTCATGTATGTGATATTATGGAATATTTATTTATTTATTTATAGTACAAGCTTTCAAGTCAAAGTTTGTCCAAATAAATAAATAAGTATCTCTGGACATTATTCACACAGCGCCATCTAGCCCCAAACTGAACATTAGCTTGTACTATGTGTGCCAGACAACGGATAAACATTACTTATATACTTCAACTTACTTATATAGTCCAAGAAATTGAAGTCTACCCAGTCTACTAAAAATTAAATATCCGTTAGGTAATATCCATACAAAGACATCGTTCACCCTATTTCCGCAGTTGTTTCGCCTCGCGAGACAGTTTGAAATTGAAAAGAAAACTCGTCGGGAATTCCGTGGGAGTAATAGCCTCTTTGCGGGTTATGAATATCGTTCCGGACGGGATTGGGGTTCGGTGACGGGTTGTGATTGGGAAGTAATCTTGCCATCATGCTATGTGAGTTAGTGAAAGGGAATATTGGAATTATTTATGAATGGTTTGTCTTTCGGTTTTAGATATTTATTTATTTATTTATTTATTTTCATGGAACAACAAACAGTTATACATTACATGCTAAATAATAGGTTAAGATAATTACAACTACTTAAATGTATAACCAACGACGTTATCCACATATTAACAATAAACATGAAATAAGTGTACAGTTACCCTTGACTTAAATAAATTTTACATAAAGTTAATTTATAATTATGAAATAATTATTTATTTCCAAATAAGTTTACAAAAAGAAGGAAAACTAAGAAATATTATGGCTTAAGTGCTTCTATGGCTAGTTTTTTAAATAGTCTGGGGCTTAAGGCAAAATCTAAATTATTAAAATATTTGTTAAATATAAATTGTAATCTATTTAAAGGGGCACGTTCACCGGCGCAAGTCCTGCATTTCTCGATGGAGAATGTGCTTCGGACACGCCTAAACGAGCAGTTTCTAGGGACTAAGAAGTTGAGGTGACCCAAGATATCCATACAATCTATTTTGTTATTGATAACGCTATACAAAAACATTACACAAAGCATAAGACGTCTTGAGTCAAGGCTCAACAGCTTAAATTTAGATAAAAGCTGATCATAGTGCAGATGCGAGCGGCAACAACTGTAATTTACTTTACGCAGAAATTTATATTGTACTCTTTCAATAATCGAACTATACTTTTTAAAATATGGGTTCCAGATTGGAACAGCATACTCTAACTGTGATCTAATTAGGGAACTGTAAAGAGATAGGAATGTTTTGGGTTTTCGGAACATATGTGCACACCTTATGACAAAACCATACATTTTAAATGCCTTATTAACAATTTTATCCACATGGACGTCTAAGTGCAGTTTTGAATCAAGTATCACTCCTAGGTCTCTAATAGATATGTAACTTAAAGACATTTTTATTACATGGCCGAAGTTAAAATTGTTGAAGTGCTGATCACTCGTTTAATTAACACGTTACAAACGTATAGGAATACATTTTAAGATTCCATAAGCATTTAACCGCTTCTTCCTTTTGTGCGACTTTTTGCTATTTTTAGGGTTCCGTAGCCAAAATGGCAAAAAAACGGAACCCATTATAGATTCGTCATGTATGTCTGTCTGTCTGTCTGTCTGTCCGCCAGTCTGTCACATACACTTTTTTTCGAAACTATAAGTACTATACTGTTGAAACTTAGTGAGTGGGTGTATTCTGTGAACCGCAACAAGGTTTTCACACGAAAATAGAAAAAAAAATAAAAGAGTGGGGGGTCCCCATGGTCCAAACTGAAAGTCAAAATATTTTTTTTCATTGAACATATACCTACGTGTGGGGTATCTATGGATAGGTCTTTAAAAATTATATTAAGGTTTCTAATACTTATCACTTTTTTCTAAAGTGAATACATTGCGTGACAGACCCTTCCAAAGTGGAAAAAAGTGTGTCCCCCCCCCCCCTCTAACTTCTAATATAAGAGGATGATAAAACTGTAATCATTATTATAATGTACATTACCATAAAAACTACCAACGAAAATTGGTTCGAACGAAATCTAATC
Source organism: Nomophila noctuella (assembly GCA_958496325.1). Lineage (NCBI taxonomy): Eukaryota > Metazoa > Arthropoda > Insecta > Lepidoptera > Crambidae > Nomophila > Nomophila noctuella. Next base: position 10,344,637 of record OY292504.1, read on the forward strand.
AGTAGTTTTTTTAATAGGTCAAAAATAGAATTTGCACGGAACCCTCAGTGCGGGAGTCCGACTCGCACTTGGCCAATTTTTACATTATAGAATCAAATCAGGATGTCATTGTTGATTTGATATTATTTCATATTATTTATTGTCATTTTTATGGTTGGAGCATAGTAAATCACCAATAAGCAGATTTGTAAATAACCTAATCACTGCCAATCAATTTTAGGGTTATATGCATTGATTTACTAAAACCCAAGATGCACAGTCTCGAACAAAAGTAACAGTCAATACTGTCACAAAAGTTATTCACAAATTAAACCTTATGCAGATTAGTTTAGATTGTTTTCACAGGGGAATGTTTAAATTGCGATGACGCGGGTGACGCGACGTTTTTAGACGTTGATTGTGTACCTTGGGTTTTTGTATATCAATGGTTATATGACACAAACAGACACAACACATACTAATCTTTATTATGTACATTATGTGTGTTCTATGTATTTTTTTGGAGCTCACAAGGAGGCGGTACTTTCGCCCATCACTGTCATTGTCACTGTCAAATAGCGATGAGTAGCTCATGAGCGAGTTGTTTAAAAGAGCCGGCTCACCTATTCTAGCTCAGCGTATATCTCGCTCAGTCTCGTTCAATTCATATCAGTAGTTCATTTAGCTCCGTGTCTCCAAACGACTCGATAGACAAAGAGAGATATAACGTTGTACAATATGAGCGATAGAAACAGATATATACACACACACCCAAACAAGCACGCCTATTGGAATACGTTCACAACAACAATTTACGAAAGAGTTTCGAGGAATTTCAGTTTCATTTTAGATACTCATATTTGTTTTGGTTGTCAGTCCTAAGCCTGACAAAGTATGAAGGACAATCGTGGCAAATTCGATGAATCAATTGTAAGCATAATAATTCTAAATCTAAAAATAGCTATAAATATGTTTTTTAATATTATCGAAAAAGTGCGTATAATAACTTCACTATCACAAATATAATGAAGTATGTATAGGTATTAAATAACCATTAATTAATCAATCTGTTCTTTAATATAATACAAAACCAATAGTGTTTTCTATTTTATTAATGGTAGGAACTCAAACAATAGTCTCAATCGAGCGAGTCAAGTCTGATCTTCTGTAGACTTTTTATCTCATGACTCTTGAATTTCGCTGAGCTAAATGAGCTACTGAGCTAGAAGAGCCGTATAGCTCTTGACTCGGGAAAGAGCTATATAGCTCTTATCTCTTCAAAGAGCTATATTTCTCATGACTATCAAAATGGCAGCGAGAGAAACGCGATATTAAAAATATACAACTGACATGTGTTCTTTTCATGTCGTGACGTAAGGGCTGTCAGCCATCTTTTAATATTTCCTGTTGCTCAATACAACACGAAACACACTAGGCGAAAAAAATTGGCCAAGTGCGAGTCGGACTCCGGCACTGAGGGTTCCGTACAAATTCTATTTTTGACGTATTTAAAAAACTACTGAATAGATTTCGTTCGAACCAATTTTCGTTGGTAGTTTTTATGGTAAAGAAAAAAAACTGTTGATTATTTTTCAAGAAAAATCTGGCCAAGATGGATAATTCGTCCTTTAAAAACTCGATTTGATATTTTCTGGTTGCTGAACACCCTAAGCCGTTGAGATTTTAATCATTCTTAACAACCCTAAATATGAAACGAAATAAATCTTCTCGACACATGTTTTGTTACTGACATTTGAAATTAAATATGACTACTCATTGCAACAGAATTTTCTCATTATAGGTAGGTACAGCATAAAGCCTTCATCATCAGCGGATATTCCCAGAGTTAGCTAACCGCATTCATTATTGTCTACCGATAAAATATCTAAACCCTATTCATATCCGATATAAAAAAATCTTTATTGAACAGCGCGCAATTTACCGGAACATTTTAAAAATGCTAATAAAAACGGAAGGACGATAGAAAATAATAATCTGAACTCGCGATGGGGGGGATCTGCTTGTGACATCTATTGCATGTACGGAGTGGGGAAAAAAACTATGAAAGAAGTTTAAACGCTTGAATGCGTGGTTACTTATGCGTTTTATTTACATAGGTACTTAGTTATTTTTCATTTGCGCACGAAATACCCACCAACATTCATCATCATCATTATAACATTGTTACATTGAAGGTACATACTCACACATCCATTATAAACAAAAAAAAATTGGCCAAGTGCGAGTCGGACTCCCGCACTGAGGGTTCCGTACAAATTCTATTTTTGACGTATTAAAAAAACTACTGAATAGATTTCGTTCGAACCAATTTTCGTTGGTAGTTTTTATGGTAATGTACATTATATATTTATAACAGATTTATCATTCTCTTACTTTAGAAGTTAGAGGGGGGGGGACACACTTTTTTCCACTTTGGAAGAATCTGTCACGCAAAGTATTCACTTAAGAAAAAAATGAGCTTAGAAACCTCAATATAATTTTTAAAGACCTATCCATAGATACCCCACACGTATATGTTCAATGAAAAAAAATATTTTCAGTTTCAGTTCTGACTATGGGGACCCCCCATTTTTTTATTTTTTTTTCTATTTTTGTGTACAAACCTTGTTGCGGTTTACAGAATACATCTACTCACCAAGTTTCAATAGTATAGTACTTATAGTTTCGGAAAAAAGTGGCTGTGACAGACTGGCGGACAGACAGACAGACAGACAGACAGACATGACGAATCTATAAGGGTTCCGTTTTTTTGCCATTTTGGCTACGGAACCCTAAAAAACATAGGTAGGTAGGCTAATTAATTGAAAAAGTTCATTTTGCAAAATAACACAATATTGGTGATTTTAAAAATGCTAAATAAAGGCTAAAGTATGAACGGATATTTTACCCAGACCAAGAGCACAGATAAAATAATAGACCACAGTAAACTAAACCGCATTATCGTCTAGCGGTAAAAATTCTAAGCCCTATTCATATCCGATATAAAAAAAAACTCTTTATTGAACAGCGCGCAATTTACCGGCACATTTTAAAAATGCTAATAAAAACGGAAGGACGCCGATAGAAAATAATCTGAACTCGCAATGGGGGGGATCTGCTTGTGACATCTATTGCATGTACGGCGAGTGGGGGAAAAGCTATGAAAGAAGTTTAAAACGCTTGAATGCAGGGTTTGCTTGGGGTTATAAAAAACTAGAATGGCTACTTGATTTAACTTGGTTAGTTAGTTTCGTTATTATAATCATGCTGCTAGTTTGTAATGATGCAAATAAATTTCCAAACACTCATTCTTATTTTTAATCAGCTACATACCTACCTATATTAACGACAAAAATAGAGGATCCATCTTGTACCTGTTTTGTTATTTCAGTTTATCCCATATTTGAGTTCATTGGTTATCCATAGGTGGAGAGTGGGAATGAACTTCCAAATAGTACCAGCCATAAGGAAGGATGTCAGTTCTTAATACTTTTTAACTAAGAGAAAAAAAAGTTGGTAAAGATTTGTCCGCATTGTTACTTACTCGCTTGGGTAGGTAGGTAATTTTAATGTGCTTACAATTTACAATAGATCCTTAAACACGGCTACTAGTACATATTTTTCATTTTAATTACATTATTTATACTACTTATAATATACTTTTACTTCCTAAATACATACAACAGAAAATCAGTATCACCTACTTAAATTTAGTACCAAATTGAAACACGAATTGGAATGGCGCTAGTTACTTTGCTTGTAGCAGTGGCTAATGAGTTCCAAAAAATATCACTAGATGTCACTGTTCCAAGTTAAGTCACGGTATCGTTTCGATTTTCCGATCGTATATGAGCTACGGCCGACGTAGTCAATGTTACTCTGGTTTCCCTTCAAAACGTATAAATCTTTCGCCTTTTACTAAAGATTTCCGTGGAGGGGAACACTCAAATGAGTCTTAAGAATTTTTGACGACTTTGCTTCGGCAAAGTCTTATAATACAATCAAACAAAATGTATAATATAACCGTAAATTACGGTTATACATATCGTAATCGTGGTAATAGGTATCACTGATAGTTAGTAATAGTAATAATACTACAGATAAACTTGAGGTACTAAGCACTCAATGAGGCAGGAATATCATGATATTATCATTACAATATTATAATAAGTAGTATAACAGACTTCAGTAGTTCAGGTACAGAATTTTACGTTGCATTTACCTATACAATAAACACTTAGTCACTTAGTGGATAATAATATTATGTACATGTTTGTTTGTACCACAGAAATAATATCGCATGTAGTCCTGTTTAGTCAATATAAGTGATGTTAGACTTTGAAATTACTTACAGATCATTATTTTGGATTCGAATTTTTAAGAGTGACAGGCCCATTGGTTGAGTGGCTGAGTCCCTGGCTACAAAACCATAAATAAGGTCTCGGATCGAATCCCGCTAGGGGCAAATGTTTGTGTGATGAACATCGGCATTTGTACTCGATTCACGGATGTTTATAAATGTATTTAAGTATGTGCATCCATAGTACAAGCTTCGAGCTTAGTTTGGGGCCACACCATTGGTGTATGAGTCCCCGTGGTTAGTTCAATGAATTAGTTTATTTTATGAATTTATGAAGATTATTTCAAAGTGAGTCCGGAAATACCTAAATTCTCGTAGGAACGACGTAAGTGTTAATGAATAAACATCTTACTAATTTGCATCTAACATTAAATTGACATCAGCTGCCATTAGAGAAAGCTGTGCAAAATTAATAAGTACAGTCGGTGGCAGAATTTGATGGCTTACGAGAGTAACTTAAAAAAGTTTTCGAAAGATTTGATTTTTGTTAACCAAAACTACAATTCAATATTGAGTTAGTTACATTACATGCCACATGACGGGGAACAATAATTATAAAAAAAATGCGTTTAAGGGAAAAAACATAATTTTTTTTAAATATTTCACTTCGTTAGATACAACTAGGGGCCGCCCGCGACTCCGTCCGCGTGGATTTCGATTTCCAATATCCTATGTGTTATTCTGATGTATAAGCTATATTGTGGTATAGTTTCATTCAAATCCATTCAGTAGTTTTTACGTGAAAGAGTAACAAACATCCATACATCCATACATCCATACATACAAACTTTCGCCTTTATAATAGTAGTAGGATTAATCTGACTCGGTGTTAAATAGCTCAAGCACTTGTGTTGCAGATATCAGAATCAATAATGGCTTTCCAAATATCCTTAAATAGATAAATAACACACAGACCCAGAACAAACAGACATATTTATGCATACAAATGTTTGTCCTGTGCAGGGTTCGAACCCGCCCGCAATTCCTTGGTCTAATATTCAACTTCTTAACCATTACACCAAGTTGAATAAAACCAGGGGAATCAAATGTTATCTATACTTATAATAAATCTGTAGAGAGGTCAATTCTGTACATTAAATATTTTTCCAAAATAACTATCAGGGGGTGTTTAGTGATCGATACTGATACCAAAAATGCAATCAGTAAAATTTTTGTCTGTCTGTCTGTCTGTCTGTCTGTCTGTCTGTCTGTCTGTCTGTATGTTCCTTATAGAAACAAAAACTACTGGACGAATTTTGACGAAACTTGGTACCATTATTCTTCATACTCCTGGGCATATTATAGGATACTTTTCATCACGCTACAGTCAACAGGAGTAGCGTAGTGAAGGGAAATGTGGGGAAAACGGGAGACTTTACTCCATTTCTTAAGCTTCAGTCGCGTGTGCAGCCTTAATGTTTAAAGTCACATAGAAATCATGTATGGCGGAAATATTCGACATAAAATTGCCTAAAAAATATCCCCCAACAGCATATGTCTATCTTTTATGGTTGACTCACAATAACAACACGTGCAACTCAAGATCCAAATTGGTTTGAACGCGCTAAGCTCAGGAACTACTGGTTCGAATTGACAAAACATTTTGTGTTGGATAGTCCACTTACCACTTACCATTTGTCGAGGTAGGCTTTAATTAAGCTATTGTATATGCCTTTATGTTATCATTGTAAATTGTGCTAGCGAACTATTTAGTTCTAAAATGTGCCGATAGGTGGCGCACCTCGCTAGAGGCGCGGCCGCGGATCTGAATCTCGGTGAACAGATGATTTCTCAAATGTATAAGGTCTCCAGATTATTGTCACCGAATGTGCCCATAGAGTAAAGTAATTATATGTGCCTAATTATTCTATCCTGAGTAATTAGTCCCTTAAAAGAGTTCAAGTTGCCTGCATGCATATAGACTGTTGTTATATTCAGCTATTTTAGTAAGACTGTGTGCGGGAATCGTAACCCACGCGGACGGAGTCGCTGGCGGCCGCTAGTAAGTTAATATAATTTTAAGCATAATTTTTAAGCATAGTCAATTTATTTTTTAAGCATAATATGATGTATAGTTTAGTATTTAGCCATGTTATCGCATTAAGTTTTAGCTTGTAATGATAACATTAAGGTGGTTTTAAATAATTAAATAAATAAGTTCAATAAATTCAGCTTGATGCGATGACAATAAAATGATAAGAAGGGAAGAGATTTGCGCTTTCGCTTATTGTCTTTTTCAAGCTGCCATTCTTAGGAGGTTTTATTTCTCTACCACTTTAGAAAATTACGACCATATTTCTTTGTAGATTGTACCTTCTTCCTTTAATTACTTTCCAGTGAGGCATGAATTATATACCCATTTATAATTACCTTGTATTAAGCAGGAAGGCGTAATGAAGATGTTTCACTTTGAACATGTTTCATAGTACTTGTACGATCTATTTTGGTCACGACCTTATTAAACGTAAACAGTTTAGTTTTAGTTAATATCAGAATTACAGAGTTATTGCGGTTCTTATTACGGTGATTTTCTGAAATGCTTATCAAAACTTATTATATTGATGTACGACGTACGTAGCAAATTAAAATACTTAAATTAATTAAAAAGTGTGCCACTAATGCAATCGAGCAGCTAAACTTTCCGTTTTGTAAGTTGCGTATAGAAAATGTAAAAAATCATTGTAAATATACATAAATAAATAAATTAATTAGACTAACACGCCAATAGCCTAGCCCCTTTCTAAGCTCGAAGCTTGTTCTATGGATGCTAGGGAACGGAATGACATAGGTACTTAAATATTTTTATAAACATCTATATACGACTTGACTGCAAATGCTGATTTCACATAAACATTTCCACCTAGCGGGATTTGAACGGCCCACCCTTGGGTCTATGACCACTAGACCAACGAGCCCGTCGATCGAATTAGTTGCATGGGTATATTTTTTTCACTCTGCAAAATCTTGACCAAATTTTCACCATAAAAACATAAATTAACGTACTTTGACTTGCAAAATGGACCTGACGTGACAATAAATATTCCTTGGAGGGGAAGGCAGTCCAGCCTCAATAAAAAGGGGGGTACTAAGTGCTCCCCGATAATCTGTCTTCAATGAAGGGTCGAGAATAAGGGTCGCTTTCAGTGATAATGGTGAACTATCGGGATTTCACATTCTTAAGATATTTGAGTAACACTTATCACGTAGACACTCAAGACATTAATTTGAAAAATCTGTAACTATATTTCGAAATGTGGGTTAAGTTTTGGCGGAGAAAAATCAGTTACAAAAAAAAATGCATTCTTCAAATTTACAACAGCGGATTTGGTGATAGCAAAAATGTGGAAATTATCCTTAGTTGTGGATTCGAATTTTGCTCAGTACAAACATTTGTGTGTATAATTGTCTATTTGAACTAGTTTTAATGAATAATCATGCACATATAGATCTTTTTAAGTATTTTTTTAAGCACCAAGCAAGGCACCAAGTGCTTTTGGTACTACACTACAGATCTTAATAAAATTATCAGCGCTGACCTATGTCGGTAAGCCGAGCCACCCCCATTTGATTTCGTAGTTTTTATGTTAGAAATAAGATAAGGTGAAGGAACATTTGTATATTAGGGAATCCATGAACACAATATTCGAAATTGAATTTGAATTTATCATTTTCTCTATTCATTGAACCGCCATCGCTCGCTCAGAATACCTACCTTACTCGTTCACCGACCGGTAAAACAAGAGGCCCCATTGTCGACTCTTCTATCTACAGATATGACTAGGCAAATCTTAACACAACCGCAGCCACCCTTAAACCAACCTTAACACCACTACATAAGGTCTATTCCCGATGACCGTACAAGATTGTCGCCAGATACAAAACTACAAAGATACTTTTATTCCAGGGGTAGACGAAAATAGGCTTTGATTTGAAAGGGGTAAGGTGTGGAAGGGTTGCAAGGTAAGTTGGCGATTCAGCTCAGACATGATGGTTAAGCACTCAATGTACCCTTTATCTTAGATTAAAAAAGGGGGGACTTCCACTTCATAGATACTACGTTAGTTAAAACAGGTAGGGGGTTAGTGAACCGGAATTTTGCACAATGTTCTGTATTTTGTTGTTTGCGTGATGTAGTCTTTTGTTTTCGTCATGTTTGATGCGTTTTGAGTATTGTTAATGGTTCCCTATAGCTTTTGTAGTTTTACTGACTCTTTAAGTGCAATACAATTTTTGCGATGAACACAGAAACAGGTTCTAAATCCAGGTCGTAATTAATTGCGATGGTTTTTATAAATTTATTTATTGATTCGGCACGTTGTTATTTGATGAAGAAGTATGACAAGAAAAAACTCAAAATACAGAACTCTTTAGAATACCTCAATAAAAATAATTCTATAGAATATAGTCTATAAATAACATAAGTAGTGTAATTAATCTCCTTTATTGATTTCATATCCAAGCCGACTTGTTAGACCTAGGTCTTAAAGAGAATAGGCTCAAAAGCACAGATCATTATTAAATAGCATGAGTACCTATCAAGCTAAACAAAAGCAAACAAATCAATCAGATTACGTCTGTCCAACCCTGATATCTAGTTCATAATCGAATATTCAGATCGAATACCGCCTTAGGCCGACAATAACAAACGCAGATAGAAAACAATGATTCCCTCACAGATCCGTGATATCAAATTCCGGGCCGGGGGCTTATTCAATCTACGCCGGGGGCGACCGGACCGGGTCACTCGCGCTTATATTTTATTCATTTCAATTTCTCTGTGTCTGAATGTGTATACCTGATTTGACGGTTGTTATACATATGTGTGTATTGAATCGGGGATGTTTAGTGTAATGATTTATCGGCTGAAATTTTCAAGAACACTTATAAGATTTTTGGTAACTGTAGATGACTATACAAGTGAGCAACGGTTGGAGACATTAGTTATATGTTAATAAATGAAGGGATGTTAAATTGTACGCTATGAATGTCATGAATATTGCAAAAGTATTGACGACTTGCAATGTGACAGCTCACAAAAGTTTTTAACCAAGGGCCATTAATTCAGTATTTTTTACTTTTATAGCCAACGAACCTACGACAACGCTACAAAATCAAATTCCGGGCTGGGGGCTTATTCAATCTACGCCGGGGGCGCCTCGGACTGGGTCACTCGCGCTTATATTTTATTCATTTCAATTTCTCTGTCAGTGAATGTGTATACCTGATTTGACGGTTGTTATACATATGTGTGTATTGAAAAGGGGATGTTTTGTGTAATGGGATATTGGCTGAAATATTAGACCACACTAATAAATGTAGAGTTTTGGTGACTGGAGATGACCATACAAGTATTATAAGTGAGCAAGGGTTTAATCGAAGTGCCGTTTAATTCAGTATTTTTCAGTATAGGCAATAGCCAACTAGCCTAAGGCCTCTAGCGTTATTAGGCACTATTTCTACAATATCAAATTCCGAGCCGGGGGCTTATTCAATCTACGCCGGGGGCGACTCGGACCGGGTCACTCGCGCTTATATTTTATTCATTTCAATATCCCTGTGTCTGAATTTGCTAAGTTGTTTACCTGATTGAACGGATGATTTATGTGTCTGTGTTGAATCGGGAATGAAACAATGTAATGTTATGATTTCTTAGACGAGTTCCAGATAAAATGAATGTTTATGCTAATAAATGAAAGGGCTATCGGATGATGCTATAGGGGCATTGTGAAAATTGTAAAAAAAATGCGACTGGCGATCTGTCAAATCATTAGCGCAATCAGCTATTACTCCTGCGATATCACATTCCGGGCTTATTCAATCTATGCCGGGGGCAACTCGGCTCGGTCTGTGGGACCGTGACACTGGCGTTTGTATTTTATTCATTTCAATTTCTCTTTGCGACTGTATTCTATCTCTGTATATGTTTACCTGTTTCGACGGGCTATTTTAAATACTATGTTGTATATAGCAACATACGAAGTTTAAAGCAAATATTTGCTAGATGTGTCCGACTGATATTATCGGATAACGCTAACGATATTTTACGAAATGATTTTACAGCAGAATATCGGCCAAAGTTATTCGATAACTGTTATAAATGAAAAGTTTTGGAGTCTGGCAATCTGATCGTATAGGTTTTTAACCAAGTGCTGCTTACAATATTATAATTTTTATGTGATAGGGAATCATTTGAACAACATGGTCACCTGAAGGTAAGTGATCACCGCTGCGGTGACCACTTACCCTGTACAAAGGTCGCAGATGCGTTGCCAGCCTTTAAAAAGCCCATACCCTCCCCATTTGAGCTCTGGCCACCTTAATCACCAGCAGAAACATAGCACAACAGTTATGTATAGTTGAGGTCGCAGGCGAGCGGCTCATTCGAGTGGAAATTTTACAAAGCTCTACATCTCTTTAATTTTTTTGCTATCTTCATAACATAGCAACGAACCTACGACCCCTTAACGTTACCAACTTCCACTCCAACGATATCAAATTCTGGGCTGGGAGCTTATTCAATCTGCGCCGGGGGCAGCTCGGACCGGGTACATACATATTTCAATTCATCTGTCTGAATGTGCTTACCTGATTTGACGGGTTGTTTTATGTAGGTACCTATGAATTGATTGAAATATAAAAGAGGTATGAGTTGAATCTAATATCAAAATGATATTTGATGTAATGATTTTCATAGCATCGTTGAACAATGCACAAGTAATTAAAAAAATAGATTGTAACTGACCTATACTGGCGGATCGTTCTAAAACAGCTGAGCAGGCAAGTATGATTCGCCTATGAACGTACGAGAGATTCGGCTAGACAAAACTTTAGAAGACATACATACATATACCCTAAATCATACTACATCATAATCTAAATCTGAACAGAACACAAAGATTAATTGTTGATTGCCTGTCACTTGACTTATTGTTCAGTCTTAGGTTTAGTCTTAAGATAAGATCTATATGGCTTATGGCCATTGATAAATGACTGTAAACTGGCCGTATAACGTTATGACTGTCCCTTCAGCGTATTGTTGAAAGATGGTCATAAAATATTATCTTGTTACAGGTGTGAATATGCCATTTTGGTCAGCCATCGCATTGGCGAAATGTACGGTGAATCACACACAGTAGATAATAGTAAAGTAAAGTAAAGTAAAGTAATTTATTGTGTATGAAATAAGGTGATTTACAAAAGTAGATGTTATAATATTACAATAAGGACTCTTATTCCTACTTTTACAAGTGTATACACATAGGATACTAAAACTATAACATAATGGTACCTAATGAAATTTACACACTATTTATTTATAATTAAAATATTCTTGTATGCTGTAGAAAGATTTTACAATTAACCAGGCTTTAACATTTTTTTAATTTTTTTAATTTTAATTGCCATCATCATCATCTTAGCGCTTCTCCCGGTTGCAACATCGGCCATTGCCTTGGAGCCCAGGGTACGCTTTGCCAATGATCCAGAATTGACGAGCCTGGTAACCACATTGGAGCGACTGTCATCTGACCTCTGCAACCCACGCAAGGGAAACCAGACAATTTGGATCATAGCCAGGACCAACGGCTTAACATGCCTTCCGAAGCACGGAATCATCATTCTTATCAGTTGATCCAAGTCTGTAATGTTCTAACCAAATTGAGAAAACCTACACAAAGTGTTGGTGTTCCCTGCGGGATTCAAACCCACGACTTCCTCGGTTTCCGATGTGGTGATATTTGAGATTTTGTATCTTTTTACTTCAGTAATCGCTCGCTCGCTTTGTTTATTCATCAAAGTGTATTCATTTTCTTCTATGTTCACATATATTTCTGTTCGGACAAGTTGTTTCAAACTCAGTTGTTCAGTTTGGAAGGATGGGGTATTTAAGGCAGGCAAAGCATTTGCAACCCGTGTGCGGTTGTTGATGACCACGGGAAGCGGTGACCACTTACCATCAGGTGACCCTCTTGTTTTGCTCCCATAACATAACAAAAAACATACTCTAAGTAAAGGTACGACGAGGTACAAAACAGTATTCTATCATTACGTTTCGCGCAAACTGGCAACGCCTGCGTTCGTCGTCTCAATAAATCCGATATAAAATATCCCTGTATTCCTGCTTACCTTGTTTTCCTTTAACCCTTTTTTTGTTTTCCTAGGATGATTTCATAACGGAACGCTCTCGGTTAGGTTTTCACATTTGATACTAGACTTACCTATATAAAATAGTGTACAACTGATGATAGAGAGCACCGCCTAAAAGGCTCATGAAATGTGATAATGCCAAACACTTCAGAACTTGAGATCTAAAACCCACTGATTCTCAGAAATTTGGTACAATAGTGATGATATGTGAATAGGACCATTGCCTTTGCTTGAGTGTAAACTATGGTGTAGTCTTCGAACTTCAAGTTAAGTTGCTTTCGATCTTCTTTATCAACTAGTGGCCGATCGCGACCTTGAACCCGTGGATTTCTCAAAAAAGAAATATTCACAAAAACATTTTTTTCAATTCGACCCAGTAGGTATGTACTTTCTCAGATAAACGCGTTCAAACAGAAAGCTCATCAGTTTTTAATACGGCTGAAGCAATCATATACTAATTTAATTATTAGTATTATTGTTTCATGAGTTTTCTTCGCTTATTTAGTTTTGAAAGAACACATAATGAGGTCATAGCCCTATGCATTAAAAATGTTACAAACTTATTATTTCGTATCTATTCCGTCGACATTGACTGGAGTGAACCAACTAGTGAAATATGTATGAAGTTGAGCACAAATTGTCACATCGCAATAATTGGACTGTCTCGTTTTTGTGAAAATGCATTAAAAATATAGCAAACGATGGTTCTACGAAATATGAATTGCATCTGTTTTACGAATAAAAATATGTTTTATATTGTAAATGGTAATCCATTGGTAAAACATATTTTTATATTAGTTTTGAATTTCATAGGCGGCATAGATTTATTAATATCTATGCCGCCTATGGAAATCGAAACTAGTACACAATGGTCGTAGATTAACTTAACATAACATTAACTCTTATGAAATCATCATCATCCTGGCGCTCAGAACCCATGGTACGCTACGACTATGATCATGAATTGACCAGCCTGGTTATTAAAATGAAAGGACTGCCGTCTGATCTCCTTTACCCTTGCAAGAGAAACCAGACAGTTTCGATCATAGTCGGGACCACCAATTAACATCGGTGCCTCAAAGCATGGAATCTTCATTCTTGTCGGACAATCAGGTGACCAAACTCTTATGAAGTGTTATAACAATTGTTTTTAAACTTGTGTTCTCCTGTAACTTGGCTAAGAGGCTTAACTCACGGACTGAAAAATTTCATACTGTGAGTTTGGAGAATGCTTATATTAACCTATGTTCCTGAAAATGTTTTAATATCTCATTTTTATTCCATTCCGTTCCTCTCTTTTATAATATGACTTCGAGGGAAAGTATCTTCAAAAATGAGTTACGTGGAATATTTTCTAGTGCCGTACTAATATTTCAAACTTTTTGACGTAAACTACAGTAATAATTGAATAATCACGAACTTAGCCTGAATTCAAGATGTCTGGGCGTTGGTCCAAGAAAAACGAAGTGAGAAGTTAATAAAACCCACATTACTTGAAATGCAAATAGAGTATTTTTTTAAACTCAGGCGGAGCAATATCTTTTGACATTACATTTTGACAGAATTTACAAAGCTAAGATGGAGCGTGGACTATTTTCTGGGGCCGGCAGAAAATAGTCTTTTTAACGCAGAAGAACGCGTTTAGGTATCATAGCGTACAGGTTTAGCTAGACCTGCAGCCGTGTGTGGGCTTTGGAACTAGAGACTTTCGTCGGGAGTTTAAGACTTACAGATTCCAAAGAGTGGCAACAGTTTTTTTTATGTTATAGGGATGCAAACGAACAAGAGGTAATAATCTGATGGTAAGTGTCGAGATTTCACTAGAATCGCAGATGCGTTTTCAGACTGAGCTCTTGCGACCTTTTTCTTAATGACAAGAGCGATGCTCTCAAATTGAAATCAAGGCCTTTAACGCGGTACACTCGTGAGGACCAACAAGTACACACATCGTCATACACATTGACTCTAATATCAAAGCAGTAAAGTTCACATTTAAATTTGTTTGTATACATGATGCTCATTAATGAACTCTAAGATCATGCCTTGCGCCACCCACCAAAGCCCAGTTAAAAACAATCTGCCTCGGGTCTGATTTATGCAACTCTTAAAGGAGTTCCTGCGAGTCGACTAGCAGTACTCGCAGTTGCCGAAACTTTTATTCTGAGCATTCCACAGATGTACTACAGACAGTCTGGAAGACTCCGTGTAATTAGCTTAGATTTGAGCGCAGATGAGTTTTCTTAGCAGGAGTTTTGTTACAGTTGTTCTGTCTAACGATGCCGGTTTAGTCTCAGAATAGTTACGATTATGGATTAGCTATGTATGTATGTAAACTTGTACAAACGCTTGCACGTAAATGCCTGATATAATAAAATAAATTTTATCGATAACTTCGAAACTATTGTGTTTTGTTTCTGCTGGTGAGTAAGGTCACCAGAGCTCAGTTGAGGAGGGTATGGGGTCTTAAAGGCAGGCAACGCATCTGCAACACTTGTGCGGGTGTTGATGTCCATGGGCAGCGGTGATCACTTACTATCAGGTGACCCTCTTGTTCGTTTGCCTTCCGATAACATAAGAAAAAGATAAAGGTCTTTGCGTAGGTACAATATTTAATTTGAGCATAGGTTTCCACTGTACATAATGCAAAGAAAACAATCCAGTTAGGAAAACTTGATATAAAGCCAGTTTACCATTAGAAAACATTGAAGAATGGCTTCCATCATTGGTATTATGGCAACATTATTCTATAGGTATTAGGTTCATCACCACGTTTGTTTGGGTATTGGTAGACACCATCCCGAGCTGTGTTATTAAAGAGAATAATTACTGAAATGCTACCACATCTGGGAAATGAATCCAGGACCCCGATTCACCAATCAGCTAGGTAGCTTTACCCTTAGTTCAACTAGACAACTAAGATTTTTGTCTAGCCTAGGAATTTTATGTTCCGATCATAAATTCACTTACTTACTAACTTACTTTCACGTCATGTTTATTCAGATCTAAGAAGTGTCTTTAAGTCTACGTCACCAACTCAAAAGTTGACTCCCAACATTCAGGCCCCAGAAAGTTGGCTTTTTGCGAAGAAAAGTTAGAATTTGTAGGTTTTGTTGTATAGAAACTGGAATAAATATAACTTGGGGTGCTCGTTATATTTTTTCTTTTGTTCCGTTGCTACGTATGAAAGTATGTACAACAATAATATTGTAGTGCAACCTGTGCAACCCTCTTTAATGGGTTATGCCTCTGAAAGCACTTTAATATGTTGTTCCGGATCCTGATCTATAAAAGGCGAATATGAGATAAATCTATACTCATCTTTTTTTTTTTTTTTTTATTTAGAACTAAGCTAGCACTTGACCACAAAGTTGCCTGATGTTAAACAACTATGTGGTCTACGATGGAGCGTGCTTGCTCAGGAAAAGCCCGTTTATTCTGGCCTTGAAGAGCCCCAAGTTGTAATGTGCAGGAAATACAGATCTCGGCAGAGAATTCCACTCCCGCGCAGTCCGTATCAAGAAGGATATCTTTTTGTGTTTTGTTTGTCAGAACACGTTAATTTCAGGAACTGCTGCTGGCAAGTCCATTTTACAAGAAAAGTATAGAGCTAGTATAAAACTATGTATGCAGAAACCGAAATCCACGCAGACGAGGTCGCAGGCGGCCGCTAGTAAATTATAAATTAATGAATATTATGTTGTTCACAAATCTTCTTAATATTAAAATAACTTCTAACGAATAAATATACTTAACTTCTCAACGCACCAGCCGGGATTCAAACTCGCTACTCTGTATCAATACCGGCAGCTCAGGCTAGGTAATCGCTCCGAGGAAATGACAGTAGCAGGTGCGCCTTCCGCTGCGAACTGCTAATAGCTTTTAGACACCAAGGCGAGGGTAGTGATGGGACAGAGGCAATGTCGATATCGATAGAATCTGTTTAATTAAATATCACTGTTTTTTTTAATTATAATCCTGCGCTTTCCGTTGCAAACCGCTAAAAGCTTTTTGACACCAAGGCGAGGTAGGGATAGCGATGGTATTGATAACTGTTTAAGTGTTAGTTTAAGTTTTTAATGAAAGTTAATTTAATTAATTTATCTGTTACGTATGAAATAAAACTGCTTTTAAACGGATATAATCGCGGTATAATTTTAAACTACATATTTACAGAATAACCTGACGTTGTAACTATAGGACAAGGGATATCGCTGAGAATACAGTTTTACAAGCCCAGAATAGTACCGAGTCATCTCCAACCGAGTTACCGAAGAAATTATAAGATGCGAGTAAAGGACATTGGGATGAGCAGCAGTATGTTCCCCTTTGTTTAACCGTACAATATGGCTGACCCTAACCGGCTCATCCATCCAGTGTGTTGACCAAAGAAAACAGCATGAATTCCCATCTGTGGGAAACCTGCGTCCAGCTTCCAGCTGTGGACTGCTGTTGATTGACAATGTCAATATTTCATTGCTTTTGCACATATGTTTCAGCTATTATGACCCGCATAGGCTAGGCGGCTAGAATGACATTGTTATTACCAGCCTTGCATTTTCCACTATTAGACATGTCTATAATCAAAATGAAAAATATATATATCGATATTTGTCGATCGTTTCCCATTCCTCCGTCGTTACCAGATGACATACAGTAATGGGCGACTTGCAGTACCATCTGCCCCGACAGAATTAGCCAACAAGCGCTCTTCTTATTATATCGCCTACACCATGTGTGTGTTACGTTATGGACTTGATCATACTTAAGTTGCTTATTAAGTTATTAGGATTAAAGAATAACATCTACTTATTTGATTCAGAAATATTGTCTTAATCATCGTCCTCCTAGGAGGATATTTCTGAAACGAGATAAACGCTAGCGTTTATCTCGTTTTCTGTGTAGGGTCCACTTTAACCGTGATCCAGGAATTGGCGAGTCTGGTATATTGAAGTCACTGCCATCAGACCTCCGTAACCCTTAGAGGGGAACCATACAGATTGGATCATGGTTACACATTCAGATCTAACTATAATAATAATAAATCAAATCCACACATAGATATCGAAAAATCTAGAGGTGTGGGGCCCGATTTCGAACTACGGACCTCAGGTATGTGGGGCTTGTTCCGTACCACTAGGCCACTCTTGTGTCACATCTCTGTGATTAAGAAATATTTTGTTAATTAAGATGGCGATTTTATGAGAGGCGAAGGAACATGACTAGTATCTGATTGTACTTTCTGCCTCCAATAGACATCACTAACTTCAGAATGTCTTTAATGCGTTGCCAACATAGCCTGTCCTCCCCAATTGAGCTTTAAATAACTATCCGACTAAAAGTGTTAATTTCACTGTGGTCTTTTAAATTCTTAAACCTTCCCTTCCGTAGTTTGGTGCGAGATACATTAATACATAAAATAAATACGGACTGCAATTGTTGAAACTCTACTCTTTTCTCTTCCTTACTACGCGGGAACCAAACTTTGCTAATTCGGAAAAATCGTAGCTGGTCGTAGCTGGTCGTAGTAACCTCGCACGATTTCACGTAGCGTTCGTAGCATTTTCATAGGTGCAATCCAGCCATTTGAATTTGGTCTTTATAACAGCTAAACTTCTCAGTCCAAATTGCCGTAATAATATTAAACACTGGCGCATCTTGAAAACATAAAAGTTAATACGCTATATAAGTATTATGGCTCTAACTACAGCTATTTGGGATTAATTTTCGAGCTAATTTTCTGTATTAAAATAGATGATAAAACGCGTCTGCCATTCTGTTGTAGTAACAATAAAAAGTCGACTTTAGCTGCATTAAAATAAAGTGCCAAGTCAACTGCAGGATAACACCTGTGTAGCGTTTTATTCCTCGGAGATCAACGTTTCTCAAACATTTTTATGCTACAGCAAAGTTATTTTCACAGTGCCTTTCGTCGCCTACTTACGTATGTCTTCAACCTAGTATTTGTGGCATTCTGACATTTAGTGATTAAAAAGTCTGTTTTATTTTATCTTCTGAAAAGTATGTTGTTAATTAATATAAGTACTGGATGGATCTTGCGGGCTTTGGCGCCATTGCAATAATGGTTTCCAATTTCATTAAATGAAGGTTCATGATTTTTTTTTCCTCTAGGTAGTGCAACGTCAGAGTTATTAAATCATTAGTACATAGAATGATGTTTCGCAAAAATGCAATCCATTTTCTTTAAATTAACTTTTTTGTGGTCCTTTCAATAATGCAATGAATTAAATAGTTGAACAAGCACGATTCAGAGTCTAACAGCGCCATCTATTGACTACTCCGCAAACTAATATCCTTAAAATCTGTGGATTGCATGGACGCCATTTTTAATTCCAAAATGGCCGCCAATGACGTTAGTTTATGCGCGTAAAGTTGACACACGACGGTCTTACCATCTGGGCGTATCGTCGCTTAGTCGGTTAAGTGCATAATTCGCTTACACGCCACATGCGTTCCTTATAGAACACTTTAGTAAAGCGCTGGTGATAAAAGCTCTCGGTAAAGTGTGGGGTTTTTCACTTAGAATAAAAGGTAAGATGTTTTTACATGAGATAAGAAAAAATGAGATCGTTACTATCGCTTGGGATGATTCTTCTTTATAATAATGATGTGTAACATTACTTGATACAGAATGGCTTGAAAATGGGTATTGAGTTCACTTCCCGGGTTGGAAAACATCTTTTTGTGTTTTTTAGTCGTAAAATACTTATTGAGAGTCAATAGTTGAAAAATGGACGTAGCTGTATCGTAATACCAGCTTCAAAACTCATATATGTACTTTAGCAAATGTCGTTCTTAATTTTTTGTGATATCCGGGATTAGAACCGAGACTCTTGGCCCTCTTGTTACGATATAATGTCTTCATTAGACACTGCGCCACGGAAGCAATTACTTTACTACTTTAATGGTCGTCCATATTTCTTGGATGTCATTAGGTAGTAAGAAAAGTAAAATGTGTCTGGCAAAAGTGAGTAACGAGTAACTATTATGCTCATTAACACCACTTCTCCCTCAAAATATTTTTGGTACGGTTGCTTAACATTTTTAATCCATACTAATATATAAAGTGAAGAGTTTGTTTGTTCGTTTGTTTGATTGTTTGAACGCGCTAAATCAGGAACTACTGGAGGATTTGAAAAAATATTTTAGTGTTTGATAGTCCATTCGACGAGGAAGGCATATTCTATTAAAAATTGGCCAAGTGCGAGTCGGACTCCCGCACTGAGGGTTCCGTACAAATTCTATTTTTGACGTATTAAAAAAACTACTGAATAGATTTCGTTCGAACCAATTTTCGTTGGTAGTTTTTATGGTACATTATATGTTTATTTCAGATTTATCATCCTCTTACTTTAGAAGTTAGAGGGGGGGGACACACTTTTTTCCACTTTGGAAGAGTCTGTCAGGCAAAGTATTCACTTAAGAAAAAAATGAGCTTAGAAACCTCAATTTAATTTTTAAAGACCTATCCATAGATACCCCACACGTATATGTTCAATGAAAAAAAATATTTTCAGTTTCAGTTCTAACTATGGGGACCCCCCATTTTTTTATTTTTTTTTCTGTTTTCGTGTGAAAACCTTGTTGCGGTTCACAGGATACATCTACTCACCAAGTTTCAATAGTATAGTACTTATAGTTTCGGAAAAAAGTGGCTGTGACAGACTGGCGGACAGACAGACAGACAGACAGACAGACATGACGAATCTATGTATAAGGGTTCCGTTTTTTTGCCATTTTGGCTACGGAACCCTAAAAATCGAAACCCACGCTGATGGAGTCGTGGGTAGCCGCTAGTACTATATAAACCTAACCCCGTTGACTTAAACCTCCTTGAGTATCAACATTTTAACAAGCGTCTCCAGTGCAGTATTTGCAAATGCAATTGAGCAAGACGAGTGCAAGAATGCACCTGGAGTGCAATAGCTTGTCCGGCTGAGCCCTTAGTGAAACGAGTTTGTCCAATCCAATGGAGATATTAGGAATTTATTTTCATTTTCTTCTGCAGAGCTCTTTAGAGAGGTAGAAAGGAAAATAAATTAATTTAATTAGTTTCTAGTAACTTTCAGTAAATCATAATTAAATATCTTTTGTTGGAATCCTTGTTTCCTCCTTCATTCTAAATTCTTGTTTAAAATAGTGTACTATTTTCTCCTACTGGTCGTTAAAACATGACCAAGTAAATAAAACAAATTAATATTTAAGTCATCAAGTAATATTTTATTACAAATTATACGTCATTGTCTGGTTTTGTATTCACTAAAATGTAATATTTTTGGTTTACCACCGATTTGATATTACCATGGCTAATCTGATATTTTTATTACAGTATAAACTTTTTAATCTCCTGTGATTTTATTATCACATAATTTAGTACAAAACAGTAATGTGACTTTAGCTCAAGTCATCGTGTAAAAAACAACTAAAATTCAAACGATAATTGAATTGACTTACATCTAAAACTACCAGCAATAATAGGATAAAATTAAATTTAAAAAACACAAATTAAAGCCCTGAAGCTAAATGATATCACATTCCCGCAAAAATAAGTCCTTAATCTAGAAAATACATAGTCTCTTATTGAAAGCGAAATTCTCTTGAACGGTGGAAAACGCCGGGACCGATATAAAAGATGATGATCTGTTCAAATAAAGTCGATACTTGCGTAGAAGGAGGTATTCGTATCAAGAAGTTTCAAGTATTCATTTCTCAAGAGGTTATCCGTACAATGGGGGAATTTATCAAGCACTTTTATTCCCAGAAAGTTTTATTTATTTTACTAGTGATCTACCGCAGATATGCGCGGAAATGATTTGTTTATTTACTAAATTTTGCTAGAAAATCCTTTGAATTTATCAATCTGTTTAAAAAAAATATGTGGTATCAAAATAATGTTGCATTGTGTTTTAAGATACCTTCATAAGGTCGCTTTAACATAAATCCAACACCAGTGAAGTGAAATCAGATCAAAAGTTTTTTTGAATTTCGAATGTTTTCGAGTGCACTTAAAACATATAACTCATTATTTTTCAGTACTACTTGTAAGTATGTATAAAATCTTTGACTCTGCATAAAAGAATTCATAACTACTACATTTATGTATTAACAAACCTTCACATTAAAAATCAACACGAGAGATGACACACTACAGCACTTAATTGCAACCAAAAATTCACAAACAAACGTCAGATGGTGCATTAAGGCCCGCATAGATCACGGAACCGCCACTCCGGACCATTTATCACTCAATTTGAGAGCGGTATACATAATCTGTGCTAGAATACGCTACCAGACTACATACATACAACTCTACCCCGTCAGTTCACCCCCAAACGCAGGAGGGCACGCACGTCCCTTCTCCTAAAATAGCGGGAAAACGCGAACTCGAATTCGTAACTCTCAATAAAAAAAGTGAAACCTTCTCGGACTTAATAAAAATAATTCCTTTGCCCTAAATAGAGATGTTTAAAAAAAATAAATGTCAGTGACTTTGAATTTGGATTCAGATTTTCGGCGGGATTTTCGCAGTGTGTTGTTTTCCGAATGACGTTCGAATCGTGACACCCAAAATGGATTTGAGGTTATGGAGATTAGTTTTTTTGTGTTCGAGTTTTTTCGGTAAGTGTTTATTTTACTCTATAGAAAATAATATTTCTATTTTCTGCAAAAAGTGGGGTTTTTGTTAAGTGTCTTCAATTCAATCAACTTTTTGGGTTGGTAATGTTGATGCGTTGCTTTGGTTTTGTAATTTTAATAATCACGTAGACGTATTACTTTAAGAAGTATTATTTGTCAAGTGTGTATTTTGGTTTTTTAAAAGATACAATTCAAAACTAAGCCATAACAAGTCAAGTTGTTTAGTAAAGTACCTACACCGCCATGTACCACAACAAAATGTTTTATTGAACCAGTTTACAACAAAACAATACGGTGTTTTGTAACTTCGTAACAAATATGTTTCAATTGTTAACGTTTAAACGATCATAGCACTTATCCGGACTTATTCATCAATTTTATTCCATTACTTTAGCCGCCTATCCGGGTATTACCCGTGCAAAATGTTCCTTGGTTTTTCATTTCGTTTATTGCCTCGATGGCCACGAGGTAACCTAGTGTTTTAAACACCGGTTCTTGGTTTCGATGTCCTGTGTTGGATTCTAGGTCAGGCAAAATTTTTTGTGACGGTTTTTCCAAACACAACCCGGGTGTTTGATTATCAATTAGCATTTGGCAAGCGTTTTGATTAAGCCAAAACCCCATTTTGTAACAAAATAATGATTTTAAATTATGAAGACCGTTCCTGCAGTGGGAAATTATTAGGCTGATACTTTTTTAAAGTTGTAGAGCGGGCTTACGATTACCAATATTATTAGAAATGTACTACTTAGTATCAACTGCCGTTATACCTCTTAGTATTGAGGATTAAAGAGGTCAAACAAGACGAGAACCATTTATGACATTATGAAAAGAAA
This sequence comes from Nomophila noctuella, assembly GCA_958496325.1. Lineage (NCBI taxonomy): Eukaryota > Metazoa > Arthropoda > Insecta > Lepidoptera > Crambidae > Nomophila > Nomophila noctuella. Next base: position 10,367,611 of record OY292504.1, read on the forward strand.
CACGAAAGGGTTCCTCTATAAAGCCTAACTGTTATTACCGCTCTTTTTTCGGCAATAGAGAAAGCTATCGCAATAACTGACTGTTCGTTAGGATCGTGCACACTTCCTATATATCGATGATTGTTTTTTGTGTGATTCTTTTTTTTCCGTGCTAATCTAATTTCATCTGTAATATCTATGCATTAAGAAGCTTCGTAAAGTATCACTTAGTTAAGTTAGAGTAATTGTTTTTTAATTGTTACATATTTTTGTGGAATTAAGAAGGTTTATAAATATGCATTCAACAATAAATTACGTAGGTACTACAAAAGTTAAATACAAACTTACGTCCCAGAAGAGCAGCTCATTCGAGCGGCACTTCCACTAAGCTCTTCTTCTTTTTCTTACCCCTATTTTAATATTTGCACCTTACAAGTAACTTAGATTTTAAGACCAGAAATAACAGAAAACCCTGTAATTAGATGAAATGAAATAATTTATTTTGCAATTTCACTTTTAAAATTATTATTTTGCACGTCAAAACTTTTACCCTAGCAACGCCTTGCCGTGAATGGCCTGCTGAGAGACGCCGGAAGAAACTCAGATTCCCAGTGTTTTTTTTCATTTTAAATGTTAAAACTATGTATAAGCGACGTTCTCCTCAACGCTAGCAACCTTCAGTGTGTCTCGTCACAAATCCCAGTGGGTCGATCCCCGGAATGGCATCAGTTGCTGACTCAGCGATGAAGCGGTCGCGGGACAAATTGGGACAGTTCACACATGAAATACTTTTATACGTGGACTCTTTACTTGCCCAAGACAAATAGGGATAGAGGATAGATGACACAAGCTAAGGTTATTTTATATACTCGTTCGTAGAGTTGATTATAGTCCCATTTAAAAATGGTTGGGACCGAAAGTCGTAAATTACTTACTCATATTTTTGTAAACTTTAATAGTCTCTTTTTGACAGCCCAATAAAAAGAAAATTGGCCTCATAATAACCTACTTATTTCCCATAATTTAAAATTCTAAAATTTATTATTTTAGTCTTTTAGCCAATTTATAAGTGTTATTTGACTCGTATATTTCGGATAAATTGGAACCCACCACTCATAAAATAGGTTAGAGACGAACTTCTTAGCTATCCATGGATTTTCCGTGCGGGTGCCGGGTCCATCGCGTGGAACAGAAAGGAACGTCAGTCGGCGGCGCCTGGGACTATTATATAGGAACATAATATACGTAGACTCCGTTATTTGCCCATCATAAGTTAGGATAGAACACTCATAAAATACTGAGGATACGTATAGATTTTCAACTTAGTGTAATAGTAGTTAGGACAATATGCGTAGGTAAAGGTATCTTTCTTGTCGTACCTACGGGTTATTTTAATTGGATATAATATATCCTGCGTACCTGGCTGATCGTAAAATCGGCTACCATGGCCGAAAACTGACTAGGGTTATTATTATTTTAATGATACTAATTGACTAAGGACTCTTCCAAGTAGTAGGTAATCCCAACTTTATCCCAACTAATATTATAAATGCGAAAGTAACTCTGTCTGTCTGTCTGTCTGTCTGTTACGCTTTCCCGCTTAAACCTCGCAACCGATTTTGATGAAATTTGGTACAGACAATCTTTAGACCCTGAGACAGAACATAGGCTACTTTTTATTTCGAAAAAAGAAATCCACGCGGACTGGGCTCCGAGGCAATGGCTGAGGATGCAACCGGGAGAGACGCTAGGATGATGATGGAAAAATTTACGATTTTACAAGTAATATTTTCCAAATCTACCGTCAACAGTTTCAGTGCCCATTTCTCGCAAATAAAACTCTCTCTCTCACGTCGTCCAACTACTTCGGAAGTTGAACACACTATTCCCGCTTCGACTATTGCTTGTGTCAGCAATCGTTGCCTCCCAACTTCTATTCAATCAACCGAATGGTTTCCCATTTACATATAACTTGGAAAAACAAATAGACACCCCGCAGATAGATAAAAATAGTCGTGGCTACGGGAGAAATGGATATGGTTGTGATAGGATTTTTTTTGTTTTATTCCAAGCTATCACGTCCGCAGATGAAAACTTTCGCCGTAATATATATAGCTCTATTTGGTTATGGTTGTGTGGTGGCGACATTGATAAAAATTCTTCCGGTATATGTCCCTATTTTCGGGTTTGTTTGGATGGTTATGTCTACCTATTAAACGGGCGCATCGGATCTTGAAGCAATGTCTATCCGATGCTTTGCCTATGCTAACTTACTTACTCCCATGGCTCAGCGACCCGAAGTGTGTCTTGGCCTCCAGAGGCAATTGTATTGATTTATTAGTCCAAGAAATTTAGTTATTACCTACTTTAGATATAACTAGTTTAAGGGAAGTTTTATATTTGTAACATATGCATAATTTAGAATAGTCCTGATTGTTTTAATGAAAAGCCGGTGTATAATGTAATGGTTTGGAAATAAGCTGACTACTGTACAATCCGCAAAAAAAAAAATGCTACGCCTTTTTATCACTTCGTACGTACAATTCGACCTTTTAGGAAAACTAGCAACGAAATTATAATGAAAATGCACAATACTTACATGGCTTTGTGTAGAATTAAGCCACGAGATTATTCCATACTGTCATAGACGCGAAATGCTGGTATAAAAAGGTTTGCATGCACAATAACTGTCGCAGAAAGTTTTCTACCAAACCCAAGCTGTCATAAAACTCGGGAAACATACGGCATTTTGAGATTACTTTTCCCCCAACAAAGGGAAAGATGTTTTCAATTATAATTTCGTGATCGTATTGCTTTTTTGCGGTTATTGTGTTATGGTATTTGAGATACAAAAAACGTTTTTTTTATAAAGTTATATGAAATTTATCCTGTGCTAAGTTATATGAAATTTATACAAATAACATCAAATTTAAGCACGTATACATTGCACATAAATTTACTAGTGGTCACCCTCGACTCTGTCCGCGTAGATTTCAGTTTCCGTACACATACCTTAAAATATTCCTCGTCAAATTGACTATCTAATACAGAATGGAAGAATTTTTCAATTCGAGCCAGTAGTTCCTGAGAGTAGCGTGTTCAAACAAACATACAAACTCTTTAGATTTATTATATTAGTATATTAGTATTAGGTTAGATTAGTAAAACTGAGAAGACCCACCCTACCCGTGGTCATTAAGACTAACAGTTAGCTATGTAGTTATTTGAATTAAACGACTATCTAAGAACAGTTTATTATCCCGCATAAATCTCATGTTCTACAGAACATAAAAATAGCCGCTACCGCTATAATCTAGTCAGATTATAATCCAAACTCATCCGTTTTTGCTCGAATCAAAAGATCTCTGAATGTCTTAACAAATCTCTTCCAAGTTTCGAAGAGCGACTTCGATACAAAACGGTCGCGTATCTCGGAAGAAGCGCTAAGTATTGTTGTTGAGCCGGAGTTGGCGGCGTCGTTAAAACTTCAGCAATTACTGTTGCCGTATGCGTGTCATCTCTGGTGGGCACAGTGAGTTGTGACACAGTGAGTCAACTATAAGATACCTCTGTACACAGTATAATGTGAGTGTTGAAGAAGTTTGCTGTGTATTACCGTTATTATTCACGGGCCCGTTGGTTTAGTGGTCAGAGGCCGTGGCTACAAAATCAAGTGTCGCGGTAGAAAAGTACTTAAGTTTGTTTATACGTTCCCTAGCTTCCATAGTACAAGCCTTGAGATTAGTTTGGGGCTAGGCAATTGGTGTGTAAGTCCAAGGCTTTTATTTTTTTTTATTTGTAAAAAAATCGTGCTTCGGATGGCGCGCTAAGCCGCTGGTTTTGCGCCGGATCGGTCACGGTGGTTTCAGATAGCTGTCCCACTGTTTCTTTCTTCTTTCTTTCTTTTCTTTCTTTCTCTAGTGGCACTACATATCCAACTTATCTGGCTGATCAAAATATACCACCGTATATAAAACACTATTAACAATTACTCAAAAAATAATACAATTAATTTATCATTAATCTCACGGCTAGTTCTGTTTTACTGTATTCAAAGTTTATATTTGTCTTTGAGAAATCTTTGGCGTAATTAAACTCTTCTTCGGAATGGAATATGGAGTTATGTTTGACTTCCCTCATATTATTATCACTAGTGGCCGCCTGCGACTCTGTCCGCGTCGATTTCAGTTTTTATTTATTAATTGCATGCTACATTGGGTACAAAGTATTATAAAATGCGTACACTGATCTTTCGTATTACAATGTAGTGTCTTGTAAGAGCATTGAACATTTTTGAGGGCGAACAATAATTAAAGTTTAAGGTTTTGGCACACATAGTGTACTATAGCCTTCCTCGACAAATGACAGGCCCATTGGTCGAGTGGCTAGAGACCCTGGCTACAAAACCAAGGGTCGCGGGTTTGAATCCCGCTAGGGGCAAATGTTTGTGTGATGAACATCGTCATTTGTACTCGAGTCATGCGTGTTTATAAAAGTATTTTAAGTATGTCTATCCGTTCCCTAGCTTCCATAGTACAAGTTTCGAGCTTAGTTTGGGGCTAGGCAATTGGTGTGTTAGTCCAAGGCATTTATTTATTTATTATTTATTTATTTAAATGGACGATATAAATAAAAAAAAACTTTCACTCAATAAGAACCAGTAGTTCTTGGGATAAGAGCGCTCAAACAATCAAATTCTAGTTGCTAGTTGATAATATGTAGTAACAATTACAACAACATTTTAGTGACAAACCCTCAGCCAAACTAAAAAGATTAGTGGTATTTAGCTTCAATTAATTTATTAAACAATTTATTTATTAAATCATGTCGGTTGTTCGAAATTATAAATGTAATCGGATTACAGCGAGTTCGCTGAAACAATCACTACCCTGGGGGATTTGTGTTTGTGCCAATATGGAGTAAATCATAGGTTCACAAACTGTGTTACTGATAAATAAACGAATTTAACGTGTGAGCTAAATTCATCCCTATCCCTACTATTATAAATGCGAAAGTAACTCTGTCTGTCTGCTTATCTGTTACGCTTTTCCGCTTGAACCTCTGAACAGATTTTGATGAAATTTGACTATCTTTAGACCCTGAGAAAGAACATAGGCTACATTTTATTTCGAAAAAAAAGGGATCTAAAATCTTCGCGGACCAAGTCGCGGGCGGCCGCTAGTAAATAAATAACTTGGCCATGCAACTTTAAAAGCTGATTGCATAGCTTCAAACTAAATTCATAATTGGTACTGTATAAAATATGTATGAAGATATATTTGAGAAATCACCAGCATTCCGCTGGTAAATTATATATAAATAATTGAAATACAGTCAATCATAAACAGCAATTTATTTATTTTAATTGTTGAGTGTCTACCATTTACCAATTTTGCGCCTTTTATTTCATTAAATTTTGGGAAACAATGGCCTTAACATTTACCGCTTATTCCACATTTAATGTAGCATAATGGAAATTATAATTATTATCCACACAACATCGCCTCTATTTATAATAGAATAATACATTAATCAGTTCACGTATTACTTCATTATAATAATATGTACTATTTACTATATAACAACCAACTAGTCGTTGCACAAATAGACTAATTGCATATCTCTTGGCTGTAACTGAATAATTCCAGTATTCGAGTATCCTATTACAGATACAGTAATTACTTCCAAACATCTATACTTATAATAAATCTGTAGAAAGGTCAATTCTGTACATTAAATATATTTTCAAAATAACTATCAGGGGGTGATTAGTGATCGATACTGATGCCAAAAATGCAATCAGTAAAATTTTTGTCTGTCTGTCTGTCTGTCTGTCTGTCTGTCTGTCTGTCTGTCTGTATGTTCCTTATAGAAACAAAACTACTGAACGGATTTTGACGAAACTTTGTACAATTATTCTTTATACTCCTGGGCATATTATAGGGTACTTTTCATCACGCTTCAATGAATAGGAGCAGAGTAGTGAAGGGAAATATTGGGAAAACGGGAGAATTTACTCAATTTTTTAAGCTACTGTCGCGTGTGCAGCTTTAATGGTTAAAGTTACATAAAAATCATGTATGACGGAAATATTCTTCATAAAATTGCCTAAAAATATCCCTTAACAGCATATGTCTATCTTTCATGGTTGACTCACAATAACACGTGTAACATCCTGATCCAGATTGGTTTGAACGCGCTAATTTCAGTAACAACTGGTTCGAATTGACAAAATCTTTTGTATTGGATAGTCCACTTATTATTTTTGTCTAGGAAGGCTTTAAGCTATCTATAGTAACACTGTGTACGGAAACGAAACCCATGCGGACGGAGTCGCGGGCGGCCGCTATTTATATAATAATAATCATTCTCATATAAGAAATGTGAAAATTTGATTGGATGTTTGTCCGTCAATCACACTGAAACTACTGAACTGATTTGGTAAAACTAGGTATACATTCGCAGGGTATGGGCTGACTTAAAAATAGGATACTATGCTCCCATAAGATAGAACAGGAATTTTGACAAAGTGGTTATAACTAGTATCACATACATCTAAGGAAATAAGTAAAATAAGTTATTTTTTATAAATTGGAACATAAATTTTTATTCATAATTTATATTCTGTATTTCGAAGTCTTAGCAGTCTTCATCTCATAGCAATGCCTATTATCCTTTCTCTATACTTACTAACATATAAAGCTGAAGAGTTTGTTTGTATGTTTGTTTGTTTGTTTGAACGCGCTAATCTCACGAATTACTGGACCGATTTGAAAAAATATTTTTGTGTTGGATACTCCATTTGACGAGGATTGTTTTAGGCTATTGGAAATCCACTCGGACGGAGGCGCGGGCGGCTACTAGTAATCACTATAACCAAAACATATCAGATTAAGTGATTTCCTTGAATTCCCATTACCGCCACTAATACTGGTTTACGCTAAAACCTGTCGCGAGCAGATATCCCTGTGTAACACCGGCTGTGGTCAGATCTAATTACTCTGCCACACAATGCCCTTCCACGAAAATCACTTAGGTATAATCAGAACGAATGCCCTAAACCCTTTGGTTATGTTTCCCTTGTATGGGTTACGGAGGTCAGATGGCAATCGCTTCAAATGTAATAATAAGAGTGAAATCAGTCGAAGAGTAGAGAATAAATGCCTTTAATAAATATAGAAGCAACAACAGTATCGCTTAGCCTCAAATTAGAAGCAAAATATAGCTTTCGAAGTTTTGAACGAAGAAACAATTATATCATGTAAACCCTTTTTATTTTCGTAACCCTTAAAAAACTTGCTTATTCATTCCTTTAACATAATTTCCGCTGCTGTCCGAAGTCAGAAATATTCTTTTCAAAGATCAAAAACGTTATCATACTCGTAATGGATGTGAACAATTTTATTCAAATTATTATATTCTGTATTTCGAAGTCTTGGCAGTCTTCTCTCTCATAGCTCATCTCATCTCATAGCAATACCGTTCATAATCACTATAACCAAAACATATCAGATTAAGTGATTTCCTTGAATTCCCATTACCGCCACTAATACTGGTTTACGCTAAAACCTGTCGCGAGCAGATATCCCTGTGTAACACCGGCTGTGGTCAGATCTAATTACTCTGCCACACAATGCCCTTCCACGAAAATCACTTAGGTATAATCAGAACGAATGCCCTAAACCCTTTGGTTATGTTTCCCTTGTATGGGTTACGGAGGTCAGATGGCAATCGCTTCAAATGTAATAATAAGAGTGAAATCAGTCGAAGAGTAGAGAATAAATGCCTTTAATAAATATAGAAGCAACAACAGTATCGCTTAGCCTCAAATTAGAAGCAAAATATAGCTTTCGAAGTTTTGAACGAAGAAACAATTATATCATGTAAACCCTTTTTATTTTCGTAACCCTTAAAAAACTTGCTTATTCATTCCTTTAACATAATTTCCGCTGCTGTCCGAAGTCAGAAATATTCTTTTCAAAGATCAAAAACGTTATCATACTCGTAATGGATGTGAACAATTTTATTCAAATTATTATATTCTGTATTTCGAAGTCTTGGCAGTCTTCTCTCTCATAGCTCATCTCATCTCATAGCAATACCGTTCATAATCACTATAACCAAAACATATCAGATTAAGTGATTTCCTTGAATTCCCATTACCGCCACTAATACTGGTTTACGCTAAAACCTGTCGCGAGCAGATATCCCTGTGTAACACCGGCTGTGGTCAGATCTAATTACTCTGCCACACAATGCCCTTCCACGAAAATCACTTAGGTATAATCAGAACGAATGCCCTAAACCCTTTGGTTATGTTTCCCTTGTATGGGTTACGGAGGTCAGATGGCAATCGCTTCAAATGTAATAATAAGAGTGAAATCAGTCGAAGAGTAGAGAATAAATGCCTTTAATAAATATAGAAGCAACAACAGTATCGCTTAGCCTCAAATTAGAAGCAAAATATAGCTTTCGAAGTTTTGAACGAAGAAACAATTATATCATGTAAACCCTTTTTATTTTCGTAACCCTTAAAAAACTTGCTTATTCATTCCTTTAACATAATTTCCGCTGCTGTCCGAAGTCAGAAATATTCTTTTCAAAGATCAAAAACGTTATCATACTCGTAATGGATGTGAACAATTTTATTCAAATTATTATATTCTGTATTTCGAAGTCTTGGCAGTCTTCTCTCTCATAGCTCATCTCATCTCATAGCAATACCGTTCATAATCACTATAACCAAAACATATCAGATTAAGTGATTTCCTTGAATTCCCATTACCGCCACTAATACTGGTTTACGCTAAAACCTGTCGCGAGCAGATATCCCTGTGTAACACCGGCTGTGGTCAGATCTAATTACTCTGCCACACAATGCCCTTCCACGAAAATCACTTAGGTATAATCAGAACGAATGCCCTAAACCCTTTGGTTATGTTTCCCTTGTATGGGTTACGGAGGTCAGATGGCAATCGCTTCAAATGTAATAATAAGAGTGAAATCAGTCGAAGAGTAGAGAATAAATGCCTTTAATAAATATAGAAGCAACAACAGTATCGCTTAGCCTCAAATTAGAAGCAAAATATAGCTTTCGAAGTTTTGAACGAAGAAACAATTATATCATGTAAACCCTTTTTATTTTCGTAACCCTTAAAAAACTTGCTTATTCATTCCTTTAACATAATTTCCGCTGCTGTCCGAAGTCAGAAATATTCTTTTCAAAGATCAAAAACGTTATCATACTCGTAATGGATGTGAACAATTTTATTCAAATTATTATATTCTGTATTTCGAAGTCTTGGCAGTCTTCTCTCTCATAGCTCATCTCATCTCATAGCAATACCGTTCATAATCACTATAACCAAAACATATCAGATTAAGTGATTTCCTTGAATTCCCATTACCGCCACTAATACTGGTTTACGCTAAAACCTGTCGCGAGCAGATATCCCAGTGTAACACTGGCTGTGGTCAGATCTAATTACTCTGCCACACAATGCCCTTCCACGAAAATCACTTAGGTATAATCAGAACGAATGCCCTAAACCCTTTGGTTATGTTTCCCTTGTATGGGTTAAGGAGGTTACATTACATGACAATCGCTTCAAATTTAGGGTTACGGAGGTCAGATGGCAATCGCTTCAAATGTAATAATAAGAGTGAAATCAGTCGACGAGTAGAGAACAAATGCCTTAAATAAATATATACACAATCACAGTATCGTTTAACCTCAAATTATTAGCAAAATATAGCTTTCGAAGTTTTGAACGAAGGAAAAATTATAATTAAATTATTTCATTAAAAGTGATTAGCACCTGTTAAGGTGCGACTAAAATTGTATGTGTGTAGGCTTTAAAAGCCAGGAAGATGTTGTCCTATCTGTCCTTTAATCCAAAAATGCAAAAAAGGATGCTTTTTGACCGTGAATATCTTGCTCAATATTGGGATAAGAAAAACCTTGTATATACCAATCGATAGAGCTCAAAAAACTCTATAGGACTGCATCAAAAAGTAATTTTCGCCAGAATGTCCTTTAAACCCTTTGACATTATAACCATCGATATGTTTACCTATTTATTTTGTAACCCTTAAGAAACTTGCTTATTCATTCCTTTCGCATTATTACCTCTGCTGTCCTCCTATGACGGAAATATTTTTTGCAATGATCAAAAACATCATTAAATTGGATGTGAACATTTTCTATGCTTAAAACGGGAACTTTTGTTTCATAACAGTATAAAAGTATGGTAAAATATTGTTGAAATCGATCTAACTGTTCTAAATTGATATAGGTAATCACAAGGTTTGAAGAACATTAACGTAATGTCAGGATGTATCCCTGAAAGGGGCGTAGGTTGTTACTCAATCAAGCTACTTCTTATATTATGTTTAAGCCGTACATACCTGTCACACCCACACTATAATATGTTTGCACAGTACAGAGTTATAATATTATGTAATTTTCTTCAATCCCCGAATATTTTAATTTGTACCTCACAATTTATGAAACTTCAAGCCTTATTCATGAATTAATATACATACACCTACATATTTTGATTGACCTCTCTACCACTACGATATTTATTATGTACCTAATACGTAATATTCTATATACTCAAAATACTTCACATTGATCTTATAAGAAAGTAGGATATTTTACAATTGGTAGTATTACACAAACGTCTTCCTGCATCCTCTCATACATACAAATCCTATGCCATAAATCATACTTAGCGCTCAAACTAAACATAACGTGCTTAGGAAATTCCCCAGATATTTGCCAACGTCAAATAACAATGTTTGCATCATAAGTAAGAATTGTACAGGTCTTTTGGGTATTCAAAGCTTCGATTAAAACTATTGAAAATGGTGTTATTATATAAAAAAGTTGTAAAGTAAAGTATGCAGGGCAAAGGACTCCATCTTTTGAAATCATGTTTTCGTTACATAGTGGGTTTTTGTTTAATCACCACTCTTGCCAAAAGCGGGTTAGTGATCACAAACCCGGGCTGTGTTCAGAAAAATCAGCACCAGGAATCGAACCCAGATCTCGTCACCACGGTCTGGTACTTATACCACTAAACTATCGAGGCGTCGTATTATTTAAAAAAAACTTAAGTAATAAATCATTGATAAATTGAATAAAATGTGTATGTCGAAATATTTACACAGTGAGCGTAAGCACTCTAAATGATTGTAATATGAAAATATGGGTGATAAAATAATTACAATAACTATTTTTTAAGTAAAACAAATATTGATACATATTAAAGTAAATAAAATTTCTAATAAATTGTTGTTCTGATTTGGATAGTTAAAAAGTATTTTAACAAAATGACGATGAAATATCATACATGTTGTATTATTCAGCCCGACTAAAACTTTAAAAAATTGGCCAAGTGCGAGTCGGACTCCCGCACTGAGGGTTCCGTACAAATTCTATTTTTGCCGTATTTAAAAAACTACTGAATAGATTTCGTTCGAACCAATTTTCGTTGGTAGTTTTTATGGTAATGTACATTACATAATTATTTGAGTTTTATCATCCTCTTAGTTTAGAAGTTAGAGGGGGGGGGGGGGGGACACACTTTTTTCCACTTTGTGAGGGTCTGTCACGCAAAGTATTCACTTTAGAAAAAAGTTATATTAGAAACCTTCATATAATTTTTAAAGACCTATCCATAGATACCCCACACGTATATGTTCAATGAAAAAAAATATTTTTAGTTTCAGTTCTGACTATTGGGACCCCCCACTATTTTTATTTTTTTTTCTATTTTCGTGTAAAAACCTTGTTGCGGTTCACAGAATACATCCACTCACTAAGTTTCAACAGTATAGTACTTATAGTTTCGGAAAAAAAGTGGCTGTGACAGACTGGCGGACAGACAGACAGACAGACAGACATGACGAATTTATAAGGGTTCCGTTTTTTTGCCATTTTGGCTACGGAACCCTAAAAAGCCATAATTTATTCATTTTGTATCGTCAATTTACAGTTACTATTTAGGTCGAAAGACGAAACGTCTCGAGTTCTTGCGATTTAAATCCAAGGCGATATTCTAAGTAAACTATTTAGTGTTTCTATTATTGATTAAACTCCATATATCCTGAGGATTGTTATTATTAAAATTAAAGCGAGCTCCTGTTATTGTCAGTTCCAAATTCCAATATTAATTAGTTCTTTTAAACGATATTCCATCGTATCATAAAGGCTATATATTCTTTTATTAAGAAACTAGCGGCCGCCCGCGACTCCGTCCGCGTGGATTTCTTTTTTTCGAAATAGAAAATAGCCTATAGTTCTGTCTCAGGGTCTAAAGATTGTCTGTACCAAATTTCATCAAAATCGGTTGCGAGGTTTAAGCGGGAAAGCGTAACAGACAGACAGACAGACAGACAGACAGAGTTACTTTCGCATTTATAATATTAGTTGGGATTAGTTGGGTTGACAATGAAAGGCAGACCAATATAATACAGGAAAAGTCTGTTTCACTTTATATATTTTTCTTAATAATACACACATCAACAAAATGTAGGGATATCTTAATTGTATATTATAAACTACGTTATATTGTTAATTTTTTATTATATTTATATGAAGTTTATATATCGATTGAAAGGTATTTTATTCTATTTTTATAATAAATATTTTTTTATAGAAAAACAAAAGAATGGCAAAAAAATGTTGGTAGTTCCTTCCGCACGGGAGAAGTGTATAAAAATTAAAATTGTTTTTTTTGATATTTTACTAAAGAAAAGTGTTGTTTATTTAAATTATTTTTTATGAAACTTGTTAAATGTTCTTTTAAGAGTAATGTAAAGGTATCATTTGAGTTGAAATGAAATGTAACTATCCGTGGACTTGTAAGAAAGTGTTGCCTTTAAACGCGTCGTTGCCGAGGCCCTAAACACTAACCAAAACATGTTATCAAGGTTTTGGAGCAATTATCGCAATCTTGGGAACGTGGTTGAACGGCACTAAAACAGAAATCGCATTACTACCCAGAGACAGGATCAATTTCTCCAAAAGACTGATAGAGGACGACAAAACATCACAGCGATGCGACTAGTAAAAAGGCTCCAGGAGGACCATCAGCTGCTGGAAAGCGACCAAACCGTGCAAAAGAGTTTGCATGAAGTGGGTCTTCATGTTGGACAACCGCTAGGTGTACCAACATTGTGATGGGGCAATCGCGGTAGGCGTCTTTCTAGGGCTTAGGAAAATTTTCCATGGAGTGACGACCCATGGTCTGTGATGCTGTAAACCGATGTCTCCCGCTACAGATTTTATCCAGATTCAAGAAGAACACGCGATTTGAGAATTCCTGACAGTATTAGCCGTCTATGGCACTCTAAGGAGGTCCACTTTTACCAAGGCGGGATAGGCATGGTTTTACGAGGATTTCGTCTGGGTGAACGATACCAGCCCATTTGTATCCAAAGTATCATGAGTAATCAAAAACATCTCAAAAAGGTAGTAGAATCTGTCATTGCTCTAAGCCAAGTCCAAATTATCAAGGAATTTATAACCATAATCGACAGTGCCAATACCCATGTGGCGCAGTAGTAGTCCAGTAATTTTAGCAATTTTTATCCACGATCTACGGAATAATTCCTAGTGAGCTGAATTTTTGTATACACCTTTATTATAATATTGTAATGATGATGTGAAAAATCGACATTGATATCGTGCCGGCAAAAAAAGTTATAGGGGTCCAAACGTCACGAAAATCAGTTTTTCGCAAATATCTCGCGATCAATTGCTCAGAGGTCAATAATGATTTCATGAAAGTTGTTCGTCGTAAAATTGTCTACAAAAAAGGTCTCTTGCATTTTTCTGTAGAATTAACCGTTTTTGAAATAGAGACTAGAATGCACTCACGTATGGTATTGTATACCGTACGGCGCATATCAAGGCATAAACCCTATTGTTTGTTTTTTTCCCTTTTTTGTTTGTGTGTTTTTTGTTAGTATGATGTTCTACATATAGAAATATAAAGGACTTGAAATACTAGTACAGTCAGGAAAATAGGAATATCAACTATAAAATACTAAGTGGCAATTTTTTTTGTCACTTTATAACTCAAGAACGGGCTCACCGATCCAAACCAAATTTTCAGGGTTTGTACAGACTATTTAGTAGATGCTTTACGTGAAGTTTGAACAAAATCGGTCGCTTCACTTTATACGTAGCGAAGCACGTACCGGGCCGCTAGTAATGAAATAGATATGCTATGTGAATTTTAGCAATTTTGATCCACGATCTGCGAAAAAAATCCTAGTGGGCTGAATTTTTGTATACGCCTTAATTATGATATTGTGATGAAGATGTGAAAAATCGACATTGATATCGTGCCGGCTAAAAAAGTTATAGGGGTCCAAACGTCACAGGACATAGCATATCTATATCATTACTAGCGGCCCGGTACGTGCTTCGCTACGTATAAAGTGAAGCGACCGATTTTGTTCAAACTTCACATAAATTATCTTCTAAATAGTCTGTACAAACCCTGAAAATTTGGTTTGGATCGGTGAGCCCGTTATTGAGTTATAAAGTGACAAAAAAAATTGCCACTTAGTATTTTATAGTTGATATTCCTATTTTCCTGACTGTACTAGTATTTCAAGTCCTTTATATTTCTATATGTAGAACATCATACTAACAAAAAACACACAAACAAAAAAGGGAAAAAAACAAACAATAGGGTTTATGCTTTGGTATGCGCCGTACGGTATACAATACCATACGTGAGTGCATTCTAGTCTCTATTTCAAAAACGGTTAATTCTACAGAAAAATGCAAGAGACCTTTTTTGTAGACAATTTTACGACGAACAACTTTTATAACACCATTATTGACCTCTGAGCAATAGATCGCGAGATATTTGCGAAAAACTGATTTTCGTGACGTTTGGACCCCTATAACTTTTTTCGCCGGCACGATATCAATGTCGATTTTTCATATCATCATAACAATATCATATTAAAGGTGTATACAAAAATTCAGCTCACTAGGAATTATTCCGCAGACAAAATCTAAAATTCCTGGACTATAGGTGCCGGCCGCTCTACGAGACTACGATATCCTAGTTTTTTATTGCCCTGCTCAGTCGTCCGGCTTTAATCCTATCAAGCATGCGTGCGGCATGTTACATCAATGATTTTTAAGACATTTTCCACCAAATTCCAAGACAGTACGACAACTTAACCATCACTTAGAAAGAGCATCGGGCCGCATAACGCAACAAGACCTTAAGAAACTTAATTTTAACCATGAACAATTGATACAGATGTTATAATAACCGTGAGAGGTGGCAACACTGATTAAATTAATAAGATTGTTAATTTGAATTAAATTTGAGCATTTAATTAAAAAAAACGCAGATTTTCTACCACACTAATTTACCCAGGGCGATAAAAAATTAATTATTAATAAAAATACAATTTAAATCACGTTTTTTTCAATTTATTATTAAAAACAATAAAATTCTCTATATTTTATTCATTCACAGTATTAGCGAATTCCTAATAGTATTTAAGATATTTGATAATATGTAGATATCCCTAGATAAAGTTGATGTGTGTATTTACTTGCGGTCCAGTAAAATATGCTAATTCCGCACAGAGAAATTCCTCGTCATCAAAAACTCAGACCCAAATTGCCTTACCAGTTCGTGAGAGTTCTAAAGAGTCCTGCCAGAATTGAAAGCCTTTGAGTCTCGTACTAACAGCTTCAATAGAGCTGAGATGTAACCCAGATAAGACTTTTTTGTATGCCTGCAACGTCGCCTAGAATATTCCTTAGCGGCGAATTAATTTCGTACATTTTTGTTTAACATTTTTCGCTGAGACGAGATATTTTCGCGGAGCATGCTTGTAAATTTTATTTAATGTAAAATATGTAGAATAAAATAAGATAACTCGAATTTGAGTACATAAACCAGTCATGATAATAAACAGCAATGGTGCGTGGTAGTCACACAATATCGTGGATTATTTAGTCTGCTAAAGTGGGGGAGAATGAATAGTGTTCATGATAATGCCAGTTTTGTTGATTAATACATTTTTGATTAGATTGTTTGTGCAAAAGTACTTTTAATTCTTAAGTAAAAATAAATATACATACGTACAGTCGGTTTGCTTTTTAGGGTTCCGTAGCCAAAATGGCAAAAAAACGGAACCCTTATAGATTCGTCATGTCTGTCTGTCTGTCTGTCTGTCTGTCTGTCTGTCCGCCAGTCTGTCACAGCCACTTTTTTCCGAAACTATAAGTACTATACTATTGAAACTTGGTGAGTAGATGTATTCTGTGAACCGCAACAAGGTTTTCATACGAATATAGAAAAAAAAATAAAAAAATGGGGGGTCCCCATAGTTAGAACTGAAACTGAAAATATTTTTTTTCATTGAACATATACGTGTGGGGTATCTATGGATAGGTCTTTAAAAATTATGTTGAGGTTTCTAAGCTCATTTTTTTCTTAAATAAATACTTTGCGTGACAGACTCTTCCAAAGTGGAAAAAAGTGTGTCCCCCCCCCTCTAACTTCTAAAGTAAGAGGATGATAAATCTGAAATAAATATATAATGTACATTACCATAAAAACTACCAACGAAAATTGGTTCGAGCGAAATCTATTCAGTAGTTTTTTTAATACGTCAAAAATAGAATTTGTACGGAACCCTCAGTGCGGGAGTCCGACTCGCACTTGGCCAATTTTTGAAAATCCACTCGCGCTGAGTTATATTTAATTGCTAGATGTACATGTGCAGCAAGTTTTAAATGTAAATATTTTTTTAAATACTGCGTTACAAACTTAATATGTGTCATAATTCCGATTTCATTACTGAAAGTACAGTTACAAAAACAATTTTTCACGCCATCAACAATTCTTAATTTAATTTAACCCGTCTGAGCAAAGCCTTTTAACCAAGTGATCCTACAAAATATCGACCTTTAAAAGCACTTAGTTTAAGTATCTGTTTATCTTGTATCTAAGTAAATGTCTGAGATGTTTTTAGGGTTCCGTAGCCAAAATGGCAAAAAAACGGAACCCTTATAGATTCGTCATGTCTGTCTGTCTGTCTGTCTGTCTGTCTGTCTGTCCGCCAGTCTGTCACAGCCACTTTTTTCCGAAACTATAAGAACTATACTGTTGAAACTTAGTGAATGGTTGTATTCTGTGAACCGCAACAAGGTTTTCACAAGAAAATAGAAAAAAAATTAAAAAAAGTGGGGGGTCCCCATAGTTAGAACTGAAACTCAAAATATTTTTTTTCATTGAACATATACGTGTGGGGTATCTATGGATAGGTCTTTAAAAATTATATTAAGGTTTCTAATATCACTTTTTTCTAAAGTGAATACTTTGCGTGTCAGACCATTCCAAAGTGGAAAAAAGTGTGTCCCCCCCCTCTAACTTCTAAAATAAGAGGATGATAAAAATGAAATAATTATATAATGTACATTACCATAAAAACTACCAACGAAAATTGGTTCGAACGAAATCTATACAGTAGTTTTTTTATTACGTTAAAAATAGAATTTGTACGGAACCCTCAGTGCGGGAGTCCGACTCGCACTTGGCCAATTTTTTTAACATTGGAACTTGTTTCAGCTGTCGCCTCGTCGTCTGGCAACATCAATCAAGTATTTAACACGACTGGTGGAAATCGAAATGAATGGTGAGTGCAGACATTACTTATTCGACGGGAGATGCTAAAAGGTTTCAGTGAATGTTGGGTAATTGTCTGGTAAAAATGGGGTGGGGGAAATTGTTGTACCAATTTTTTATAGTGCGAGATAAAACAAAAGGTACCTAATGAGTAGAGTAAAATGAAAAAAATAATAATAAGATGATAAATAAATTTCGCGTAAACCAATTTTCAAATAGTTCTTCAGTTTACAAGAAATAACTTGTTTCTTTTAATTTTGCAGCCGAAAGACGTTCAGTTTTAACTCCTCCTTCTTGAGTAGTCTCTTAACGTATAATGAAGCATTTCCATATTTTGAACACTAAATCGTATTGTGCTCATTTCGTCATTTCGTATAGACAAAATGGAAATAGCTCGTAGCAAACGAACAAGAGGGTCACCTGATGGTAAGTGATAACCGCTGCCTATGGACATCAACAACCGCACAAGACAAGGGTTGCAGATGCGTTGCTAGCCTCTAAAACCTGTAAAAGCTGTGGCAACCGTATTCGCCAGCAGAAACATAGCACAACAGTTACGAAGTGCTACTTCCCTGCGGTCTTTTGTAAGGTGGAGGTACTTCCCTAGACGAGCGGCTCATTTGGCTGGAAGTTCCACTAAGCTGTACCTCTCTTAAAACTCATGCATGTGAAGCGATGTACTTACAACTAGGCTGCCGATCGCTTTTGTGCGGAATATAAATCTGTTTAAGAGTGCCTCAGGGATCCATTCTGAGACCTACGCTTCAAATATCTCCACTAAACCAGGAAAGCGTTAGTTCGACGATAATTATTAGTTCGGTTTAAACAAAAGTTGAGCGTTAAGTATTCTGTAATTTGGTCGTAAGTCGATCCGGAATGCTCTGGAGTTCGCAACAATGTTTCGCTCCGGAGGTTTTTCATTAGAACTTCGCGTTACTGAATACTAGTGAGTTTGCGCGGAAGTAGATTAATGCATTTTACACGGCGTTTAAGTGTTCGAGACTGACACGATGCTGATTTGTATGTTGTCGTTCTTTGCATTGCATATTACATAGAGTGAAGGAAGATCCTTTATACACCTACATTTTGCAGTTGCAGGCTCGGAGTTCAAAAATCTGAATGTTCAGAAAAAATGCTTATATGTACAAATTAAGTTTTTTTTTCTTACTATAATGATAGTAGTAAACATCAAGCAGGATGTACTAAAAGATTCTTTAATCAAATATTGTAAAAAATATTGTAAAGTTACTAGGTTGTTTTATTTTACTAACACACCAATTGCCTAGCCCCTTTTTGATATTACATAACGTAGCGAGTATCCAAATAACAAATAATTTACAGTCTGGCATTTACCACTGCCATCATAAATTAATTACAAATCAAACTCACAAGACAAAGTTGTTTAGTTTCACATTAAATTTACCACAGAAACTATATTTAGAGACATATCCGTACGTTATGTTCCACGAACGCGGTCATAATAATATAAATGATAGCGTAATAGATTTCTCCTGGCTTAAGGGCGTGGCGGAAAGATTAAAGACTTAAAGGTTTATAGGTCACTCGCGAATAAGTCCTTAATCCTTACGGATTAGTTCCTACTTGCTAAAATGAAAGATGGTTTGACAGATATTGTAATTGAAGTAAATATCTGTTGATTAAATTGGGGTATACGAGTAGTTACTTAAGGGTATCGAACGGAATAACAAAATAATTACAAAATGATTTAGAACAACAGCTGATTTGTAGTCGAGACGATCTGTAGTAGTAGTAGTGGTCACCGGTACTAAATATTTTCAATATTTGCTTGCTACAGAAGGCTCAGGCGACTGGGACCACTACATAACTGGGTACACGGCCTCAGTTGCCCGATTTATTTTTTAATTTGTGGGACCACCCGCATTTTTAACTACAATAAGATTGTCTAAGTTTAGATTTAGTCCAGTTAGTAGATTTAATGTCCCGAAAATAAAACAAAGATTTTCATTAGTTCATTTATTTTATTTAGGGTAACATACCTTAGTGGTTTACATACCTGACCGTCTTAGATACTCTGCGACTCTAACACAAAACAACGCGTCAAGCATGATACATTATCCCACCGCAAACAGTTACGAATATTCGGAAATCGTGAATTATTACATCACACGACGCAGCACCATAGTAAGGCGGGCAACTATGTACATTCCGCGAGCATAGTTTGAGCGAAGTATGCGGAACGATGTTTGTAGGTACGCTACAAGCATCCGATGTTTGAACGTGTTTTACATTGTAGCACTAGGCATTGATATGAGATAAAGTAGGTCATAAGTAAAAATTAATAATATATATAAATTCTTTGGAATAACACACGAATTGCCTAGCCCCAAACTAAGCTCGAAGCTTGTACTATGGAAGCTAGGGAACGGATGGACATATTTAAATACTTTTATAAACATCCATAACTCGAGTACAAATGCCGATGTTCATCACACAAACATTTGCCCCTAGCGGGATTCGAACCCGCGACCCTTGGTTTTGTAGCCAGGGACCACTATACCAACAGGCCCGTCAAATGAGTTATGAGTTATATTTCTTGAATAATAAGAATCCAAATAGGTGATCCCCATCATCATCATCAATGAATAAAGAATCCAAATAAGTCCGACATCATCATCAACATTGAAGTCCACTGCTGAACGTAATCTCAGAAGTGGGGCTAGCTAGTCCAAAGTCGCTACGCTGGGCAGACGGGTTGTGTTACCGTAACATGGTCGCGCATTAGCCTGATCCGTCTACAGATGGAGTTATGTCCATCCATAGTCACCACAATGGGCAGGCAGGTTGACCAAAGATAAGCGAACGATTAAACACAAGGGAAAGCTGTTGCCCACCCCTAAGAATGACTCTTAGTCAATTGAAATTTATTTTTAAAAAAGGCAAAACTGTCTGAGTTTCTTGCGGCGTCTCTTCTCAGCAGGCCATTCACGTCGAGGCGCTGGTAGGGTAAAAAAAGTTTTGACGTGCAAAAGAATTTACTAAGTGAATCAAATTGCTAAATAAATCATTATTTCATTTCATTATTATTTCATTTCTTCCTAATTAGATATTGTAATTGTAAAAAGAAAAGTTATTTAAATATTAAGACCATAAATATGAATGAAAATCAGAAGCATATTATAATCTATACTTATAATAAATCTGTAGAGAGGTCAATTCTGTACATTAAATATTTTTCCAAAATAACTATCAGGGGGTGTTTAGTGATCGATACTGATACCAAAAATGCAATCAGTAAAATTTTTATCTGTCTGTCTGTCTGTCTGTCTGTCTGTCTGTCTGTCTGTCTGTCTGTATGTTCCTTATAGAAACAAAAACTACTGATCGGATTTTGACGAAACTTAGTACCATTATTCTTCATACTCCTGGGCATATTATAGGATACTTTTCATCACGCCACAATCAACAGGAGTAGCGTAGTGAAGGGAAATGTGGGGAAAACGGGAGAATTTATGACGGAAATATTCTACAAGATAATACTGCCTAAAAAATATCCCCCAACAGCATTTGTCTATCTTTTATGGTTGACTCACAATAACACGTGCAACTCAAGATCCAAATTGGTTTGAACGCGCTAAGCTCAGGAACTACTGGTTCGAATTGACAAAACATTTTGTGTTGGATAGTCCACTTACCACTTACCATTTGTCGAGGTAGGCTTTAAACTATTGTATATTCCTTTATTTTTTCATTGTAAATTGTGCTAGCGAACTATTTAGTTCTAAAATGTGCCGATAGATGGCGCACCTCGCTAGAGGCGCGGCCGCGGATCTGAATCGCGGTGAGCAGATGATTTCTCAAATGTATAAGGTCTCCAGATTATTGATAATAATGATGATAAGCAATTTCCGTCACTTAATTTTCTTATTATTTCTAACCTGAGTAATTAGTCCCATAAAAGTGTGTAAGTTGACTGCATGCATATAGACCGTTGTTTTATTCAGCTATTATTAGTAAGACTGTGTGCGGTGCGGAAATCGTATCCCACGCGGACGGAGTCGCTGGCGGCCGCTAGTTCGTAATAAATAGACCCAAAGCAAAAGCGAAGTTAGTCAAATTATCAGAATAACCGATGTTCATTTTATTCGAGACGTATCAAATTCAACCTTTGGTGAAACAAAAGAGACGTCGGTATAAGTCGACAACACTTCGGGCCGAATATCGATAGTTTTACTATCTATCTATACTAATATAATAAAGCTGAAGAGTTTGTTTGAAAGCGCTAATCTCAGAAATACTGGTTTGAATTGAAAAATTATCGTTGTTAATAGTCCATTTATCGAGGAAGACTTTAAGCTTTTGTATAACACTATGTGCGTGGAAACCGAAATCCACAGGGACGAAGACGTGGGCGGCTTTAAAATCTGCTTAAGACTATCAATAGACAAAAACTTTGGATATTCTGAATTTATCTTTAGTATTGCTGCGTATAAAGCGAAGAAATCAATAAATTATCTGATTTCAATCCAAACCAGTTGAATAGACATGTTTTTTTTGTGCACACGAATGAATCATATTATTATCCTAAGCGGCGAATTCGCCACCTCTTTGTTTACTGTCATTGTGTGCCTTTAGTTACTAGCGGCCGGCCGCGACTTCGTCCCCGTGGATTTCGGTGTTATATTTTACCACACTACCCACACACATAAGGTTATATGTATTATAACTTAAAGCCTTCCTCGACAAATGGACTATCCAACATATTTTTTTATTCGAACCATCTTTTCCAGAGCGCGTTCAAACAAGAAAAGGAACTCTTCAGCTTTATTAAATAAGTATAGATGTTAATAGACCACCGCCATTCTATCGATAGTCCCCTTCACTCCATCCACATTTCTCGAGCACGACAGCCTTCCAAATAACTTATCGGATATTCAGTGATCCGGAAACGCTCACTTCTTCAGATCACACACTGGGGCCTTTGAAGAGATTTACATACGGAGATGTCTGTTGGTATAGAGAGTAAATGTGTCTGTTTTAGGGTAATATTTTTATGTAGAGTTATAGTCTTAAATGGATGATATTGAGTTTATTTGAGCTCGATTGCTCAGAGGTTAGTGAGCTTGGTCTGCGATTGCAAAGTTAAGCAACTATGCAATCACAGGCCATACAGGCCAGACATCGGATGGGTGTCCGTAAAATCTCCACGCTTCGAAAAGCACGTTAAGACGGTGGTCCTGCGCCTGATCTCTCAACGGCTGTGTCAAATTGCTGACCCACCGATTAGAAGGCAGTTACAGTAGAGAAGAATCTGTAACAAAATCGGCAGTTGCTCTTCTAAATTCCATCATGTTTCAAATGAGTCTAAAGCCGATTGGTGCCGTATAGTACTTTCCATAAAACTATTTTTATACTACAGACAGTCATCGTTATCATTACATAGTATAAAACAAGGTCAATTCCTCGACATTAACCTGACAATAATAACTTCTCGTACACTAACAAAGGCAATAACATCGTTGCAATGTTAGTGAAAACTTTGTGCCTCCATCCAACATGTTGTTCCAATTGCACTTAGTATTTCAGACTCGTAACACAGCCATCATATTCTCCCAGAATGGGTAACAATGGCAATGGGAATAAAAATTACGACCGTTCGTTATAATAATCCGGATGTAAAGAGGCTTGAAGACGTCAAACAACGACTCGAGGGAATAAGGGGATTGCAGCATCACCTACCACTGAATTTCACAAGAAACTCGAATGTAAACATTGTGTGAGACAGCTCAGTACTCAGACAAAACACTTTGGCTGTCGCTTTATGTCAGGGGCAAAATTGATATTATTGAACTGCAATTGTTTTACTGACGTGAATCCCCTCGAGATGTTATGCTTAATGTACGCTGCCTGGGCAAGCGGGTGTGTAACCGTAGTAAAAACGGTAAATGCACGGAGGAAAGCTGCTACCCATTTCCATAGAATATCTGGCCGTTTTTCAAGCAAAGCGGCCGATCTTACAATGAGTTAGGTAGGTACGCAGGATTAAATTCTAGCGCACAAGTGAGTGCGCAAGCACAAGTGCACCCCCTATTCCCTCACTCGCATAGTTCGATGGGACAGCAATCTGACACGACCGTAGAGAGATCAGGCGCAGGACCAACAGCTTAACGTGCCTTTCGAAGCACGGAGGGGCTCGAGATCAAGTTTATCTGTCACCTATCTGATGATTGGCTCCTGCAAACAGGCTGAGCGCGCTATTCACTGCGCCAGCGATCGCTTAGGCAATTCTTCGTTCAAACTTTCGAAAGAAATATTCTAATAATTTTGCACAGTTGAACCCCTGGTAGGGACACCAGATCGCGACAATGAAACATATATGCATACATACTTACGTTTCTCGTGCTTGGAGATAGGGTTGTCAAAATGAAGAGACACGTACTTGAATGGAGTAGCGAAGATTCTTACTTTTGTTGTGAAGCGAGCTTATAGAATACAGGAAAACATTCCAAGGAATGCTTGTTTTGTGTCCGTATAGTCAGTGAGACTATGCACTGTGATCATGGTATAAATGCATAGAATATGAGTATTTTAAGTGCGGTTAAGTATATTATATTAGCGAGGGACATTCGACCACTTCAAAATAAACAGAATTTAGTACTATACTAAACTTGTGCTATGCATTACTCATATTACATAGTTATGGTCACGTGTCGGCTAGCGCTTTTTGCAAATTGTCGTTTTGTACAACTATTTTGATTTTTTTTATGACACGGGGGCCATATAGTACTCGAGATTATAAATGTAACTGTCCACTAAACTCCTGCGGTTTCCATCATACCCAAGTAGAGGCGTTCTGGTAAACTTGCCTTTTTCACAATTGCTCGGTATTATGAGTCAGCCCTGCGTTTCTGCGCTCTCTGTTCTGCCTATTACGTTGTATGCGCCAGCGCTATTTGACGCAAGCGCAATAGCTTCGTGTTTACAATCATCCTTGCGGTAATGACGAGCCTCTTCACTTACCAACTCTTGAGAATCTGTAGTAGGACTAACAATAAAATTCGCAACCAAAATATTTATGTGTGCTCTTCTTACAGTATCTTGTGCTAATCGTGTCTCTGGTGTTCAGATCATTGTTCTTCTTGGAAGACGTTCTATTATAAAGCCTTATGATGTCTGTGCTATTCGCGCCTTTGCTATTTAGATTTGTGCTCTTTGCAAAATCATCATTAAAATCTAAGAGCGTTGCTCTTGTCGGTTAAGCAATCTCCCCTCTTTCCTGGACTCTGCGAGGTGCTTAACCTCCCTATACGCCTTGACATTAAGCCTTTCCTTTATTTGTTGGATGAAATTCCTTCTCGGTCTTCACCAACCCTCTTCTTCCTTCGACTCGTCAAAATAATTAAATCAAAATAATAAATGTTCTTTGCAGAATATCTAGAAAAATATAACCAATTCTTCATCTTTTTAGTCAACCCTAAGTCCTACGTACCCGCTGCTACGTGCTCAGTATATAACGTTGTATGCGCCAGCGCTATTTGTCGCAAGCACGATAGCGGCGTGTTTACAAGCTTCGTCGCGGTAATGACGAGCCTCTTAACATACCAGTTCTAGAGCTGTAGTAGCACTCAATGCCCCGAATATTGATGTATGCTATTCGCAAAGTACATGTTTGTGCCATTCGCGCCAGTAATGGTAGATGTGTGCTCTTCGCAGACAGAGTAAAGTTTCGATATCATTGCTCAATAGTATCTGAGCTATTCTTGCCAGTGTTAATCAGATCTGTGCTTTTTGTGATTTGAAACCATTACCTCTTTAGTCAGCCCTACGTAAAGCGTCAAATTGCAAAACTATTACCTAATAAGAGAAGTATCTGTGCAATTTTTGCTAGTGCTAATCAGATCTATGCTCTTTGTACTACAAAACCATAGCCTCTTTAGTCAACCCTACGTCCTACGTTCCCGCGCTCTCTGCTCACTCTATTACGTTGTATGCGCCAGCGCTATTTGTCGCAAGCGTGATGTCGTGTTTACAAGCTTCCTCGCGGTAATAACGAGCCACTTAACTTACATAATGTGGGATGGATTTTGATATTTTTACTGGGTAGAGGTAGATAATCGTAGGCAATCTAACTATAGCATAGAAAATTAACTAAAATAGCGTTTAGAATAAAAAAAAACAAATATCGAGTTTTTAGCCTTGAAACTTGATATCCGAAGCTGGCGGTAGTTGTCGTGTTTATAAGCGTTCTCGTGGTGATGTCGAGCCTCTTCACTTAGCAGCTACAGTATGACATAATGTGGGACGAATTCTAGTAATGTAGCTGGGGCGTGCCAGAAAAACAAAGAATGAACATTGAACATCAAATGACAGTTACGAAGTGCTACTTCACTGTGGTCTTTTGTAATGTGTAGGCACTTCCCCAGACGAGCGGCTCATTCGAATGAAAGTTCTACTAAGCTCTACCTCCCTTAAACGGTTTTATAAGAAAAGTATTTTTATCAGCACCATTCAAAATATAATAATATTTTTCTTATGCTAGCTCCATAAACTTTTGGTCACTCTCCTTTATAATTTGCAGAATATTTTTATTTAACCAAGCGCCATTTTGCAGGCAAGGCGGACTCGACAGTGGGAGTCTACACGTGTTACAAGGTAAAAATAACTTAAGAAATACTTTCAAAATTAATTAAACTTAAATTGCCTCAAGTTTCGTACTCGTAGAAATACATTTCATTTCTTAAATAACAACGTAATTAATTGTACCTAATGCCAATAAACGTAATAATTAAATGAAGATGTTGTAATAACAAACGCTTTTCGTATTTTTTCCTTCTTAGTACCTCAGTTATCAAATAAACGTAATTTTCGTAAAAACTCTTTAGTCATTTGTGTTCACACCTAAGAGCAAATTTGACTTTAATAATATGAACTTTGTTACAGATTTAAAGGCGATTAGATCTAGAAGAAACCTACAGATGATAATCTCCCAGCATTTTGGAGAGACTACTGTCATGCCAGGAGGAGATGTAAGTTATATATTTTTACATACAGTCATGAGCACCAACATGTATACAAACACATTCAAATATGAACTTTACTGCTTTGACATAACGTCGATGTGTATGTAATGTGTATACATGGTGGTGCTCATGAAAAATGGACAGCACCTCAGACTACCTCAAACTCTCAAAATTCTTCAACTGACATTGAACTGCAATTGTAAGGCATTGACTCAATAAGCAATTGAAGGTTTTTGACAGGTTTGTGCGTAGTCTAATTTGCTGTTGTAGGTACATTTTCAACATTGTACCCATGGCTTTCAGCAGATACCCCAAAATTTATATTCGGTCCTTTTTCACTTATTCATGATTATTCCTTAAATTAATACAAAGAAACAAAAATCAAAAGAGACTTTATATAAATGAAAATTTAAATCAACTAAGCAGTAATGCGGAAAATCATTGACTCAATAACTAGAACATACCTAAAGTCAATATAAAGTATACTGAAATAGCTGTCGTTCCGTATAATTGATGCAATAACGGGGATCGTTCAGCGAAATATTCTTTGTATTCATCAAACAATTTACATGGACATAACATTCACATTCAAACGAGATTCTGTTATATTGCTTACGGAATACAGGTCTATTTCATGAATCACAAATGTAATTATTCTCAGAAGGAAAATTGAAGGGGATCTCAGGCGATTGTGGTCTTTACGTGGTCGGTTGAAGTGTTATTTTTGTTTCAGGTGAGCCTTCAATGTATAGTCAATGGTCCGCATCCAGCTAGATTCGTTTGGGAGAGAGACGGTCTTGTTATATCCTCTAACACCGATTCCAGGTATTGATATTCACCATTGGTTCCGTTGTAAGCAACTCGGCAGTAAATTGAGAGTACAATTCGGTTTATTGGAGTAACGTACCTAATAGCCCTTTTGTGTGACACGAAAATTCATTAAAATTTAAATTGTGTATAACTAAGGGCCGGGAATTGTGCCCTGAGGCAGTCCTGGTCAATTGTTCCCGTTTAAATAGAGAATAGAGGTTTTTAGTTAGCTTTATGTTTTTCTAATAGAGCGTATTTAGTTATTTTTTAATTTCTGTCTATTAAACGTTCATTTATGAAGACGTAAAGATGCCTAAGCTTCTAAGCAGAATTCCTAACATTATCACAAAATATTATGCATTGCTTCCGTAAACATGATATATTAATACAGCCCTGTTATTTACTAATGAAATACCAAATTGACTATTTTTATCTTTCGTTTCTATGAAATACCTGAATATTAATACTGATATTTTAGATTTTGTGTTTCCAATAGAACAGATTTAGATTTATTTTTATTTTTGGTGACGCCAAAAACTCTTTCTAAGTATAAAGACTGTTGATTGTTGATATGAAGTATACTGTAAACTTAAAATCAACAACCAACTGATTGTTTTGAGAAAGAAAAGAAACACTTTTATGATTGCTCTTAAGTAATGAATATCCGTTGTCATAGAAATCAGAGGTCCTCTTTTGCTTACCATCAGGAAGAGTGGAGCCAATATACAGAGCCACTACAATTTTCATTTATTGAATTCGAACAGTTAACAAAAGTTGTTGATAATCAAATAAAACCCGTTTTTACAAAAGAGATGTCCCAGAAATGTATGAAGCCTCGGCCTGGACCATGTACGCTATACCTAAATATAGGCGAATAAGTGTACTACAGTTTTAATTAATCCAATTCTTATGGAAAACCTCAGTTTTTTGGCTGAAACAATAAATTAAACCACAATATTGCAACTCAGTACAATATGGCGGAGGACGCATCCATAGAGTAAAGTAAATATACCAAGACGCATCTTTGAATCTTGAATGACGTTCATGTCGTTTATCCGTCAGTTTATTTTTGTTTTGACAGTATGCAGTTTATTTCACAAAGTATTTATATTTTTAGGTTACAAACGACCTAAAAAGGCTGGGGTCAAAGCTGTAAATCCCAGTAAAGAAAAAAATTACAGTTGCCATCTTTACGAAGTAAAGTGAACAATTATGAATTTGATTTTATTTTTATGCCACTAAACTACGGACCAAAAATGTTTTATTGTATTTTTAATGGAAATAGCAATATTTTACCGATTTTTTGGTACCACGTACATGGTGCGGGCCTGGGATGGGACATCTCTTTTGTTATCACTTATGAACTTCAACCACTTGCATTCAGACAGAGTAATATAATCACTAGGTACGTAATAGGCCAAACCATGGCGCCAGATGGCGGAGTGGTGACCCAGCTGAATATGTCCCATGTGATGGTGGATGATGGTGGCCTGTTCTCCTGCGTGGCCCACCATGGAGACACTGTGATGGCCCACCATAATAGGCTGAATGTTTATGGTGAGTTGTAGTGTTATGTTTTCATCTACAAAGTAATGTTTGGGGAGAAGAACCATACTGCTTGTACATTCATTTTATTTAATTGTGTATGTATTGTTCATTGTAAGACCCTTGTCGTACAACTCATTATCTGTATTAAAAAAACTTGACTCGAGATTGAAAATAGTTGATCTACTAGTTTCCATGTTTATGGACTTAATAAATGCATTGCAATCATTATAACGCTGCTTCAACTTTTGTTGAAGCTAGTTCTAATCTTTCGCTTTGTTGCAAAGTATTAGAATTAATCTAAAATGCCCTAAGATTTTTTTAATGACCTCTCAAATGTAGAGGCATCAAAGTCATATTAAGACTAATCTTGACATTTGTCTGCTACATTTAATATCACATACTTTCTTAAATAGAGTCCGTGATATAACATTTGAGTGAGGAGAAATATTCGTCTGTAAACATTATGTCGAGATCAGTGGGTTGAAATTAAATACTCATACGAACCCGTTTCATCGCATTATGCGAAAGTAAAATGCAGGGTTTAAAAGCGAAACTTTGCTGTTCAGTGAGAAGGAAATCTCATGGAGATATAAATTATGTACATGTATGACTTCGTTGTAGTTTTTCTGTATAACCTTATAAGTGCGAAGTACAAGTGACAAGTGTTACATTTATGGATTGAAACAAAATATAGTAAAACAATTCTTGATTTTAAAAGAGCAACTATCTTGTTTCTTGTCTTTTGTTTTCGATAGGTAACTGTTTTCCGAAGTAGTAGACTTATTTTTTTTATAATTTTTGACGATTTACGAGCCCACATCTGAAACATACATAAATTAAGAATATTTTCCCTATTCAGTGGTTATACCTGACCGTGATTCAGTTCTTACATAAATCAGTTCCCAAGTCTGACAAAATATATTTGTCCAATCTTCTCAACAATGACACAAGGTTTGTGCAAATATTAAGGCTGCTTGAACTTATCCAAAATTTATCTTTTAGGTCCACCATACATCAGGACTCTGCCGCCTTTCAAAGTTCAAAGTGGACAGAGCGTCACACTCAAATGTCCATACTACGGATATCCTGTGAGGTAAGTCTTTACCAGCACAAGAATGACTGGGTCAGTTTTCGAACCCCCGACCCGTCCTTCAAGCCGTTAGTAGACACTAACGGCTCAAATTCAGA
The DNA here is from genome assembly GCA_958496325.1 of Nomophila noctuella. Lineage (NCBI taxonomy): Eukaryota > Metazoa > Arthropoda > Insecta > Lepidoptera > Crambidae > Nomophila > Nomophila noctuella. The sequence continues at coordinate 10,397,816 of OY292504.1, forward strand.
CGATGATGAGATGGATCAAAGTCAGACGACTTTGATCCAAAAAATATTTGGAGATTATTGTAAGAGTTAAAAATAAATAAAATAAATAAATAAATAAATGCCTTGGACTAACACACCAATTGCCAAGCCCCGAACTAAGCTCGAAGCTTGTACTATGGAAGCTAGGGAACGGATAGACATACTTAAATACTTTTATAAACATCCATGACTCGAGTACAAATGCCGATGTTCATCACACAAACATTTGCCCCTAGCGGGATTCGAACCCGCGACCCTTGGTTTTGTAGCCAGGGTCTCTAGCCACTCGACCAACGGGCCTGTCAAGTTACTTGTAAAGTTGAACTTACGGAGGTCACATATCAGGATTATACTTCCTTTTCCCTCAATCTCAAAGTCGGTGAGGCAGCAATCTGACACACGATCGTACAGAGATCAGGCGCAAGACCAACGGCTTTACTTGCCTTCCGAAGGATGGAGGAGCAAATAAATTGATCACTCATCAGATTACTGGCCTCTGCGACAGTTGCTTAGCTTAGCAATCACAGGTCCAAAGAGTCGCAATATCCACAGTGGATGAAACTGGCATAATATAAGTGTATTATTCGATGATAAACCTTTTAATATAATAGGCCATCGAGCTAATCAAAGTTCGTTTCTTCTTCAGTCTTTTGAATCATATTACCAGTTTATTATTATAATTTTATTCATAAATTATTATCTTAGTTCACCGAAAAATCATTAAGCTTGAAATTTGAATGTTCATCAAACTTCAGACTCGTTAGGGTTCCGTAGCCAAAATGGCAAAAAAACGGAACCCTTATAGATTCGTCATGTCTGTCTGTCTGTCTGTCTGTCTGTCCGCCAGTCTGTCACAGCCACTTTTTTCCGAAACTATAAGTACTATACTATTGAAACTTGGTGAGTAGATGTATTCTGTGAACCGCAACAAGATTTTCACACGAAAATAGAAAAAAAAATAAAAAAATGGGGGGTCCCCATAGTTAGAACTGAAACTGAAAATATTTTTTTTCATTGAACATATACGTGTGGGGTATCTATGGATAGGTCTTTAAAAAATATATTGAGGTTTATAAGCTAATTTTTTTCTTAAGTGAATACTTTGCGTGACAGACTCTTCCAAAGTGGAAAAAAGTGTGTCCCCCCCCCTCTAACTTCTAAGGTAAGAGGATGATAAATCTGAAATAAATATATAATGGACATTACCATAAAAACTACCAACAAAAATTGGTTCGAACGAAATCTATTCAGTAGTTTTTTTAATACGTGAAAAATAGAATTTGTACGGAACCCTCAGTGCGGGAGTCCGACTCGCACTTGGCCAATTTTATTTTTAAATTACGTAGATTATTGTTGTTATAACTCTTTTTATTATTTTTGAAATTGAATTCTTAATGAACTGTTGAATTCAGAATTCGTTCTTTTTTAACAAAAACTATTTTAAATATTTTGGAAAAACTCTGCCATCATTTGTACGTGGAAAACTATAGGTATACTACTAGGTATTCCATATTCCATATCCAATCCATATAAAAATACGCCAGAGCATTTCCAATTGAAATAAAAATAAAACAGAAAAAAAGTTCTCCGTATTTACCGAACATGGTAAATATTCCACCCATATTTGATAATTGAAACAAGCAAATATGTATGTACATATATCAATACGAGTATAAACAATAAATAAAACATGATGTAGGATTTGTAGAATAAATTGAAATACAATGATTAATTGGAAAAGTTACTTTCTTGTATCTGTTCGAAAAAGATGTAGTAATAAGTAAAGTCATCAAGATTTCTCCTTCATAGTATTCCTTTGTACCCGTACTCAAATAAGTTTTTATTTCAATGTCTTTACTACCCACAAAACTCTTCTCAACAGATATCAGAACTAATATACACTATTTCGTATACAATATACACTAACGTATATCCAGACTCCGGTATAACAAAAGATCATCAGAAGAATGTTCATTGCAAGTAACTACTCGTACATACGAGTATCAACACATTTTATTGTGCAAGTCATTTCTTTTTCAAGTTAAAACAAAATCTATGAGCGTAGCTTTTGAACCGTGGATAACAATAAAACTCTTACTTTCTCTAGACGATTTAGATAAGCAATAGACTAATAGCAACTCAACAATGATATTCGTAACATATTTTAGAATAATATTACGACGTCAATAAGGTGATATCGTCACAATCGTATTTAGATTCTGTAAACTAGATACGTTCCAAAATGCGACACAGGTAAAATCAACAAAATTTCTACTAGGTAGGTACTAATGTTTCAATTGTTTACTGAACTGGAAAAACAAACTACCGTTGTTTTTCGACCGCACTATTGGTTTTGACACTATTATTCACACATTTAATTTCCATTACACTATGTTCAATTGGTTTTGTAACTCGTCACATCTACACCCAATGTAGCAGTTGCATTCAATGATATTTTAATTATGATACATCGATTGATATTTGATTGTTGGAGTGGGAAACAGGTATGATGTTGATCCAATTACTATATTTCATACCGTGAAGCTATTGAATACCATTAAGGCCGTTTTTCATCTATTAGAATCCCTGGGCACATGGGCCTTTAATCCTCTGGTTATGTAATCATGGGGTCCTCAGACAGCGTTGGTACCAACAACAAGGTCTGGCGAATTCTAGTACCAGAGGCCAAGACACTTTATCTGTCACTGAGCCATCGTAACAGGGGCCTTAAGTACTGGTCTTAGGCCCAGATCGATTGTGGGGCCCTGGGCAATGGCCTATTGTGCCCAGTGGGAAAGAGGGGTCTGAATACCATTTAAGATTTTATTACTTTCTTGCTTCAATTCAGCTGTAAAACTTAGGCCTGCAAGGCCGTTTAGTCGTAGTTAACGCAATGATGATTTCCTGTCGGAATTACATATTGTGGGTAACCAATGTAAAATCCCAGACCAATGAATAAATATAATTCTGAGAACATCAGAAAAAAACATTTATGTGTATGAAGCACATAAATGTTTGCACATCAAACCCACGATCCTTTGGTGTGACAATCAAATTCTTATTGGATTACACCAAACCTGCCTTCAAAAGTCTTCCTTTAATACAGAAGTGCTCAAACGCCTACATCAATACTAATACAATAAAGCTAAAGGGTTGGTTTGTTTATTTGAACGCGCTTTTCCAGAAAATAATCGATCCAATTTGAAAAAGTATTTTTTTTGTTTTGGATAGTCCATTTGTCGAGGAAGGATTTTTTAAGCTATAATATTATCACTATGTGTGCGGAAACCACAATACACGCGGACGGAGTCGCGGGCGGCCGCTAGTTTAAAGATAAATGGATGGGAAAACGTTGGCGTTGTGGGCGGTAGTAATCACTTACCGCCAGGTGAACCGCAATCTCAGCCTCAATCTAATAAAAATAATTATTCAAAGTAACCAACATTAATTCAAGTCTGAAGAAATCTATTTCATAGACCATTACCTTCCAGCTTCGCTTGTAATTACTACGAAGTTTCTAACTTGAATTCGAGCGTTTTAATATTCAACGTTTATTATATTTAGTTAGATAAGATATTCAAGGATAAACGAAATGCTAAAGTTCGAAATAATTTTGCTAAAGTTGATAGTACTTACGCGTTTGATAGAGTTTCAAATGATCTACCGCAAAATAGGACCTCAATTTAAATCTAATTTGAGAAGTTAGATTCGGCGTCAAAGGTAGGTCCTATCCGCCCTCCTAACTTGTGTAAAGATATTCAAAAATTCATACTCAATTTAGGCCATCCGTTATTTCTTTATTTTGGTGTAGTAATGCTTGCGTAATTCTGCCTCCGTGGTGTAGTGGTTAGAGCACTGGGCTCGAAAACCGAGGAGGTCGTGGGTTCGAATCCTGCGGGGAACACCACCACTTTGTGTAGGTTTTCTCAGTTTCGTTAGGACATTGCAGACTTAATTCGCCTGATCCGATAAGAATAATGATTCCGTGCTTCGGAAGGCACGTTCAGCCGTTGGCCCCGATTTATGATCCAATTTTTTTGGTTTCCCTTATACGGGTTACAGACTACAGTCGCTCAAGGCTTGTCAATTCAGGATCATAGTTGCAGCGTACCCTGTGCTTCGAGGCAATGGCCGATTATGCAACCGGGAGAGGTGCTAAGAAGATGATGATGATGAATGATTGCCACGCCACCTCTACTACAAGAGTCGGCAATGTCTTTTCCACTGTACAAGTTGCGAACTTAATATTAATAGAAAACTCCACTTGAATCAGAATCTTCAGTTACGATTGAAGTTTATAAATTAGTTTTACTCTGTCGATTTCTCGTTGGTTTCTTAGAATTACATAAGAACTATTTATATTTGATCCTTCCTAAAATCTGATATTCTTTTACAGAGAAATCACATGGGAATACAAGGGCAAAGAAATAACGGCCGACATATCAACACAGGCGAATCGCTTCAAACGTTTCGTCAAGAACACTGATTTGAGCATAGAAATATTCGGCAGAAAACCGAAGTTAAGAGAGAAGAGAGATCTGGCTACAGTCAGTAACGATGGCGTGTTAACTATAGGTAGGTTGAATCGCAGTAGCATAATGGTTAGTGCAATATCTCGGATCGCGAGAGATGCGGGTTCGATCCCGCCTGAAACAAAGTAGATTTATCCTGTTTAATTAAGTAAAGATTATTATTATTGACGATTAATAAGTACATCTCTGAAGTTGCGCTCCCAACCCTTTTGGGAACCTGCAGCTTGAAAACCTATCCTTGTCCATTTTGAGCACCTATCTCATGTATTTGCCCTGTCCAGCACCTACCTATTCATGTAGCATTGAGCACCTTTTCATATTTTAAGGCGCCTAATTATGATTAGAGGCTTAAAGTTTAGTTAAAGAATACTTATTTATTAAGGCAGTAAACAGTCATGTTTATAAATAGCGAAGAAACTTAAGACCTATAGTGCCTGTGACTTGTTGTTTGTGTTGCAAAAATTTGGTGCTCAAATGGAACTCATAAATAGAGTAAATTTTCTTACTTTCTTTCATAGCTAAGATCACTAAGAGTGATAACGGAGCGTCCTATGCTTGTATAGTCAGAAGTCCGTCTGGAGAAATGGCTAAGAGGTCGTTTGAACTACATGTAGTAGAACCTCCACAGTTAGAAGAGATACTGTTAGCCCAAGACTTGCAAGAAGGTCAGATAGTCCAGATACACTGTAATCTGAAGAGTGGTGATTCTCCTGTGTATTATTCGTGGTTGAAGGATGGGAAGAAGATACCTACAAATCTTAAGGTAAGACTGCGTTAGAGTTATTTTCGATTAAGCACTTAATTTCTATTATAGTGTATGAAGTAGTCGTAAGTTAAGTTTTTATAAGTCAAGTGAAGACTTGAACATCATCAATCTTTAAGCTTCTTATAATATACACGTCTGAATGTTTTTCGACCACGGCGGTCGATCTTACGATCATCCAGACACACAGGATATTTATTATTATAGTGAACAGTGAGTTCTCAAGCACAGGTTCACTCTCTTTTGGCGGGAAAGCCATCTGACACGTAGAGAGATCAGGCTTAAACTTCTTAAACATCTTACAAACTTACATAATAAAGTGCGGGAAATTAATCAATTTATACTGTGTGATAAGGTCTACCAATAGGTATACCTATTGCCTTAAAATATTCAGGAAGAGTCCTTACTTGGGAGATCATTCAAATCGAAATAAATAAAGGTAAATTTTACTACAAACAACGGTTCAAACATTGTACCCGATAAAATGTTACAAAATGTTAACATAAGTATCGGCTAATTTCCATAAAACCATTGCTACAAAATTCCGCCATGTTTGTTTATACATTCACTCAAAGGTTAACAAATTCTTTTAATCTCGGCTTTCAACTTTAGATTGAATCTGTTCATTTGCATACATTAAAGTTGATAGGACTTATTCGTGTAATTAGATTCTTAATACCAATTTTCGGGAACACCCATCTACATAATCCTCATGGATTTTATGTTATTACATTATTTACGCTCCGAGTGTTTGATGGCTTCTGAAGGTCTGAATTTGTAATAGTGGAGCTAAAATGTTTGTTTTAGGGGTATTTAAATGTTCAGCAGTTTTTATTTCTGGTGTTTTATTGAGATGGAATGTGCCAATTTTTTAGTTTTCTGCTTGGAAGGCAATAAAGTGTTGCGGTCTCTGTCATACTTAGATAAATAGGATATTTATTTATTTATTGCAGGATATTATTACCTGATGGTAATCCTTAGTGTCTCTGATAATTTTTAATCTGTCTTCTCGTCCAAATATCAGAAACTTGTCAAAAAGAGTCCGTTTCACGAAAGAAGTCCCGTAGACATGGCGTTACTCAGATCGGAATATTTTAATTGCCACTCTATTAATATCCACACAATTTTTTTAAATATTTTATGATGTTTGACTTTATTTTTTAAATAATAATTTTCAGTAAAAAGGTTTTATTTATTTATTGATATTCAAGTGCCTCGGACTTTTTTCGTGGAACGCCCTGACTAAAACCTCCGCGGACTGGCCACTTTAAAAAGAAAATTAGCCAGAGCGCACGACGCGTTCTAATTTTGAATAGCGCGCGTCATTTGTCTTTTCTCTTACATATTTTTCTCTCCTTACCTGACCTTAGATAATTTAATGTGTGTTGTTATTAATTTTTATCATTATTTTAATTTAACTTGCCGTGAACTTACTAAGTCTTTATCTTTTAGATTGTCGAAAGAAGCATGGAAGTGTTCAGTGTGTTGATAATAAAGAATGTGTCTTTGGATCACTGCGGTACTTACACTTGTGTTGCTGCGAACCACGTTGCCAAAGTAAATAGGACCGTAAACATGTATATAAAAGGTGAGTATTTGAATAAGAGTACAATCATTTTCGTCCAATGTTTTAAAAAAGAAATTATTTACGTAGTACGTAGCGAAAATGAGTTTATTTGGAAAATCGTGAATTCGATTCACAAATCAATTATGTTTTTTAATTCATTTTTGTTGCGGTGAAATCAAATCACATCAAATACTTTATTGCATAAGTGTAGGTATTTGATGTTAAATGAAATTGAACAGTCACATTCTGCATTATATAGTGCAATGAAACAATTATTTTTTTAATTACTTACGAATCCATACAGGATTGTATTTGTAGTAGTTACATTTATGTACCGGGTTTTCCAGTAAACTAGTAAATATTTTATGCTATAACTCGAGCTTTAATGAAAGGGATTTCAAAGCCTAGTGTTAAACAGTAATATACTACTCTGAACAGCGTTTTCCTTTATATTACAAGTAAGATTAACGTACAACATTCTTGATATTATTTTGTTTTGAATTTATGAACCATTTATAATAGAGACTATTTAGCCTGTTACGTGTAGATATTTATACTAGTGGCTGCCCGCGACTCCGGCCGCTTTGATGTTGATTTCCGCAGACATAGCGTAATATTATAGCTTAAAGCCTTCCTCGAGGGAGAGGTTTACATCTATTATTATTTCCAATTAAAGATTAAAGAAGGCCTACGATTATTCTTAGTTAATAGTTTTAAGTTCTGTTTTTTAAATAAATCTTTGTTTTTGCAGTTGCACCTAAATGGAGTGAAGAACCACAGAACACATCGTTATTGTTAGGAAGAAGCGGCCACATATCGTGCAGTGCTAATGGGTATCCGCAGCCGCAGACTCATTGGTTGAAGAGAGATGGTATGTTTTCATTCTCATGCCAATTTTGTTATTTATTTCATTTAAGGTATTTAGAACGGTAGTATTGCGGTACAGTAGAGAAGCCATTTTCAATCTGGGAAATTTCTCTAGAACGTGTCGATATCATAAAGGCGTAAACAAAAAATAATAATTAGCAGCCCTGTAGCCTAATGGTACGAGCGCCAACCTCTGGGTAATCGAAAACCTATGTTCGTAATTTCATACCAGCTGCACGGTGAAGGAAAACATCGTGAGGAATCTTGCACACTACGAGTTAGTGTGCGAAATGGAGAAGGCATTGGAAAAGGACTCTACTTAAAAATTGCTAATAGAGTTCTTGAGTTTCATTTCATACAATGAACACGACCCTCAGTAATGAGGAATACAAATGTGAGAGGAGGAAAAAAAATGTACTAAAAAAATATTAGTTCAAAAGAAATGGTGCCTTCAGTTACTATATTTATTAATAATACACCTGATTTAGTTAATGCTGTTTCAAGTGTTAGCAAATACACTACGTATACTTAAAAAAACCCTGTATTTTTGTGTTTAAACATAAAATAACTTTTGGCTTATATAAATAAGATGTTATTCTATTCCATTCCCACACGTTATTCGTACCATCTCTCTTATCCGTTTTCTCAAAAACTATTTCTTTCCCAGTGGTATCAGAAACTTGGAGACCAGTCCTAGAAGTGGCTGGAGGAGGAGTCCTAAGCTTATCCAATGGATCGCTTATATTCGACTCCGTGGCACTCTCTGATGCTGGCCTATATACATGCCATGTAGAGAACGGTGTAGGGGAGGCTCTTAGTAAGACGATATGGATTTCTGTTAACAGTAAGTATTGTTGCATTTTAAGTTATTCTTTTGTAAATTCACATGGGTTCACGTTGGTTCATTCACCTGCTAAAAATACAATTTTAAGTCATGAGAAGAGCATGTTTGAATCCTCCTTGAAGCCAAATGAATTTTTCCTTGTTTCAAGTCATATATTTTGTTGAAACACATAGTACCTGGCAAGGATATTTGTTCTGGATTGTTTTGTAATTTTTGACAGGACCGTGTCGGTTAATTAGTTAGAGATTTTGAATACAAAGCTGAGTGCCGGGTTTGAATCCCAAAGAGGCTAATGTGGAATTTAAACATACCAACGTTCTATTACGAGTTATGTACGCGAGTTATGAAAGCTTAAAAATGTGAAATTGCCATTAGTGTATCTGTCCGGTACCTAGAATCCATTGGACAGCATATACTCCAAAAAATTGGCCAAGTGCGAGTCGGACTCCCGCACTGAGGGTTCCGTATAAATTCTATTTTTGACGTATTAAAAAAACTACTGACTGGATTTCGTTCAAACCAATTTTCGTTGGTAGTTTTTATGGTAATGTACATCATATAATTATTTCAGTTTTATCATCCTCTTATTTTAGAAGTTAGAGGGGGGGGACACACTTTTCTCCACTTTGGAAGGGTCTGTCACGCAAAGTATTCACTTTAGAAAAAAGTGATTTTAGAAACCTTAATATAATTTTTAAAGACCTATCCATAGATACCCCACACATATATATTTAATGAAAAAAAATATTTCGAGTTTCAGTTCTGACTATGGGGACCCCCCACTTTTTTATTTTTTTTCTATTTTCGTGTGAAAACCTTGTTGCGGTTTACAGAATACATCCACTCACTAAGTTTCAACAGTATAGTACTTATAGTTTCGGAAAAAAGTAGCTGTGACAGACTGGCGGACAGACAGACAGACAGACAGACAGACATGACGAATCTATAAGGGTTCCGTTTTTTTGCCATTTTGGCTACGGAACCCTAAAAATGAGATTTATTTATATCGCATCATCTATGTAGTGAATCTATGCTTCAATGAGTTATCATAAAAAATCAAAGTAAGTAGGTATTACTTTTTTTGAATGTAGATATTTGTCAGAACTATTGTTGGAGTGTTATCCATTTGTGTCATTAAATTTTCAACGACTTATTGAATCCTTTGTGAGCTCGGGAATCATTTAATTAAACATGAATAAGAATATTTTATATTAAAGCCGACACATTTCACAGTTAAGGCGAAATAGCTTTATTTTTATATTTTTTACTTTTATCATAATTTTTTATTTGGTTAAAATGTAGGTACCATTGAATGAATGATATTGCTGAAATGAAATTTTCTAGGAATTTAAAAAATAACCCAAACTTAGTATTGTTACAAAATACACTTTTCGTTTACCCAATCAGTCATTAACAAAGAAATAAATTTAATTTTCTTTTCATATATCTGTTTTCCAGTATCAATACACTAATATTATAAAGAGGAAAGATTTGTATTTTTGTATGTAACGAATTAACTCAAAAACTACTGGACCGATTTGAAAAATTCTTTCACTGTTGGATAGCTACGCTATCCCCGGTGAACAAAGGGTACTTTTGATCCCGGAAATGTGCGGGAAGGGGGGGTATTTGAAAAAGAAATTACGCGCGGGTGAAACCGCGAGCAGAAGGCTAGTGACTCAAAGTCAAAGTAGTCAAAGTAGTTTATTTTGCAATTTGATTTACATAGAAATTCTTTTGCACGTAAAATCTTTTTTTACCTACCAGCACTTCGACGTGAATGGCCTGCTGAGAAGAAGTGCCGCAAGAAACTCAACAGTTTGCCTTTTTTTTTAAATAATTACAAATTGTATAAATCATTATTTACATGTCATCAAAATAATAAAAAAAATAATCATGTCATATAAAAACAAAACAAAAAAAACATATAAATACAAATGTAAGAAATTAGACAACCACATGCGCAGAGTGGTAAGAAATTGTCCGGCCCACAAATTCTTGTCGATATCATTTAAATAATCTTCTATCTTACTATATATATACTACTACTATATATACATTATTATGTATTTAGGTACCTACTGTTTGTTATTAACATGAGTGTACGTATAATAATGTCTTAGTTGGTAGGTATTATTATTCAAATGATAATGTACGAAACGACAGCCGATATCAATGTTCTATTGCGCAGAAATCAATTAAGGATTCCACTCTAATGTGGAATTCAATCTAATAATAACACTCATAGCAATTAGCACACAAACAGTTAAATTGCTCCCAGAAAATATAGTAGAGAGTAAGATATTGACAATCAGTCACCAATCATCAAACAAACTGTCCAAATAGCCGCAAACAAAAATAATTCCTCGTGTCTTGTTAAAAAAAAATGGCCAAGTGCTAGTCGGACTCGCGCACTGAGGGTCCATTTTGGCTACGGAACCCTAAAAAGTGGGGGGTCCCCATAGTCAGAACTGAAACTCGATTTTTTTTTTTTCGTTGAATATAAAGGTACGTGTTTCGTTGAACATATCTATGGATAGGTCTTTAAAAATTATATTAAGGTTTCTAATATCACTTTTTTCTAAAGTGAATACTTTGCGTGACAGACCCTTCCAAAGTGGAAAAAAGTGTGTCCCCCCCCCCCTCTAACTTCTAAAGTACGAGGATGATAAAACTGAAATAATTATATAATGTACATTACCATAAAAACTACCAACGAAAATTGGTTCCAACGTAATCTATTCAGTAGTTTTTTTAGTACGTCAAAAATAGAATTTGTACGGAACCCTCAGTGCGGGAGTCTGACTCGCACTTGGCCAATTTTTTTAATTTTTTTTTCTATTTTCGTGTGAGAACCTTGTTGCGGTTCACAGAATACATCCCCTCACCAAGTTTCGACTGTATAGTACTTATAGTTTCGGAAAAAAGTGGCTGTGACAGACTGGCGGACAGACAGACAGACAGACAGACATGACGAATCTTTAAGGGTTCCGTTTTTTGGCCATTTGGCTACGGAACCCTAAAAATGATGTCATTATTACGAAATATTTTTTTTTTACCATTTCTATATTTTTGCTAGAAACCTTTAAACATATTTAATTACTACATATATGTGGGTACTTTACCTATAAGTAATATAAAAGTATGTACTTACTATGTAAATTGGTGTTCATATAACTTACTTTTTTCAGAGCCGGTGACTTTCGACCTTATATCAAGGAATGTAACGTCTAAACTCGGCCAGCAAGTCAGCATCGAATGCCATGCTAAAGGAGACGACCCAATCAGGGTTATGTGGACGAAGAATTCGAAGCCTATCAACCCGTTAACGCAAAGGTATTATTGTTTTTTATGTTACGTATCTTACCAACACCACATATCTTTAGGGTACTAATCTGGATCTAACCTGTTGTGAGAGGAAGGCAAAGTTCTGAAGTTCTGAAGTTATTGTCGCCATCTATGGATATCAACCACCCATAAAGGTCTCTGATGCATCGCCACTTCGCCAGCTTTAAAACAATAACTGAGCTCTGGAGACATTGTTTACCATTAAAACATAGCATAACAGTTACGAATTGCTACTTCACTGTGGTCTTCTGTAAGGTGGAGCTACTTCCCCAGACGAGCGGCTCATTCGAGAGGAAATTCCACAGAGCTCTACCCCTCTTTCTCTTTAATGCTCATACGTGATGGGTTTATTATGTTCATCCTTTACATCCAGGGTGAAGATCTCCGAAGCAAAGAGTGAAGAGGGGTTGACAAGTATATTAGAGCTACTACAGACAGAGACGAGTGACGGCGCCTTGTATCAGTGCAGAGCTGGGAATCCATTTGGAGCTGATGTGTTTAGCGTTCATCTTACTATCCTGGGTATGTTGCTACTGTTTTCTCCTATTCCTATTTTTCCCAATATTTTTGTTTGTGTTAAGATTGTTTAGTTGAACTTCTTTTGTCTAGGTATCACATGAAATTTATCTGCCCCTTTTCGAAGCTCTTTGTAAACAAGGTGCCGATTAGACTAGATCGTTAAGAGGTACGGCCCTTGTTAAAGGTTGCTTTTGAAAAACTAAGCAGTTTCCATAAGAAACTGCTTAGTTTTTTATGCTGGTTGGACAATAGAGACTTTGTCTTCATAGGAACATTAAATGATATTTGTATTTTTTTTGTGTAATAGGAAGGTAGCCAGAGCATCAAATAAGTAATCACCGCCATCGATGGTTACCCACAGCTCAACTAGAGTTTGAAATTTTCAAACTTCATTACTTCCCAACTAATAATTTATGTAGATAAGAACTTAAGTCTGCGACAGGAACATTCTAAAACATGCATAAAAAATATACTAACAGAATCATAGCAAAACATCCTTTACTTATATACTTTTTTTTTGTTCTAGAGCCCCCATCTCCTCCTACGGACTTATCAGTGGACTCAATAAAGAGTCGCTCAGTGAAGTTGTCTTGGCGAGACATGGCAAGATCACTCGCCCAATACTACAGTTTGCAGATCACTGCCAGTCAGAGACAGTCGTGGTCGAATGCTAGGACTATTAATGTTACCAGGTAAGTGCAAAGGATAATTTAAATTCGGTCAGTAACCACAGAACCAAGGGCTTTGAATCCTCCTAGGAGCAAAAAGTGTATTGGAAGATGTGACTAGTGGTAAGTGACCCAGACAACAAAACAGAAAGTTTCTGCTTCGAATCTCTGTAGTGACTACTCAAATAACCAGGTGGATCAAATATGGCGGATAAAATAACAATCATAGCCGTAGCGTAACCTGGTGTCCATATTGGATGTTGACGGAAAGAGATCCGATAACTATGAGCCGGCAACCTTATAAAAAGTCCCTTAGTAAAGCTGTCCTGGGTAGAAGTGGCAAGGTCTCTGAATCAGTCTGCAGTTAACTACTACCCAGAGACAGTCGTGGTCGAACGCTACGGCCACAAATCGTTTCAAACCAGGTAAGTTACTCCTTAGGTGGTAGTTTGTTTAACAGGAGCGTAGATAAATCAAACGGCATTTTGGACTTCCAACTTTCTGACTACGGACAGTAAATGTAAATATCGCCCTAGCAATTTGTGTTTAGTTTTACGAATCAGTAAACTGAGATGCAGTGAAAACATGATATTCTTGTCTACTTATGTGCTTGGAAAGCACATTTAAGCTTTGGTTTTTCTTGGTTTGTCATAGATATTAATGAGTAAATTATAATTATGGAGGCAACTTATTATTTATGCACGGTACAAAAGTGTTTTTTACCCGGTGTAGTTGTATAGCTACTGATAAAAAGGTTTTATTTTTATTCTTTTATATCTAGAAACTTTTCGAACAAAAACTACATATATTTTGCTTCTTGGATCGAACGTTCTTTGGCTTAGACCAATAATTTACTTCTAAACTAAACTCCTAAGTCAACATTATCTGTTTTGCTAAAGTTTTCTCGTGACTTTAAGCATTCGTCCAAGCTAGCCCTTTGGAGAAGACGTTTCTCTTAATAGTGACTTGGGTCCGCTTTAAGTTAGTGAGTAAACAGACACCCTTTAACTTTGGTCCTTCGTAAATCTTAACTGTAACTTGATCATGTTAGTCTGTGGTTAGTTTTATTTACTGTACAGTACCGGCTTAAAATAGTGCTAACCGTTTCTTCTCGTGCGTATCTTAACACTTCGAGACATTCTTGTGGTCTAGCAAAGTTGGCACTTCGACCACTATCGTCATCGCCATCGCTTCGACTAATATTGTATGGACAAAATATTGTAATTATTTGGCGATTGAAAGAGCAACTATCGAGGTTCTTGCCGCTTCTTCTCGGTAGAAGACTGCATTCCGAAGTCGGTGGTCGAGTCATTCTATTGTGCTAAATATTTTTGATGATTTATAAGTGACTTGTAGAGGCCTACTTGAATAAAGTTTATTTTGATTTTGATTTTGATTGTCATCCCTCACACGAAGTATCTGTGAGAGCGGGCTGGACATATAAAGTCAAAGTGGCAACTTGGCTGGACCACTGAAACCTTTCATCATAATGCGGTCACTAATACACTTCCCAAACAATGATTACCATGGGAATAACCCCCATCTTTGGGAGAGCTATTGGTTAAACTCGATCAATGTATTGAATGGAATACGAAGTTTTGTTGGCGACGACTTTGTCGACAATCATAAAGGAGTGGTTAGCAATTGCTCTCTCCCATTTCACGTACCACCCAATAGTCTACCACAGTGCAGAACTCTTCACAACCTTAGCGTAGAACTGGTATGAAGTTCACAAACGTACTTAATAATAATGTTAATATCTAAATAAATAAACAGACTTCACTTGCACCATCATTGAGATTTTTAAGTTCAGTTATTTGAAATATTGAAGTGAATACCGCCAGGTCTGTCACCCTTAATAAAGTACCAGAACAAATAAAACGTTTCTACAAAAGCGTAAGCTACTTCTCAACCACTTACAAAAGTGAAAATAAATAAAAATAAAATAACCAAGCACTATTCCAAGTACGGTAATAAATAACAAAACCAGTTTCCGCGCTCCAGTTGAATTCTAATCAGTTTGTATAGTGGAGGAAGAACTTACGAGTATAAGAACATTGGAAACACGTTTGCAGTATCGGTTGCGTTTACTTACTTGATTTGAAGAATTTTGAGTGCACTTTAATATTAAAGAGAAACTCAGCGATTTCCGTGAGATCATCACTGCTGGAATCTAATATTTTAGACTTTCGCTTTGCATTTTAAATACTTATATTCATTATAAATTATACATATTTTAAACGCGATAATTTATTTATGTAGTAATTTGTTGCAACACAAGACATGTACAACTTTATTTGTATTTGGTGCCCAGAGAAGTAATAAATACCCTTCCAGCCGTTTTAGACCATGGCGGCTGGTCTTACGACTGGCCAGGATATTATTATAGTGCACAAGTGAGTGTGCAAACACAGGTGCACTCTCTATTCTTCCACTCTCGTAGCTCGGTGTGACAGCTATCTAAAACGACTGTAAAGAGATCAGGCGCAAGACTAACGGCTTAATGTGTGCCTTCCGAAGCACGAACGAGCTTGAGATGAAATTTTTCGGTCACCCATCCGATGACTGGTCTCTACAAGAGTTTCTTAACTTAGCAATCGCTAACCACTGCGCCATCGAGCTCCTTCATGTCCATATTCATAAGTATCTGTTATGGAATGGTGCATTGTTGAAACAAGGTGGATACATTATCTTTGAATTAGTCTTTTGTGTCCGGACGACGCATTAGCTGCCCATTGTGTCGGTTGCTGGAATTGATTAGGTGTCTGTAACACGTTGGAAATTTTTGCTCGATATTATCAATCCGCCATGATTCTTCCAACTGTATTTTTTTGAGTGTTGACTCTAGTATGTGTTAGTTTCATATTTCGAAATGGTATAGTAAAATTCTGAAGTCTTCAAAATCTCAAATCTCTTTCCCAATCTTAGGATAGAAGAAATCCGCCACACGATGGAAATTGAAGACCTTCAACCAGCTACAGGGTACACGGCGCGAGTCGCTGGTGGGAACCAAGCTGATCTCAGCCACTACTCCCCTCCCGTCCGGTTCAGCACCACTGAAGAAGGTAAGGCTTGTTTATTTATTAGCTACTAGCGGCCGCCCGCGACTTCGTCCGCGTGGATGTCGGTTTTCATTATACGAATGTTTTTTCCCGCTAACTCCCGTTCCCGTGGGAATTTTGCAATATCCTTTTGCAACTAAGCATCAAGTTTACTAAGGGACCTGCATGCCAAATTTCAAGCGTCTAACTCAAGTAGTTTAGATTTTCCATACAAACTTCCACCCCCTCATTTCGGGGAAGTGGGGGGTTGGAATGGGTCAAAAAGTAGCCTATGTTCTGTCTCAGGGTCTAAAGATTGTCTGTACCAAATTTCATCAAAATCGGTTGCGAGGTTTAAGCGGGAAAGCGTAACAGACAGACAGACAGACAGACAGACAGACAGACAGAGTTACTTTCGCATTTATAATATTTTTGCAATATCCTTTTGCAACTAAGCATCAAGTTTACTAAGGGACCTGCATGCCAAATTTCAAGCGTCTAACTCAAGTAGTTTAGATTTTCCATACAAACTTCCACCCCCTCATTTCGGGGAAGTGGGGGGTTGGAATGGGTCAAAAAGTAGCCTATGTTCTGTCTCAGGGTCTAAAGATTGTCTGTACCAAATTTCATCAAAATCGGTTGCGAGGTTTAAGCGGGAAAGCGTAACAGACAGACAGACAGACAGACAGACAGACAGACAGAGTTACTTTCGCATTTATAATATTAGTTGGGATTTATTTAAGTTATAGGAAGGCAAACAAAGAAGAGGGTCATCTTGTGGAAAGTGATCACCGCTGCCTATGGACATCGACAATCGCATAAGGGTCGCAGATGCGTTGCCTGCCTTTAGGACCCCATAACCTCCCCAATTGAGCTCTAATCATACTCACTATTTCAGTACCATTAAAAGTGAGTTATCTAAAATATAAATATATATATATATATTGACTCTTACCAACTCTGGACTAGTATACATATTAAGTACCTGGCCGCGGTTTCGAGATCCTGGGTTAGAATCCTGGGTCGGGAAAAATTTGTGTCGATTTTTCTGAACAACTTTTCACAATTTAGGCACTCATAACCAATAATAATTTTATCAATTCCCATCCAAACCTGGTATCCTTTGTGAAAAGACGCAACTCATAACCGATATGGTGGTGGCATAGATAAAAAATATGTAACTCATAGAAAATCATATACCTATTTTCAGTAATTTTATAAGAATTATGTGATGCCATTATTAGCATCTTCATGCCATCATGTTTATGACACGCCATACAATATTGATTCCTCTTCTCTCTATCTTTGTCTCATCAACCAAATTCTCCCACAGCCCCATCATCCCCCCCACTCGGGGTTCAACTGGAGCAGACTGATTCTCCAGGGGAGCTGAGGGTCAAATGGCTGCCCCCACCAGCAGACGCGCACAATGGTGTCATAATAGGCTATCGCTTGAGGGCTGTTCCGCAGCTCAACGGGATAAAAGGTAGGTTCCGATCAACATCAAATACAAAATCGAAATATACTTTATTTATGTAGGCCTCAGAGAGGCACTTATAAATCGTCAATGATATCACAAAAGAATGAATCTACCACCGACCTCGGAACGCAGTCCTAACCAAGAAGAAGCAGCAAGATACTAAATTGTTTTTGCTAATCTTGTTGTTTTGAAAATTGGACGTAGTTAAGGAAAACGTTCCAACGCACAACTAATTTTTAACCTATATTTTTTTTAATTAAATATGTACTTTACTCATTTACATAGGTTTTAATATTATGCTTTAGGTCATCATTGACTCAACTTAAAAATACTCTAGCTACACGGATTAATTTGCAAAAATAATTACTCGAACCTAACATTGTGTGGGTTGGAAAATTTTTGCTAAACTACGTCCAGTTTTGACTGCAATTAATCGTTATTATTAAATTAAAGTAGCTTATGGACTTGCTCACTAGTCTAATGGTTAGAGACCCGGACCAGAAAATCAAGGATAGCGCAAATAATTTCCTTAGAGAATAATATAATACAAAAGTCCACGTTCATTCAAATGAATGAACATGAGCATTTGAACTCGTCATGGGTATCGGAAACGTAAAAAATATAAAACCTGTAAGAATAAGCTAAGAAAATAATTCGCCATTCACTAAGCAAAGTATGCATCCTATCGGAGATATTTTCTTGACGTTAATAAAAGAGACGGGATGGTCGCCGCTCCAAAGAGTCTTGGTTTTCTATCAAAGCTTCTAGAGAGTTACGAAATTCACTTCAAGTATTGATAAATCTTCAAGCTAACTCATAGAATTTACAGGGTCATCCAATTTTGATAAGACTTTTCTGACTGCAAAGTTTTTTTGTTCTATTATTACCCATTTTAAAAAATCATTAGGGCCTTAATTAAATAGAACTATGTTTTCAGAAACTGAAGAGACGAGTGATAAAACTATTAAGACAACATCTTTGTACTCAAAGCAGGAGACTGTCATCAATGGCTTATTAAAAGGTGTTAGGTAAGTTTTCACCAAAAAAATTTTTGCCGCAATTTTCTTAATCTTTTAATTATCAGTTAAGTTTATATTGAATTGAATGATGTGATCAACGGAAATGAAGGTTACTTTTTAATTGTGGATGTATGTATTAAATGTTAAAATGTCTCTCATAACATTATATCAGACATTGCAACATTCATAGTCTGCAAATGCAAATTATCATTTCGTTCAACTTTGTCTTAACTTTACAAAAGCGAAATAAATTCTGTGAAACAGTTTGTGAAAAGTTGTGTTTATGCTAATTTCTGTTTAATGCAATGTAAGATGTAAGCTGGTGAATTTTCCACCAAATATTCGTAATTCTGCATTTCCAACATATGGACCAAATTATCAAATGTATGGATTTATTTTAGTCGTTTAATTAATACCTTTAAAGTTCAGTAATATTGTATTTGACTGCATACGAAAATTATGATAGCCACTCTAAAAAATTAAGAACTAAATTTATCCCACAGTCACTATAGCTTTTAACAAATTAATACAACTAATTGAAACTAAAAGAGTATTGATTTAACAATACAGAAATGTGAGTTCACAATTTACTATTTCATACAATTTTTCCTACAAGGTTACGTTATTGACATTTAATAAAAGTAGGTGATTGGCTCTGTCAGTTAAATACCGTGTTGAAATTGTTCCGGAAACATTAAGTCAAGACACAAACATTTAATTATTATTTCTTCAAACAGGTATGCGGTATCCATTGCTGCTTTCAACGGAGCAGGCATGGGACCATTCTCTATCCCTTTGTTCCAAGACACAAGGGAAGGAGGTGAGTACATAACAACTTGTAACTTAAGTTGAACTTTGTAACTTTACGACTTTAAGCTAAAGTTATGTGACTTCGGCACATGAACTCCGGTATTGGGCGAATGTGCCTCTGAAACAAGTGAATTGATGGATATTTGAGTACTACATATAATTTCAGTTTAGTCAGACATCGTGATTGTTATTTTAAGGGTTAACATCCCCACGCAGGGTTGGATCTTGATATTGATATCTTGATACTTAATCTTGGATGCGATGAACCCACTGTCGCAAGAGGTCTCGTAACGTGACGGCCGAAGTCAGGACCAAGATCATTGATCAACTTGTTGGTTCCTAGACATCAGTCGAAATTTAATTGGAACCAGTATTTTCCTTACTCCATTTATCGTTAGTAGTATGTAGTTCAAATACAACTTCATTGCCATCAACATTTTTCTGTCTTCACCCGTATAGCTTTTTCTAAAGACTACTTATTATTTTTGTTGCCAAGTTCTTATTCCTTTGTTCTACCCTTGGTTCAGTTCTGAACTCGCAAGTTTCCCCGCGCGGGCTGTTTTCCCTGCGCATGCAAATTTAGGGTAAATGTTTAGCCGTTTCTTCGCGGGAACACGCGACCTACATATCACGTATGTGCTTTGGAGTTTGCGCTTGATACTGCATAATGTGTTGGATTCGAGATTCCCGTCTGTGTGGAAGATACTTTTTGCGTTGGATTTCTTGAGGAATCTAGGGATTTTTATGTTTAACTAAAAATGTACTAGAGTTTTTCAGTCTAGCGTTTTGGTACACTGTTGGTATGTCTGAAATATAACCTCGGCTACGTTTCTGAATCCCCAATCTACATGACGGTATAAAGTCTTCCATATTTGAAATCACCACTAAGTATTTTGGCAGCCCTGTCTACTGATTGCTCGGTCTTTAAGTTGGGCCAAAACAGTCATGGAAAAATTGGCCAAGTGCGAGTCGGACTCCTGTGGCTGTGACAGACTGGCGGACAGACAGACAGACATGACGAATCTATAAGGGTTCCGTTTTTTTGCCATTTTGGCTACGAAACCCTAAAAAGAGGCTGTAATTTTATCAATGCTGAGTTTGCATAAAACGTTATATTTTATACAAGACACTTATCAATTTTAGAACTCTCAAATAAGAAGTAAAATATTAAACTACATAAAACGGTTATCACATTTAAATCTTCATCAAGCGTCTTCCTTCCACTAAAGACAGACAATTGTTAAATTCTAAACAAAGCGAAACTTCGTTATTTTGAAGCCAGTCGCTCATCCTCCAACATTTCTTGAACTGCCTTCAAGTGAATACCCAAGGGGCCGAAAATTTCGTAACAAAAAGATAAATTGCATCTACCGTTGTTCTCCAAAAAGGTGCGAAGTAATTATAACAACAATAAGGAAGTACAAGACACTGTTAATGAAGACAATAAAACGGCACGACTCAACTTCGCCGTGAAAAGTGCGAGTTTTGATAATTTATGCGTTTGAGAGATGAGCTGAGCCGAGCGAGCGGAGCGACTGTGTTTAAGCGGAGCGGGCAAAGTATCAATGCTAATAGCTTAAAGCTAAAGAGTTTTGATTGTTTGAACGCGCTTATGTCAGAAACTACTGTATTGAAAACATCAAGTCGAGGAAGGCTTTGAGCTATTGTATAACACTATTTGCGAAAATCGAAACCTCGTTTGGTTGTTTTATGTATCTATTTAAAACTAACTATTATGGCTCAACGACCCTCGACGCTCGAGTATTTTGTAATACCACTATTGGTTCTGATGTCCGTAAGACAAGTGCTAAAGCTACTTAAAACGCAGTCAGATCAATGTAAGTGATGTTGTAAAATATTTATTTATATTTATTTTAATTTAGTATAATATTAACTTTAAAAACTAATTTAAGCAGTACCTTATAAATACCACATTAGAACATTCAAGTTATTGATATCTATACTTATAATAAATCTGTAGAGAGGTCAATTCTGTACATTAAATATTTTTCCAAAATAACTATCAGGGGGTGTTTAGTGATCGATACTGATACCAAAAATGCAATCAGTCAAATTTTTGTCTGTCTGTCTGTCTGTCTGTCTGTATGTTCCTTATAGAAACAAAAACTACTGGACGGATTTTGACGAAACTTGGTACCATTATTCTTCATACTCCTGGGCATATTATAGGATACTTTTCATCACGCTACAATCAACAGGAGTAGCGTAGTGAAGGGAAATGTGGGGAAAACGGGAGAATTTACTCCATTTCTTAAGCTTCAGTCGCGCGTGCAACCTTAATGGTTAAAGTCACATAGAAATCATGTATGACGGAAATATTCTACATAAAATTGCCTAAAAAATATCCCCCAACAGCATATGTCTATCTTTTATGGTTGACTCACAATAACACGTGCAACTCAAGATCCAAATTGGTTTGAACGCGCTAAGCTCAGGAACTACTGGTTCGAATTGACAAAACATTTTTTGTTGGATAGTCCACTTACCACTTACCATTTGTCGAGGTAGGCTTTAAGCTATTGTATATTCCTTTATTTTATCATTGTAAATTGTGCTAGCGAACTATTTAGTTCCAAAATGTGCCGATAGATGGCGCACCTCGCTAGAGGCGCGGCCGCGGATTTGAATCTCGGCGAACAGATGATTTCTCAAATGTATAAGGTCTCCAGATTATTGTTGAGCGATATCCGTCACTTAATTTGACTATTATTTCTATCCTGAGTAATTAGTCCCATAAAAGTGTGCAAGTTGACTGCATGCATGTAGACCGTTGTTTTATTCAGCTATTTTTAGTAAGACTGTGTGCGGAAATCGTAACTCACGCGGACGGAGTCGCTGGCGGCCGCTAGTATCTAAATAAAATTCTGATATCTTTTGTGACACTGAGATATCCTACTACTATTATAAAGGCGAAAGTTTGTATGTGTGGATGTATGGATGTGTGGATGTATGGATGTATGGATGTTTGTTACTCTTTCACGTAAAAACTACTGAATGGATTTGAATGAAACTTTACCACAATATAGCTTATACATCAGAATAACACATAGGATATTGGAAATCGAAATCCACGCGGACGGAGTCGCGGGCGGCCGCTAGTACATAGTTAAAACTAAGGCACCACTCGCGGGTTGCCAATATTGCAATACAAGGGCTTTCTTAAAATTTTATGAAGACCTTCCACACGAACATGTTTCTCCATGAACATCTGTTTATATAAGGTTACGGTTAAATTGCGGCTACCCTTAAAGTTCAAACGTAAATTCCAAAGTGTGTCGTTTAAAGCTTTAAAGCGTTGGTTTATACGTAGATGTCTTTCTTAAGACAATCCCATTCAAAATCGTTCGAAATACGGAGACTCCACTTCAGACTTATTTCCACTCCGCCTGTCACGCAACCGCGGCCGAAAGGCGATTGTTGACGCAAATTACGATTGTGGCGGGAACGGAGGAAACGTTTTACGTAATTGACGTCATCAGAGAATTTAGAAAGTTCTCGACGGCGACTGATGTTGTTCCTCGAGAATTTGACAATGTAAATGATACACGTGTTTCTTGTTCGAAGTAATTGTACCTGAGCTGGCATATTGTAGGTTTAATCAGTCTCTTCTTGTCTGAATGTTTGAAACTTCTAATTAAATTGTCAACCCGGAAAAGACTGGGTTAAGAATATTGTAAATGTTTTGGGAGCTGAGTGAGACTAGTTTCCAACACAAAATCAAACTGAATTTAAATCAGTTCGCCTTGGTAAACAAAGTTTTACAATAGCACATGCTGAGCGGGAGACGTTGAGAGTTATGATTTTTTAAAGTTTTATAAAATCAATATAGTGATTTGACGGTTTTCTTAGTTGGTTTCTATGCTACTTTGTAATAAATAGTACTAGCGGCTGCCCGCGACTTCGGCTGCGTGGATTGGTCGTGCGTTCTCAATTCAA
This sequence comes from Nomophila noctuella, assembly GCA_958496325.1. Classification (NCBI taxonomy): domain Eukaryota; kingdom Metazoa; phylum Arthropoda; class Insecta; order Lepidoptera; family Crambidae; genus Nomophila; species Nomophila noctuella. The sequence continues at coordinate 10,421,249 of OY292504.1, forward strand.
CCCGTATATTTTTTCGCAATAAAAGGTAGCGTATGTTCTATCTCTAAAGAATCTGAAGATTGTCTGTGCCAAATTTTATCAAAGTTTAAGCGGGAAAGCGTAACTTGCATTGCAGACAAACGAGAGTTACGTTCGCATTTATAATATTAGTAGGGATGGATTAGTAATGAAAAGGTCAATGCTTTTACACCAAAGTTTTGTCTACGATTTCCAGGTTTCAACCCAGTCTAAACCCGGACAGACTGATTAAAACCGTACACTGTCTTCTATACAGAATCTCAATTATATTAAATGTGACGGCAGCGTGGGATGTTGTCTCAAAATAATGAGTTTTTAGGCTTAAAAATTACCTACACGTTGTATTTTACCATAGGGTTGGTAAAGCGTGTTTTGAGGGACAATTTTTTTAATTTTCTTACTTTTTTGAGGAAGGAAAATGTACTAGCACACGTTAACAGCTGGTTTGTTTATAGGCAGTTTTCTTTTTAGTATGTCTTTTTAAGTTACGGGCGTACTAGACAGCTTAAATTATTGTGTAAATAAAACTTGAACTAATGGGGCAGTCCTAGATACAAATAATTTTACTGTTAGGAATGGTTCGTACTTCGTCAAAATTTATTTCATTTATTAATTGCAACTGACAAAGACATACTTGCACATTACCATTAGATAAACGAACTACTCAAGCCTTATTTAAGAGACTAGCGGCCGCCAGCGACTCCGTCCGCGTGGGTTACGATTTCCGCACACAGTCTTACTAAAATTAGCTGAATAAAACAACGGTCTATATGCATGCAGTCAACTTGCACACTTTTATGGGACTAAATTACTCAGGATAGAAATAATAGTCAAATTAAATGACGGAGAACGCTAATTAATATTTACAATAATCTGGAGACCTTACACATTTGAGAAATCATCTGTTCACCGCGATTCAGATCCCCGGCCGCGCCTTTAGCGTGGTGCGCCATCTATCGGCACATTTTAGAACTAAATAGTTCGCTAGCACAATTTACAATGATCAAATAAAGGAATATACAATAGCTTAAAGCCTACCTTGACAAATGGTAAGTGGTAAGAGGACTATCCAACACAAAATGTCAATTCGAATCAGTAGTTCCTGAGCTTAGCGCGTTCAAACCAATTTGGATCTTGAGTTGCACGTGTTATTGTGAGTCAACCATAAAAGATGGACATATGCTGTTGGGGGATATTTTTTAGGCAATTTTATGTAGAATATTTCCGTCATACATGATTTTTATGTGACTTTAACCATTAAGGCTGCACACGCGACTGAAGCTTAAGAAATGGAGTAAATTCTCCCGTTTTCCCCACATTTCCCTTCACTACGCTACTCATGTTAATTGTAGCGTGATGAAAAGTATCCTATAATATGCCCAGGAGTATGAAGAATAATGGTACCAAGTTTCGTCAAAATCCGTCCAGTAGTTTTTGTTTCTATAAGGAACATACAGACAGACAGACAGACAGACAGACAAAAATTTTACTGATTGCATTTTTGGTATCAGTATCGATCACTAAACACCCCCTGATAGTTATTTTGGAAAAATATTTAATGTACAGAATTGACCTCTCTACAGATTTATTATAAGTATAGATAATTAAAGTTATCTCAATGTACCTTTATTACATAGTTTCACGATATTATATGTACTATCTGAATTCTTGCCACCTCTAAATATTTATAAAGGCAACCCTGCCGATAAGTCTACTTCATTTTGTGCGAGGTGAAATATTAGCTTGGCCTGAAAGGTAACGAGAAATAAGATCCCTATACCTAAAGTCCTAAGGGAATGCCGTAAGGTTCAAATTAGAATGTGTTACTTTAGTAGTCGCAATAACGTTGCAGTGAAAAACAACACTATTTTTCGATTCAATCATGCAAGTCACTATTTCCATTTGTCAGTTGACTCTTGTGGATTCCCGTGCTTAAGCTGTGGTTTCATCATCATCCTAGCACCTCTCTCGGGCATCCTCGGCCATAGTCTCGAACGCTACGACTATGATCGGCGATACCTCTGGTGTCGCGGATGTCCATGGGCGGCGGTGATTGCTTACCATCAGGCGACGGGTTAGTTCGGTTGCCGCTTCTGCCATAAAAAAAAGTTAATCAATTATTGACCTTTTCAATTATTAATTATGACTGAATAATATAATTGTTATGAATAATGAATTGTATATAGCTATATAAAATGGCACTAGAAACAATTGTGAGTTAACATATTTTTTAAATAAGAGAATTTTCAGTAACAAAAAAGTGGAAGCATACTCGTGGAGGTATTTTGCTAATTGGGAGAACTCTTAGAAATCTATATTACTTACTCCGAAAAATCGGATATGGAGGATTGTATTGAAAATTCAAATGAACGTGGGATAATACCTGTCTGTCAATCTTCGAACCCTGGACTTCTTGCAGTCTATTCGTTGCCATTTTTATCCCGCGGCAGCTGTCTGTCTGTGTGTCAATTATTCCAGAAATTCCAGCTTCATCCTTGTTGAATATTCACTAGTGAATTAAATTACAGGGCTCTCTCCGAGGCTAGGTTTTGTAATCATGCAAGTAAAAAGTTTTGAAATAACAGCGGTCTCGTATTTAGAAAACTGTTTAGTAATGTTAAAAAAAGGTCCCGGAAGAAAAATTTATCAAAACGAAAGAATTTTTCTTCATGTTTTAATTCTCGCTCTGTGCCACAAAATTAACAAAGTTAAAACATACATCAGTAAAAAAGATTGTTAATAGCCAACTGTTGAGCAATCATTTTAATCAATTAATTCCGACTATGCAGGACATACCTATTTACATTATCATTCTATAGTTTCTTCCATTAAAAAGAGCGATGGTGGCCTAGTGGTACGGACGGCGCCTCACATACGTCAGGTCCACGGTTCGAATTCCGGGCCCACACCTCTGGATTTTTCGAAATCTATGGATTTGTGCCATAGCTCGGCGGCGAGGGAAAACACCGTGAGGAGACCTGCACATTCAGGGATTTCTAACTTTAGTTCAGTTAGCTCTGAATGTGTAGCCATGATCCAATCTGTCTGATTCCCCTCTTTGTGTTGCGAAGGTCTGATGGATCCATGGATCATGGTCAAAGCGGATCCTGCATAGAAACGGGATAAACTATAGGAAGAAGAAGAGTTTCTTCCATTAAATAAAAACACTCTGGAAATAGAGATCGGGTGTAACTAAGAGTGTACTAACTCTACTAAATAAGAGAATAATCAAGAGCGAAAGTGTAAAACCCTTTGCGACATAAGTACTCACTGTTTCTTTCCCTTACTTTGTCATAAACTGGCGACTCTAACTCGCATTTATCACTGAAACAAAGCGTCCGATCAACAGTAAGTACTTCTCGCTCTCAAATTTATCGTCTTGGAAATCACGCGAGACGTATGAACTCCGGCTTAACGAAAATAAAGCGGAAAAGTTTCACTCGAGCCGCTCTCATCTGGTGTTAATTGCTCTAAGTTTTGAGCTCCGGAGTTTGGTAAAAATGCTGAGCGTGAAGAAAGAGAGATAAGATAGCCGTTAAAATATAAGGCTGGGTTGGAGATTTAAATGTTGATTTATTTACTAGGCACTCGCCCTGGTTTCGCACGGGTGCAAAGCTGGTACCTAAAAGAGTAAACTATGGAAGATGCATGTATTAAAACGCTTTATCTGAAACGTTTGCGTTATTTTAAAGAATTAAGCATACATAGAGAGACAAAGGAAGGCATCAAGGAGTGTAGGGAGGTTAAAGTCCACGCAGAGTCCCCGAAAAAGTGGAGATTGCTTCACCGACAAGAGCAATGTTCTTAAATTTTGATGAGATAGGGACATACAGTAGGTTTCGACTTTGTTTTATGTTATGTAGTGATTATTTGACGTAATAGCACGAATCAAGAAAACAAAAGAATGCAAGGTGCTGCTCATGTAAGAGATCAGTGTAAAATATTCAAGTTCTGGGGCAATGGGACTTTAAAAAGTGATCGTAAAACGTCCCCGAGGGTAAGCCAATATGGATATCAGCTCCACAAGGGTCGTAAATGCGTTGCCTACCTTTATAGCTTGCTGCCCTACGGAATTGAGTCACGTAGGTAACAGATTGATGGAAACTGTTGTTACATGTCTATGGGAAATGTGATCACTTACAATTTACATCATGATGGAATCAGCCCTGCTAAGACTTTTTTTCAATACTTCGTGAAATCTTCCCTCTGCGGCTGCCCGCGACTTCGTCCTCGTGGATTTCAGTTTACGCACAAATAGTGTTAAACATATTATAGCTTAAAGCCTTCCTCGACAAATGGACTATCCAACATATTTTTTTTCATTTCAATAAAGACTTCGACATTCATTACAGTAGAACCTAAGATTAGCGCGTTCAAAAAAACAAACAAACACTTCATCTTTCAAGGCAATCCCCTGCCTTTGGTAGACTAAAACATATAAAAACCCAAAACACTATTGTGTTTCATTATACACCACGATGCGCAGTATACTATTTCAAGCCCACTAAAATCCAACTCATTCATTCTACTAAACATTTCGAATGCTATAAAATTATGGCCGCGCCATTACATGTTTTCATTTCATAACATTTTTCTACTTATGTTGCGGTGCCTTCTCCTAGCTAGCCATTCACATCAACGTTGATGTGATGTTGCGTTGTAAAAATATGACTTGTAAAAGAATTTCCTTGTAAATGAAGTTGCATTCGTAACGGGCGATATTTCCTTTAACATTTCTGCCATCTTGTTTTCCTTCATTAGTGATTTTCATCGTAAAAAGTTTTTTGATTTCCTTTTTCAGATTTGTTTTATGCTTTTGAATTTCCACTTTGTATCTGCAGCTTACAATATTAGTTAGTCTAATAAGTAGTACGAAATAATGTCACTCTGGATGTGTTAGGTCTTCATACAATGATTATAACACTGTTAACATAAATTATATTAGCCTTATAATGCCATAATATTGTAATAGCCCAGTAAAATAGAATCAGTTAAGATAATTTAGATAGATATAAACAAACACTATCGATTTGGAAATGTAGGTATATAAAACAAGACAAACAATTAATGAAGATACAAATTTTGATCAAAATCTGTGATTCCGATATAAGCGTGTTCAAATCACACAAACACACAAACAAAATCTTCAGCTTTATCATGTTAGTAAAGATGTAACATGAAAATCAGGCTAATCTTTTGAAGAATTTTGACAGTTTGTGGTAGTCTCATTTATGCTGTTCATTTTACAACACCAGGGTAAATAAATCATTACTCACTTGCAAACTCAGAAGGAAACTTAAATTAAAATTGTTTAAAGTTCACAAGTCTTGTAACGCCTTAACTTTGTTTGTTTAACAAGCTTCAACGTCAAGCGGGTGTTAAATTTAAAGGCCTCGGAAGGAAAGCAGGCTTTTCGATTCATTGGCTTTTAATATTCCATTACGGTTATTTACAAAATGGCTAGTCGTTACGGAGTTGGAATTTTATTATTATTTGCTTTTCATAAAATAATCTTCGTACCTTTAACAACGATGTAAAGCCATGTAGATGTAAAGCCATTTATTAAGTTTAAATTTTCACGTCTTTGTTACTCATAAATTATTATAGCCTTATGAAACATAGACTAGACATTCAAGATAATCCAAGCAAGACGTCCTTCGTACAAATTAATAAATCTATAATATTTTTTTCTGAAAATTGTAAGTTTTTTCCGATCTTTCTCGGATTTATAGATCAATCTACTAGGCAAGGCACTAGTGTTGTTTAAATCAAAACCCATCTTTCGTCATCGTCAAAACGATGGTTTCAAATTCATCATCAATCTTTTGTCGTCCCCACTGTTCGGGTACGGGCCTTCAAATTGAACGAATAATGGGATTGGGTCGTAAGCTACCATGCGAGCCCGGAATGATGATGATGATGATGACAGTGGGGACTAAAGGCTATAGGTTGATACTTTACTTTTTGTCACAGCTCCTGAAGAAGGCCCATCCTCGGTGGAATGTGGTGGAGTCACGTCGACAGCGCTGCGCGTGAGTTGGCAGCCGATTCCTGCGCATAAGCAAGCCGGAGCGCTTATTGGATACACCGTACTGTATGCTGCTCAGGGTGGGTATTATGAAGAAGTTTCTTACTGATAATATTATATCAAATCAAGAATGAGACTTATCTTATGTGTAGGAGATCATCATTAATGTTTAAAGCTTGTGTAGATCTAGGTACTGAGAGTGCTGCTGCTATTGTTCAATACTTCCTTTTTAAACAAATCTGATATTGATGTGCTGTGTAGTATATAGAAAACTTCTCTGCATTTTTTCCTATGAGTGTCGAAAGAAGCGCTTAAGAGATATTTCATAAAGATGGCGCAGTGGTTAGCGCACTCGGCCTGCGCTTGCTAAAGTTTAGCAACGTTCGCAGATGCCAGTCATCGGATGGGTGACCGAAAATATTTCATCTTGAGCTCCTCCATGCTTCGAAAGGCACGTTAAGCCATTGGTCTTGCGCCTGATCTCTCTACGGTCGTGTCAGATTGCTGTCCCACCGAAATATGAGATTGAGGGAATGGAGTGCCCCTATGCTTGCGCACTCACTTGTGCACTGTAATAAATCCGGCGTACCTGGCTGATCGTAAGGTCGGCCGCAATGGCCATATACTCATAGATACAGCCGGAGGTTGTATTACCACCAGTAAAAGGTTAATGATGTTGTTAGTAATGATGATTAAGATAATGACGATGATGTTGAACAACAGGTAGACATTGGCTGAATGCGACGTCACTGGTGACAGAATTGCGACTGCAGAGCTTGCACAAGTTCACTAACTACACGATCAAAGTGGCCGGCTTCTCCAACTATGGACTTGGCCCGTTCTCCTATCCGATTGTTTGTGCGACGCTGCAAGACGGTAAGTGTTATGCGATAAGGTTCAAAATCCCTTTGCACTGTTATCTGTTTGTGTTATTTTCTGATCACTTTCAATAGTATTGGCCTTTTAATATCCCACTGCAGGGCAAAGGTCTCCATTAGTTGAAATCATGTTTTCGTTACAAAGATTGATTTTGGCTTAATCAACACGCTTGCCCGGGCTGTCTTCGGAAAAACTGACAAAAATTTGCCCGACCCAGGATTGGAACCCAAGACCCACAGCCTAGTATTTAAACAACCTAGACCATCGAGGCGTTAATAACTTTAACCTTTGGTCTTTTGGCAAGGTAAAGTAAGATTAAATTAACTTTTCTGGACGGGCAAGTAATAAATATGTAAGGCAATGCCCTGTGGGACATTAATAGGCTAATGCTTGACTTTACTGTAAGTCTTCATTTAATACTCAGTGTAAGTTTGTAGGTTTTGTAAATAAATTATTTTTTCTGATGTATTTATTGACTAAATAGAGATTTTCAGAAATACTATTTTACTTAGCAAAAGTGTTTGAATTATTTCTTTGATAGGAAATTAGGTTTTGTTTTTCTTGAATAATTTCTAAGAGAAATTTTTCAGGTCCATTCATTTCGCTCAATTTGTATTTTTAGAATGTTTAAATTAAATCACTTTTAAGGTATATTAACGCTTTACCCAAACTCATTATTTATGTCCATTAAATTAAGTGTTTATTTTCGGATTGTAAATATGATTATTATTTGTCTAACAGTTAATTTTCTCCCGTTCCTGCAAAAACGACCGTGTAGTATTTCTTCTCTTTTAATTACATTTGTCTCAAATATCAGGTTGTAAACGATCTATAATTCTCTGTAAAACACTTCATTCATAGTGCCCGACGCTCCAGCTGAAATAAAACTACTATCACAATCATCCAATACTCTTCTGGTCAGCTGGAAGAAGCCAAGACAACCCAATGGAAGACTCCTACATTATACTGTGTACTGTAAACCAACTGCCAGGTTAGTTCAAATCTATCCTACTACTATTATAAAGGCGAAAGTTTGTAAGTTTGGATGTATGGATGTTTGTTACTCTTTCACGTAAAAACTACTAAATGGATTTGAATGAAACTCTACCACAATATAGCTTATACATCAGAATAACACATAGGATATTGGAAATTGAAATCCACGCGGACGGAGTCGCGGGCGGCCGCTAGTACTAATATAATAAAGCTGAAGAGTTTGTTGGTTGGAACGCGCTAATCTTAGGAACTACTGGTTGGGGAAGTATTGGGGTTTTTAAAGACATGCAATGTCATGCAAATGACCCGCTTGGTGTAGTGGTCAAGAAGTTGACTATTACATCAAGAGGACGCGGGTTCGATCCCCGCATAAGACAAATATTTGTGTGCATGAACATGACTGTTTATCCTGGTCTGGGTGTATGTATCTATCTATACTAATATAACAAAGCTAAAGAGTATGTTTCTTTGTTTGAACGCGCTGATCTTAGTAACTACTGGTTCGAATTAAGCATTTATTTCTGTGTTAGATGGTCCATTTGTCGAGGAAGGCTTTTAGCTATAGTATAAAAAAATGTGTGCGAAAATAGAAATCAAAGTCGCGGTCCTAGTGTGTAGTAGTGTTAGTTATGGCATGAAAGCTAAATTGAAAAGTAGAAATAGTTTTCTCAGATCTAATTTAATTCATAATGTCTTTAATTTGTGTTATAAGGTCTATATTAAATGTAATATTCTTTTATTAAGGACTCACAATTCATGTTCATTTCAAAAGCACCCTGGGAAATAACAGTAACAATCTATTTGAAATATGTAGAACAGAATTAAGAACATGAATTACTTAAAACTATTTTTTATCTTATTATCGTAAGTAAATATTTGACGGTTTTTGCATTTGTATAAATAAGATTATATCTTATTTATTTATGGGTCGAGACTTTAGTTGACTGACAGTGGGGTCTAATAATTTAAAGTTCTACGTGAGTCGATTGTAATACAACGTTTTCGAACATAGCACAGTGCAAATGTACTAAACCTTAAAGCTTTTCTCGTCACATGGACTATCCAACAAAAGAGTTTTTTTTTAAATTTGTACCAGTAGTTCCTGCGATTAACGACTTCAAACAAACTATCTCTTTGGTTTTATTTATATTATGTTGTTACTATCATACATAACACTTTTAACCACATTAACCTTCATTATTTTAGCAACGACGGCCCCCAAACGCTAAGGATAGACGCCCAACAAGTAACCGAAGCGTACGAGAAGACTCAGACGGTTGAGCTGAAGGGTCTACACGAAGGTCGGCAGTACGACGTGTGGGTCACAGCTAGTACTGTGGTTGGCGAGGGTCCCGAGACCAGGCGGGTTACTAATACCCCGTCACAGAGAGGTGGGTACTGGCTTTTATATGTATAGATAATTAACATTTGCCTTTATTGAAAATGGACGTTTCGCACGTTTGGGCGAATGAATTTCGTGCGAATAAACTACTAAGCCGCCTTGGCGATAGGCTGATGATAAACAAAAAAGATCCGAAATATGTATACCGATGAGGCGAGGTAACAAAATTCCAATATTTTTGTTTTATTTACAAACGACCGTCCGGATTGAAAACGTTGTAAATACAATTTGGCGAGGCATATCGAGTTTTTCATTAATTTTGTTATGAATAGCAGCCAATCGCAACTTTGTGTACTTCGTTTAATTTGGTTTCGAAACTGTAGTTGCTTTGATTTGATTTTTAATGGTCATACTTTTTTAATCGACTAACGTTTGTGTGAAATAAACATGTCTGTTTGTCCTGCTCTGTTGAGTCTGAAATCTGTAACACAAATGCTTAAACCACTTAAACCGAACCGTCTCTGGGAAGATACTGTCTGGCCTTACAACATAGATCAGGCCAACGGGGCGCCATCTGTTAGACACTCAACAATTATCTTATCTGTTGATAGTCTATCTAGGATTGCCAAGATTTGCAATAGGCTTATTCATGGATAGAGCTTCAAAGACTGCTCTGGGAGCTTCTCACCGGATAGGATAGGAAGGGACTGGTATTGTTCTATGTCCTTATTTGCAATAGCCGCGAATTTGCTCGGTGAATGGTGAAAAATGATTGCCGAGCTTTCCACCTTTCTTCTAAAACTTAGAAAATCTCATCTTAAGAGTTGAAACCCCCAATTCTTATCGATCCAATAAATCTCCAATTTTGTATTCCATTGATCCAGTGGTAGCGGGAGTGGCGTCACTAGGGGGAGAGGTGACCGGGCCGTCAGGAACTCCCTCCTTCTTGAGTTCAAGAGTGTGGGCTCCCCCCCGCCGAGGACCGTGTGGTACCACAACCAGAACATCATCACACATAGGAGTGCCAAGATGTGCAATAAGCTCATTTTTATGGGTAGAACTTTAAAGACTGCTCTGGAAGTTTGTTACTGGATTTGGATAGGAAGGGACTGGTATTGCTCTATGTCCTGACTTGTTATGTGAATCCATTGATTGCTGAGTTGTCCACCTTCCTTCTGATTGGTCTTATCATTTTAAAATCTTATCTTAAGAGTGAAACCCCTAATTCTTATCTATCCAATAAATCTCCACTTCTGTATTCCATTGATCCAGTGGTAGCGGGAGTGGCGTCACTAGGGGGAGAGGTGACCGTTGCCGTCAGGAACTCCCTCCTCCTGGAGTGCAAGAGTGTGGGCTCCCCTCCGCCGAGGACCGTGTGGTACCACAACCAGAACATCATCACGCACCACCCAAGGTTTACTAGGAATAGGGATGACAGTCTGCTGATTAAGAGTGAGTATGAATGTGTGATTGTTTTGGCTTAAGTCACATAGGAACAACATTATTTTAAATGTTTTTGTGTTACGTGTGATTAATTGTGTAGCTTTCAGATTTATTAATGTTGCATCACTGCAATGGAATAATTATTTGTGTATTACAATTACTGCAGATTACTGATGTACTTTTAGATTGTCATAAGTTTATTTATACGAAATCCCAATTTTGAAATTGAGTGTACCAAATACATGGAAACTACAAACATAACTAATCTAACATCACTTTCGAAAAAACTAACACACTAACTACAGAAGCGCACAGTGATGAAGCACTCCGTTACTGTTGTGCTATGATTTTGCTTGTGAGTAAGGTTGTTGATGTCCAGGGGCAGAGGTGATCCCTAACCTAATCAGGTGACACGCTTGTTCGCTTGCCTTCCTATCACTATAAAAAAACTGCAATCCAAAATACATTTCAGGTATAGACCAAGCCTTAAGCGGGAACTACACGTGCCTAGCCAAGAATCTCTACGGATCAGATTCAGTAGTTTACACAGTGAGGGTCCTACCCCTGCCCGATCCTCCTGTGATACGGGCTACCCCCTACAAGGACTACATTGTTGTGGAGTGGGACGAAATCAGGACGTATAGCAATGACACCTCGAACTTTGGTATAAGTAAGTGTTATGGCTTTTATGATGGTAATACTGTGTGATATATGCTTTGGTCGAGAGGAAAGTTTGAGTTGGGATCATTTAACCAAAAATTTACTCTGCGCTATGTTGAGTATTATTTTTAATGATTAACGTAATGATCTTTTAATACATATTTTTTTTACATTCAATTGGTACCAAATACATTTGAACCAAGTCAGTGATTGTGATGTGATTATAGGATCACAAAGACCGCATACTTGATTTTACGTTGGCTGCGTTTTTGAAATGTGGGAGACCGTAAATAAATAAGGACAGTAGATAATTACTTACCAGACTTAAGTGTCAGATCAATTTCGACCTACCCGTTTTATATATTATTCATATTATGTTTATATTCAATCCAGTGAACTTCTAACGTTGCTTTCCTCCTTCAAGCCTACAACTTAACCTGGCGAGAAGGCGACGGCCTATGGCAAGAGGCGTGGCCTGTGGCTCGAGAGGCTCGTCTACCGGGGGTCCAACAACACACTCTCGCCGGGCTGAAGTGCGGGACGAAATACTCTGTGCGCGTGACCGCCACTGATGCTATCGGGACCTCTGCTCCCGCTCACGCTGACGTCATCACTCTGGGTGGAGGTGAGTTGGTTCAGTAGTTACTATAGGTCATCACTACTCATAGCAACACACTCTGGCCGGGCTGAAGTGTGGGACGAAATACTCTGTGCGCGTGACCGCCACTGATGCTATCGGGACCTCTGCTCCCGCTCACGCTGACGTCATCACTCTGGGTGGAGGTGAGTTGGTTCAGTAGTTACTATAGGTCATCACTACTCATAGCAACACACTCTGGCCGGGCTGAAGTGTGGGACGAAATACTCTGTGCGCGTGACCGCCACTGATGCTATCGGGACCTCTGCTCCCGCTCACGCTGACGTCATCACTCTGGGTGGAGGTGAGTTGGTTCAGTAGTTACTATAGGTCATCACTACTCATAGCAACACACTCTGGCCGGGCTGAAGTGTGGGACGAAATACTCTGTGCGCGTGACCGCCACTGATGCTATCGGGACCTCTGCTCCCGCTCACGCTGACGTCATCACTCTGGGTGGAGGTGAGTTGGTTCAGTAGTTACTATAGGTCATCACTACTCATAGCAACACACTCTGGCCGGGCTGAAGTGTGGGACGAAATACTCTGTGCGCGTGACCGCCACTGATGCTATCGGGACCTCTGCGCCCGCTCACGCTGACGTCATCACCCTGGGTGGAGGTGAGTTGGTTCACTAGTTACTCAAATTCATCTCTACTCATCAGCAACACACTCTCGCCGGGCTGAAGTGTGGGACGAAATACTCTGTGCGCGTGACCGCCACTGATGCTATCGTACCTCTGCTCCGGCTCACGCTGATGTCATCACTCTGGGTGGAGGTGAGTTGGTCTCTGCTCCGGCTAATGCAGATATTATTACTATAGGTGGAGGTGAGTGGATATGGCGAGTTTCTAATGAATTAATACAGAGTGTTTCCAGACAAATAGCCCGTTGATGGGTGGCCTTAATCGATTAAAGGTAAGTAAGTTACAGCCTATTAGTGTCCCACTGCAGGGCAAATGCCTCCATCATTTGAAATCATATCTTCGTTACAAAGATGGGTTTTGCTGTCATCACCGCACTTGCTAAAAGCGCATTGGTGGTCACAAACCCGAGCTTAGCTCAGAAAAATGGTCAGTAATTTTGCCCGACCTGGACATCGAATCTAGGACCTCGGCACAACGGCCTGGTACTTAAACTTAATCCACTACACCATCGAGGCATTTAGTAATATAGAAAACATCGATCGACGTCTGTTGTTTCATTTTTCCTTTGATCGATGGCCTCTTATTTCAAATACGCTTATTTTAGTGCTATTAAAGACATTGTGTCTGAAAAGAAGTTATCTGGTGTGAAGACAACAACAGACATCGCTATCTCTATGTATAATTTAGAAATCATTTGTTTATTTATTCATTTGAAACGAGGCTTTTAATATGCGTATTATAAATTACTCGCATTATTCACACTCAATATAACATTGCGATGATCAAAAGCCGCCCGTTTAAAGAGCAGACATTTACATCTATCTATCTCTCTCGTTAAAATTTCAAAGATAACAAACAACTTGAAGGCAAAATCATCTCTTCAAGTTTAATTAAGCTTTCTTAGCTCTATTTTAATTGAATAAAATGTTTGCGTCTGCCTACTTAGTATTTAACACTGTTTGAGTTTGAAGAGTATTTAGTTCCCATAATTGAAGAGAGTAAATAAGTTGTTATTTACATTCTAATTTTCAGTATAATTAAGTATTTTTAGGCTTTAGTAGTAAGAACAATTTGGCGTCAGTCAACATTATCGCCTCGATGGTCTAGTGATTTAAGTAACAAGCCGTGGTCTCAAGGTCCTGGGTTCGATTCCTAGGTCGGACATAATTTTTGTCGATTTTTCTGAACACATCTCGGGTTTCTGATCACCAACCCGTATTTGGCAAGCGTGGTAATTAAGCCAAAACCAAAAAAATCTTTGTAACGAAAACATGATTTCAAATGATGATGGCATTTGCCCTGCAGTGGGGCATTAATAGGCTTATTCGTCTTTTACTTTACTATTTTACAACATTAAATATCCATTTATTTTTGTGCCCACTTGAGGCCTATGTTGAGCTCCAAATCTCAAAGAACATGTCTGACAGAAAATATGTTTTGAGAAACTAACGCCGCTTTTCCTTTTATGGACAAATTATTATTCTCCTTGGTTTACCTGATGGTTTTAGTAACAAGCTGGTTTAAATCACACACACATCCATGGTTAATACTAATCCAAGCTTGGCAAGCGTATTAGTTCAAAGCTCACTATTGTTAATGTAATATTAATAATGCCGGCTTTTTCTTTCTAGTAAGATATTAATAGGCTTATACTTTACGCTCTCTTTTTAGGGTTCCGTAGCCAAAATGGCAAAAAAACGGAACCCTTATAGATTCGTCATGTCTGTCTGTCTGTCTGTCTGTCTGTCTGTCTGTCCGCCAGTCTGTCACAGCCACTTTTTTCCGAAACTATAAGTACTATACTATTGAAACTTGGTGAGTAGATGTATTCTGTGAACCGCAACAAGGTTTTCACACGAAAATAGAAAAAAATATAATAAAATGGGGGGTCCCCATAGTTAGAACTGAAACTGAAAATATTTTTTTTCATTGAACACATACGTGTGGGGTATCTATGGATAGGTCTTTAAAAATTATATTGAGGTTTCTAAGCTCATTTTTTTCTTAAGTGAATACTTTGCGTGACAGACTCTTCCAAAGTGGAAAAAAGTGTGTCCCCCCCCTCTAACTTCTAAAGTAAGAAGATGATAAATCTGAAATAAATATATAATGTACATTACCATAAAAACTACCAACGAAAATTATTTCGAACGAAATCTATTCAGTAGTTTTTTTAATACGTCAAAAATAGAATTTGTACGGAACCCTCAGTGCGGGAGTCCGACTCGCACTTGGCCAATTTTTTTTTTCTGAGCTTAGCTTCTCTAATACGTTAGTAAACACTAATCTCCTCTCCTCCCACATTACAAAATATGTGTTACCCACTCCATTTATCCAAGAATAATGTAAAAACATATTTGTCTAGAGAAAAATGTCAATATTCATTAAACAAACATTAACTCAGTTTTGTAGTCAGGGTTCAGTAAGCCCGTCCATTATTCAAGCTATATACTTTTTTCAAATAAATAAAACATTAATGCCTTGGACTAACACACCAATTGCCTAGCCCCAAACTAAGCTCGAAGCTTGTGCTATGGATGCTAGGGAACGAATAGACATACTTTAATACTCTTATGAACATCCATGATTCGAGTACAAATGCCGATGTCCATCCCACAAACATTTGCCCCTGGTGGGAATCAAACCTGCGACCCTGGGTTTTGTAGCCTCTGACCTCTAGACCAACGGGCCCGTCAAATTATATCTATGTTGTTATTTATGTTTATGTACTAAACGTATTCCTTATTTTTCCATCTAGCCCCAGTATCCCCCCCAACCACGGATTGGTTGTGGAGCAACGCTACGCACATCTACATCCAGCTAAGCGGATGGGACGACGGCGGCTGTGACGTCACCAAGTGGGAGGTGGACTACAGACCGCTGGGCTCCTCGCTGTGGATCCGCACTGAGAACAGAGCTGTAAGTGTATTCAAAATCAAAATATACTTTATTTATGTAGGCCTCCGTGAGGCACTTTTAAATCGTCAATGATATCACAATATTATATAATTTGACGAGCCGTTTGGTGTAATGGTCGAGAAGTCGGCTATTACACCAAAGGTCGCGAGTTCGATCCCCGCACGGTACAAACATTTGTGTGCATGAACATGTCTGTTTGTATCGGTCTGGGTGTTTCTATGTATAATATGTATATATTTACAAAAAAAAAAGTATATAAGTAATGTTTATCCGTTGTCTGGCATCCATAGCACAAGCTTCTGCTTAGTTTGATGCGAGATGGCGCTGTGTGAATAATGTAAAAAAAAAAAAAAAAAATATATAATGAATTTACCACAGGCTTCAGAATGCAGTAATGTACCGATTATCACCGATACATTATCATCATTAGCCAATCGCAGTCCTCTGCTGGTCATATGCCTTTCCCAGGGCTCTCCACTCAGCCCGATCCTCGGCGACTCACATCCAGTTCCTACAAGCCATCTTGCGCAAGTCGGCACTCTACCTAATCATTACACCTTTCTGGGGCACCTTATGACAGATTATCACAGATAGGTTAGTTGTTACGTAGAGGGAGGCTAAGAAGCAAGAAGAGGGTCGCATGATGGTAAGTGATCACCGCCCATGGGCATCCAAAGCTTTACAAGGGGCGCTTGATTTCCTTTGAAACCCCGTACCATCCCCAACTGAGCTCTGAAAACCTTACTTACGATCAGAATTATAGCACAACAGACAACGTGCTACTTCACTGTGGTCTTCTGTATGGTTCCTCAGACAAGCTGCTTATTCCAGAAGAAGTTCCACTAAGCTTTGCCTCTCTTTAAATGTGTATTCAAATGTTGATATTATTTTAATATTTTTGGGTAAACTGGTGGTATGACCAGGTGAACACACTGGGGTGGACATAGTCCTGTGATCAGTTCGGGACAATGAATGTTATTTTTCCTCCCTAGCCAATGGACCTCAACATGGGCTGGAGCTACATCGAAGGCCACTACCAAGCCCCACCGCTACGGTCCATCCCCACCTCCTACGCGGTCGGATCTCTCTCTCCCGCTCACTGGTATCAGCTTAGAGTGACTGCGACAAACGATGCCGGCACCGCTTCTACTGTTTATACGTATGCTACGAAGACTTTGGATGGAGGTAAGTCTTTATCATTATCATCATCATCATCGGCCTGTTAATCAAAGTTATTGAAACCACTCCTTGGATGAATTTAACTGGTCTTCATTGCAGATGATGATGACTAAACAAATTCGTAAAATGGGGCACAATGTCGTTTAATCTTTGGTTCAAGCTAGGTCCTCGGACAATGTTCTTAAATACCTGAACCATTAGAACAACCTTCTCTCTTAGTTCCTAATTTGAAATTTCAAGATTAAATGTTGGTCATACTTCAATAAGTCTATTCATAAACCGCACTGCGGTTGTATTACAGACTGAGGTATCTTCTTTTTATACTAGGCATTGATCACAAAACTCCTTAAAATCCACCTTGCCCTCAAGAGCCTATAAACCTTAAAAGTATTCTCAAACTCGTAGCCTTTTGCGATAAATAAAGGTTGCGTCATCAAGCAATTTCAGAGAATAGAAATTGTACGGATTCATCACAACGAAGGTAAACAAATTTGCGAAATTGCCCAATTAAGTTATACGCAGCGTTTCAGGTAAACGTGCCTGCTTGATTACGTAACCGCCGGAGACTTTATTAACTTTGAATCGGTATTGATTGAGCAATATTAGACTGGCTGGCCTAATATTATGATTTGGTAACCGAGAAGAGCATAGAGCTTCCACTCGAATTAGAACGGCTGGGAATGTACAATAATAATAATACTCTGACCTATTTTTGACCATGGCGGCCCTCTTGGTACGCAGGATATAATTATTTTAGTGCACAAGTGAGTGCGCAAGCACAGGTACACTCCCTATTCCCTCACTCTTATAGTTTGGTGGGACAGCAATCTGACACAACCGTAGAGAGATCAGAACCAATGGCTTAACGTGCCTTCCTAAGCACGAAGGAACTCGAGATCATTTTCGGTCACCAGATGCGCAACCTGTAATTCTGTAATGTAATGTATGTAAAACAACCACACTCGTTTGTGACCATTAAAATTTGCACTTCTTATATGAAATGTAATTATTATAATTATGAAGTCTAGTTAGTCAATCTCCAATGACAAAACAATCCAAGTTAATGACGAGATAATGACAGGGGCCCCTGATTCTGTCAGTTTGCTAATAACGAAAGTTATGATCAAGCAGCCAAGTTTGTCTTTACAAAATCACTCCACAGGGCTCTTGTCAACGTCCACTGCCGTCTGCCTGTTGCGAACAGATTAAACTGACATCAAGTTTTATTAGGCTATTTGTTCTCGGCTGAAGAAACGGAAATTATTACGTAAATGATGATTAGCTGGAGTTTTATGAATAACATGCGGGCGCTCGCGACTCCGTCCGTGTGGATTTCGGTTTCTGCACACATTTGTAGAGTTATAAGCTATAGCTAAAAGCTTCCCGCGTCAATTGGACTATCCGACACAAAAATATTTTTTCAATTCGTACCTTTAGTTAATGAGATTTGCGCTAATCTCAGGAACTACTACTGGTGCGATTTGAAAAAAAAAATGTTTTGTTTAATCCATTTGACGAGGAAGGCTTGAGTCTATTGGAAACCGAAATCCGCGCGGACGGAGTCGCAGGCGGACGCTAGTAATAAAATAATCGCCCTAATAGCTGATTGTTCAAAGTACCTGGAGTTACCTTGGCTTCAATCTCTAGGTCAGAAAAAATGTTGGCTGATTTTCACAGCATTTCGGGTTTGTGATCAGTGATTACCAATACGATTTGGTCAGCAGCGTGGCGATTAATTCTGTTTAGGATGAGACTCCACCAAAGCGGAGATGAGTGAGAGGAACGGAGAGTGTCGTAAGCAGCCAATAGGATTTTGGCCTGTACAAGTGACCAATCTCAGCATTGAAATCCTATGCCTTTGCCACAAGCTTTGAAGACACTATTTTGAAAATAGAGTCCTTTGTACTGCGGAGGGATATTCTGTTGACATTCCTACTACCATACAATTCAAAGTATAAGAATCGATTTCTATGCTTTTGACAGCGTATAATATGAAGTAATTAAAAACCGTCAGGTGATAAGGAAGCCCTGCAAGCCCAAAGCTTTATAAGTATTCCAATTAGACGAGCTAAAATAAGTTAATTAAGTACCGTAAGTATTAATTAATTCTAAGATTGCGAACTGAGAACTCTTCGGCGAGGTTGGAATCTTTTATTTTGCCGGATCAGGATTTTTCAAGTTATTGGATGAAGTTATAAGAACGTGCACTGATAATCTATTGGTTCAGACAATGAAACGATAATTGGCATTGGGATTATATAGACTTATTTTTATGTAGTATTTCCATTACGCTATCGTAGTAGTAATACCTGAATTTCAGTGGATGGCATATTCGATTGACGGAACATTTTAAAACGAACTTTTGCTATGAACTCAAATATTTCTAGCATACAAAGGGAATTACAAATGCTGATCTTACGGAAAATGGTCTCATCGTAAATGAGTAGCCTGTCTTTCACAGGAGAGTTCTGGAGACCTTACCTAACTATAAAAAAAGCAACCCAATTAGGAAAAAAAATGACATACTTTATTGTGACATGCAATAAATATATTGAATTGAATTGAATTGAATTGAATTGTGGTTAACTAAAATATCGATATACTTCTCAGACGATGGTTCTATCAAAACGAGACATGATTATTTTATCTTATTAAAGGATGAGGCATCATATTTTTTTTGTTTCAGAGGAAATCGGTCCTCCATCAGAGCTGTTCGATCTCAACATGCTGGTGATAATATGCAGCTCCATACTCCTTGTCATTTGTCTCTTCGCGTTCTTTTGCATACTCTTCAGAAGACACAGGTAAGTAGTTTAATTCATTTATACAAAACACATAGACTACGGCCGACGTAGTCCCGACTACGAACTCGTAGCGCTTGCTACGAAGAGCTACGGAATGCTCGGTTATTGCGCTAGTCCGAATCGTGAGTATGTGGTCCCAATCCAGCCTGATGCCTTGATCAGATGAATTTATCTTGATTTATAAACTAGCAGACAAGATGAACCTGGTAGTAGGACACAGTTTGTGCGAGAAAATAAAGTTATTCAATTTAGTTATTTTCTAGAAACTTTCTTATGTTTAAACCTTCCCTGGATTACCACATTTCTAGGTAGACCAAAATGAACTAAATCGATACAGCCATTATCGAGTTGTAAGCAGACTGACGACCAGTAATTCGTTATTATCTTTATCTTCTTAATCTTATTCTTATCCTTCTTCTTCTTAATCTTATTCTTATCCTTCTTCTTCTTAATATATGAAAATAAGTGGCGTTTTTCGTTATCACTATAACTCAAGTAGGGGTCACCTATCCGAACCAGATTTGCAGGGTTTGTTCGGACTATTGAGTCGGTCAAGCGGTTTTTCATTTACCACACCTAGCGAAGCACGTACCGGGCTGCTAGTTGTTTATATAGATTCAATTTATAACTTTAGTCCACTAACCATGCTTCTCTTCTAGGCAAAGCTACTCGTCCCAGTACCGGCACAGCATAGCGGACGAGGTGAAGTCGCGCAACGAGAGCGTCGCGTCCCACTCCGAGCACAAGGAGCGGTACGCGCACGCGCCGCGCATATACACCTCGCCCGTCGCGCACAGGAAGACCAGCAAGAACGGTGAGTTCCCTTACCCTGTTCTAGCACAATATCTGCTTTGGACGGAGCAGGGTTGGAACGTTCTGGAACAATATCTGTTTGGAACAGACCACGGTGTCTGTGTTTATTATAGCGAGCTAGCAGTAAGGAGCAAGGGGGTCACATCATGGCTCTCACTCAGGCAAAGCTCCTCCTCCCAGTACCGGTAGATCATCATGGTGAAGTCTCGCAACCAGCAAGAACGGTGAGGGAACGTTCTAGAGCAACTGCTTTTGGACGAAGCAGGGCTCTGCGTTTGTTCTATAGAGCCAGCAGTAAGGAGCAAGGGGGTCACATAATGGCTCATATACACCTCGCCCGTCGCGCACAGGAAGACCAGCAAGAACGGTGAGGGAACGTTCTAAAACAACATCTGTGTTTGGACGGAGCACGGCTCGGAGTTTTTTTTGTGTCATAGCAGTGGTTGTTATCCTATGTGCCATACGGCCTAAAGGCCGTGGACCACTGGTGGTCTCTGGAGCCATTCCAAGTGGGTGCAGAAGCGATCATAGATAGGAGACGTCTAATTACTCTTATTTACATTCAACCGCTAGATATTACCAATAAACCAATTCAAAGATCCAAGTCAGCAATTCAAAAAATGGTCCTGCATGCCTTAGGGTTTAATAACACCAGCAACTATTGCTTGATAGAACTTCCACTCGAATGAGCCGCTCGTCTGGGGAAGAACCTCCACCTTACAGAAGACCACAATAAATAAGCACTTCATACCTTGTTCTATGTTTCTCCTAGTATGTACTAGAACGTTGAAGTCCACTGCCCGACGTAGGATTTCCCCAGATTTATGAGTTGGCGAACGAAACATACTGTTGCCTATACCCTGCAATATCCCTTAAAATTCTGTAGCACTATTCAAAACCTGCACTACACGGCACATTATATGTGCACCTTAAGCTTTGCACCATTTATAAACGGATTTACTATATTTTATAATTTTCCCGTTCAGAAATGTTCGAGATCAGTCCGTACGCTGAGTTCGCGCTCGGGTTTCGAACCTTCGACCACGTGGAGAACCAGGATCTGCCCAGTCGACTGCCAAGCAGACCGAGGTTCGATACCGGTAAGTGAAGATGTTTTTTTTTTCATCGTACTGGCCAACTAAGATAATGGCTTACCACTATCGATCGTCGATTTTGGTCCATTATTTTTTCCTTATCATCATGTTATTCACCAATAATATTTACTTAAAACTGGCGTACCGATGTTCGGACCGATATATCAGTAAAATGTTTAATAATAAATTACGCAAATATCACAATTATCATCAGGTATGACCCGGGCGGAAAAAGAACCTAAAATATATTATTATTATAACCCCATCATATTTGTCAGCAAATGCTACACTTCAATGAAAAAAATAACAATATTATCTTCGTAATTGAAAATAGAACTGAAATTACATAATTTGAACTCAAGCATAACTTAAGTAAAGAAGTCGGGAGCGCTGTAATGTTAAGCTTCTTTCAAGTAGAAACCCAGTATTCTAAACAACTGAATTTTCCGACGAACAATAAATCAGTTTATTTCTATTTTTAGTAAGCTTTGAGCAACTTATTGCGAAGTCTATTCAATTTCTAAAAGTCTTTGAGTTTTATAGGCCTCAGTGACAACTTACTGTCAGATTTAATATTTATCAAACTAAATCCTTGGCCTAATTTACTAATTGCCTAGCTTAAAACTAAGCCAGTTGCTTGTGTGCAGTCGCTATGGAACGACTATAATATACGTTAAATACCTATAAGACATACATTATTTGAGTGTAAATAACAGTGTTTTTCATACAAACATTTGCCCCTGGTGGGAATTTAACCCTCGGCACTCGGATTAGACATTTTGATCTCTAATCTCTAGAACAACACATGTTCGACAAATGATTTGGACACGTAACCACCTCTTAAAAATCTATTATTGTTATTCTGCTACTTTTAGATTTGAATAATATAAGACGCTACGGATTTCTTTCAAATTATTACATTTAAAATAATTAGTTCCACTGTATTTTATGAGTGGTCCTAGTCGGCGGAAGAAAATAATTTAATTTTCACGAGTCCGGTGATTGGGACCGGGCTCCTACATATTTGCGGTCCCAATCACCGGAAGCCTCATCTATCAATGTACAAGAAGATTTTCATCTGGGTTAAAAGTGTTTTCGTGAATCGCAAAATTAAATTTCATGTTTCAAAGCAATCAAACGAAAATTTTCTCTAAAATAACATACCTACTTGTACCTTCAAAACAACATTCAATTCAGTTAATTTGTTAGGTAAATAAATCATTGAACCTCCAAGGGAAGCTAGATATAATGTACCAGATAGGAATTACGCCACGAACATAAATAAGAAACAATATTGGCAAATCTAAAATGTAATGTTGCGGGGATCGGTGAATAAATTTAATTTATGGCTGAACTAGCGGGGCCATGTGAAATATTCGCGCTGCGATTTCCTATGAACAATGTTGTGTTTGTGTTACAGGAATTTCCAACGCTCTGATTGTCAATAGATAGGTATTTTGAAACTGTTGTCACGAGAGTTTTGGGGATTGGTCACTGAAATTGTATAATACTAGTAGAAACCTGAATTTTCTTTATTAAAGGGATTAGAACGTAAGGTTATCGTAGGAAAACGAAACCTTCGGTTATGGCAGTGGTTGATATAAAATGTTTTACGTGATGATTTTAATCAGCAATGTTTTTGAGAACTTTTCGTCGATATTTTTGTTTACTCCACGTTCGTAACTGAGCTTGGGTAACCAGATACGAACTTGTGTCTGATATAGCCAAGTCTAGTTAAAGGTGATTAAGTCAGTATTTTTATAATCAAAAGTTTTGAGAAAGTCGAATTATATTATATTTCTACACTAACTAGCCTTTTATTCTGTTAATGTCTTTATGTGCACGACATTAATCGGATTGTAATACCTATACGTTAGATCATGTTTATGTACCACAAATTCAAAATGTATTCTGTAAGTTGTGCCAACAAATAAATTACTAAAGAGAGCCGTGTTATCAGAATATGTACTAGAATATTACTTCAGCTAATTAACTTTACACAGACATCTACACAGTCAGTGCCAGCTACTTTCACAAAAACAAACCTGACAAAATGTCCAATCAATACTCCCATAAAAGATTCAGCTAACATTGTCTTCGGTCCAGGATTCGATTCCCCGTTGAGCTCCCAAAGCTCTCCCGTAAAGGATGCAGTGTCGCAATTGGAAAGCTATTCTGGATACATTGTCGCCGTTGGTCTAGCTGGCTGGATGTGATTCAATAGTAATAAAATGGGATCTAGATATTCGTACTCGATTGATTTTGAGGGATGAATTCTGCTATGAAATACCAGTAGGTGGCTAAATTGGTCAGTTCTTTTAGTTTTTACGTTTATTGGTTTGGTTGTGATATCGAAGATAATTTGGCATGATTATTTCAATTTGATAAGCAAGAAAAAAAATAGACAAACAAATATTTTATTTTTCTAAAGAACAGTGAATATCTGTGAAATGAAAAATAAGTATCGAAAGTGCTTTGATTTTTCATTAATTGGCCGCTTCTCTATTTGGTAAGCGTAGTGATTAAATTAGTACCCATGATTTCAAAGTTAAAAGCCAGAAAAATGTGCTGATTCGATGAAAGGTTTTTGATTAATTACCACGGATGTCAAATGTGGATAAAAGTTAACCGACTCAGGCTGTGATTGCACAAACCAACAATACTTTGCTCGATCAGGGAATCGATCCAAGACCTTGAGACTACAACCGGTACTTAAAATACCACCACTTATATTTTTAACATAGCGACCGCTCGCGACTCCGTCCGCGTTGATTTCAGTGTCCGCACACATAGTGGTATATGAAAGCCTTCTCCGACAAATGGACTATCTAATGGACAAAAAACAAAATATTTTTCAATTCGAACCAGTAGTTCCTTAGATTGGTGCGTTCAAACCAACAAACAATCTTTTTAGCTTTTTTCTATTAGTGTATTTGTTAAAAATAAATACATTATTCTTCACAAAAATAGTGACCTGATACCACGATACGAATTGGTTTCTATTAAATCATGTTACGCAATATCTTTTTACCAGATGTTTCCAATCAACTTACAAAGTTCTCTGAATGAAAATTATAATGCTTGTTATTCATAGAGATAACTTCTTAAATGTCAACTTCGCAAAAACACGTCTTGTTATGCCCAGCTTCTAACAAATCATCAAAACAAAATCTTATTCGTCACATGTAAGCTTTTGTAATTTGTAAGTTTTAAATGACATAAAAAATACTTTGGTTGTGAATCAATCAAAAAAAAGATAAATGATTTGAATTTAGACCTTAGTAGAATTTTCACTCATTGGAAAGCCAAGTCTGGGAAAGTATCTCCTCTTTACAGAAGTTCACATTAAAGGTTGGCAAATGTATTTTGTGTTTTATAATAATATTAAAATTTAATAATAATAAATATTTCACAACATCACATACATTGATCTGATCCCGTGTTAAGCACTTGTGTTACAGACATCGGAATCATCAGTGGTACAAATATACTAAAATAGATACATACGAGTATAACACCCAGACCAGGACAAACAGACATGTTCATGCACACATAAATGTTTGTCCTTTGCGGGTATCGAACCCGCGACCTCTTGCGTAATAGGAAACATCTTGACCATTACACCAAGCGGGTCTTCAGGCGGGCGGGTTTTATAGTTATTCATGCAACGCATCTGCGACTTTTGTGGAGTTGTTAACGCCCAAGGGTAGCGGTGATCAATTACCGTAAGATAGCCGCCTGTGTGCTTGCTTGCTATAAATAAAACAAAATTTCTTCTCAATATATTTCTTCTCAATAGACGAGCCGTTTGGTGCAATGGTCGAGAAGTCGGCTATTACACCAAAGGTCGCGGGTTCGATCCCCGCACGGTACAAACATTTGTGTGCATGAACATGTCTGTTTGTATCGGTCTGGGTGTTTCCATGTATAATATGTATGTATTTACAAAAAAAAAAAGTATATAAGTAATGTTTATCCGTTGTCTGGCATCCAAAGTACAAGCTAATGCTTAGTTTGGGGCTAGATGGCGCTGTGTGAATAATGTCCAGAGATATTTATATTTATTTATTTATTAATATGTCCCACAAAAATACTTTTGGTTGTCATTTAAAGACGATGCCATTGTCATCATAAATCTATGCCATTGCTTCAAAGTTGCTATCTCAGCAGCCTTGTTATCTAGTCACTTCGCTTCACGAGACATCCTCGCCGCTGAGTCGTCGCAACTAGCGCCTCTGAATTATTGATGCGTCTCCCATTCGGTTTGCGATGCTATTTCCCGTTCTACTAGTTGATTAGAGCTGGGAGTTTTATGTGCCACAAAAAGAGGACGATTCGCTTTCCTAAAACAGCGGGTAAACCGTTTGGGTCTAATAATCCGGAGATAGTTTTTGAGGTATTGGTTCTTTCCTTGTTCGTTCTAACAAATCCCACTTTGGCCTTTAAACTTTTATTTCGGCTACTTATAGTATGTACTTTCATCCCGAGGCCCATACGACTGAATGCACGGATTCCAGCTAGAATACAGCTATACTGCGTTAATGACTACTTCTCAACGAAAATAAATTGAGTGTATGTGATTCGATTTCCCTCGTCATTGCATAATATCCCTCCGTTCAAATCTTCGAAGTAATGAAATAGCAGCGTCACTCCTCCACGATAAAAGACTTATTACGCATAAAAAATGGAACCCCTTAAATTCTAGAGGACTTTTGTTAAAAAACTAACATCAAACCAACTCTTAAAAAGATTACTCCGCCAAGTTAAACACTCTGAGAAAGATACTCGTCATTTTGAAGGTCTCAGTTCGCCGATTATATCAATTAGTCCTTTCGAGTGCCCCCTCAATTTTTCCGTGGGAGTATTTAATTGGATACCTGGGAATATTAATTTCATTAAAAAGTCCCGGGGAAATCGTCCAATCTTCCCAGGAATAGGGCGGGCTTGCTCACTAAAACAAATTAAAAAGTTCGGGAAATTCGTCTGAAAAAAATTAGACATTTTCAAAGAGAGCCGGCGAGAATATTCCGTTCTTTTTATTCTGATTGCTCTTGTGAGTTTGGTTGAACGTCGGCAATATCATTTAGCGATATGCAAGAATGCAATACTTACTCTGCAAACATTCATTTCTGCTCTGAACGTATCAGGAATACTGAAAGAAAAAAGAGTAAGAGTATTTATTAACCACAGACAAAGCAATAAAGAGAGATATCTCTGCTATAATATTTTATAAAAAATAAAAGATACAATACATCCTCCATATTGAAAGGTTTGCGACTGCCCATGACAGTTGCAAATACTCTACTGTATTAATTTAAGAGAAAGGAAACATTAAAAATAAATGAAACAACATAAATCTTGGAGCGAAGTCCAAACGAAAATACCAGATGTTTTTATTGTTACGAATGGAAAACAAAATTAGACGTCTTCGTCAACAAATCAATTTGTCAAAGATGTCAAAGCAAAGAGTATAATTACATCAAGGTCCCTGGTAAACAGAGCTCATTTCGGTAAATTAGTAAAAATATTTGGAGAGTAATGAGTAATATCGTTTGTCAATTTAATCTCATTTGGAATATACAAAAATAGATGATAATAGTTATTTGGAGAATTTTTAACCGAGTTAAGTTCAAATGAAAGTAAACCAAGTTTTCTTGCCTAACCTACTTTACAGGACAGGCCCGATGATCTACTGGTTACATATTATGATCAGAAGAACGGATCACAGTGTGTATTGAGATAAACATTATGTACCCGACTCTGGATGTCTAAAAAAATCCTTTAGTTCAATAGCATCTTAAATCTTATTAGAAGCTTAAATCTTAGTTTGGTCTATCTTAGTGTCTAGTTGACACTTGGTATTTTATTTCAGGAATTTAAACGTGTTTCTTTATCTTTCTCAAAACTTTTGCCACATCTATCATAATGCTTCTTGCTTGCCACTGCACAGCGAAATAACCTCAATGACGAATTTTCGTATGACCAATGTATTTAAAGCACTCTCCGAATGAAATGTAAAGGAACCATTAATTCCACCGCTACCCATTGAATCCTTGAAATAAATGGCAGGACCATTGATCGTAAGGTCTCGATGTGAAGGGCGAATGTTTAATCCACTTAGCTATTGTAGAGGGTTTCTTTGCTTTATGTCGGGTGGAGGGATTGATAAGACTTCAATTTTAATTTCTTTAGTTCACTCTGCTTTGTATCAATCTTCTTTTTTTCTTTAAAATTGAAGCACAGGAATCTCTTTTATATATGTGTGTACCTTTGTTATTGTGTTGGATTTTCTTTCGTTTAAATGAATTCGATTGGCAATACCGTAAATATACATATTATTTTACTTTTGATTTAGCTTGTTTTCGTCATAGCGACAGATTATTCCTTGGTTGGACCAAAAAGTAGGAGACTTCCATCGACAGGAACAACTAGGTTAAAAATAAACACTTGTTAGAAATTATCATCGTCCCGATTTTTTTAAAATATTCTAATATAATAAACCGGTTTTTTTTGTTTCTTTGTTTGAACGCGCTAATCTCAGGAACTACTGGTTAGAATTGAAAAAAATATTTTTGTTTTGGATAGTTCATTTCACACGGAAGGTTTAACGTTACAGTGTAACACTATTAATAAGACCTTTATTACCTAGGGCACTTTCATGGCAAAGTAGTAGAAAAGATTATAAAGATGTTATAAGCCTAAAATTACTATGTTTGTTAACAGAGACGAGCTTCCAGACTCGATCAGAGTCTGATGACAGCGACAGCACGTCAAAAGCCACCGTGACTGCGATGCCTCGACGTAAGTACCTCATTTGCAGCCTCTTTCTTTATTTATTTTAGGAAGACAAAGATTTACAAATCTTTTCTATGTAAACAAAATGTTAATTGCACAAATCACTTATAGGTCCCACTGTTGGACGTAGGCCATGGTAGTAGGCGTAGGACATGTCTATAGTTTGAAAACTAGTATCGTTCAAGAGATAAGTACTGTTGTTACTACTATGCATGTACGAGCAATGCTTATGTTAAGTAAAGTAAAAAGGCCCTCCATCTTTGAAATCATGTTTTCGTTACAAAGATGGGTTTCGGCCTAATCACCACGCTTTCAAGATGGTGATCAGAGATCAGAAGCCTGGGCTGTGTTTGGAAAAGAAAACCGAGCGGAGAATCAAACCCCGGTTCTCCAGGCCAAGGCCCTTCACTCCTAGACCATTGAAGTGTTATGGTTAATGAATATATGATGTAAAACATTTATTTTTATGTCACAAACGTTCAAGCTTATAACCAGCAGTCTACAAACCCCGTTTACTCTTATAACCGCTAGTCCTCAAAACTCTAACTGAATCACGCACGCCCGTATGCAATTAAGATATCAGATGCAAATATCAGTTTCAAGCTGCGCGTCGGGTTTGATTTAATCACAGCTCGAGCCAAGCTTGCCCACAATTAGGTTATTTGGCACGGCACAGTCTAGCTGCTAGGATTTATAAGCATAATTATTAGCGTTTAAATTATGACGTACATACGGTTGCCAGTGTTGTGCCCAAGTTGTAAGCAAGTTATAATGTAGGAAGTACATTCAAATAGTTCGATGATCTCTTCATTTTCTTATAAGTAATACATGGTCACTAACGCGCCTTAACCAACTCCATAACTGTCACTGGTTTAGTGGTTAGAGCGCTATGCTCAAAAACCTCGGAGGTTGTGGGTTCGAATCCCGCGACTACTTCCATTTTGTGTTGACTTTCCCAGTTGGTTAAGGACACAACAACAGGCTTGAACCGCCTGATTGTCCCCTTAAAATGATGATTCCGTGTTTCGGAGGCACGCCTTAGTTTTATAATAGTCAGGATAGTAGATCATAGTCGGGACAAACGGCTAATTGGTTTCCCTTGTATAGGGTTACGGAGGTCAAAAGACAGTCGCTCCATTGTTATAGCGGTTCTCTCTCGATTGCATCCTCGGCCATTGAATTCTTTCTTTCCACTATAAAATACATTGTAATATTATTGTACAAATCCCTTATTTTGATACATACCCGATAAATCAATATCCAATAACGCTACTACTTACTACACCATGAAACATCCTTCCTGAATTAGCTCCAATATGCGCGAATATGCCACGGTATATTTACAATTCCCGCAACTAAGCTCCGCTTAGTAATAACTTAATTGCAGCTCAACTTGACGAGCTCTTGTAGTAATTAAATCATACAACACGCGTTGTTTACTGGGAAATCTCCGTCGGGGGCTTTTCAATACACTGCGGGACAAGGAAGTGTGCCACGAAATATATATAAAAAATAAAGTAAAATAATTTTATTCTGTTCAATTATTCAAAAAAAAAACCAAAGAGGTATAATTGGTCCGTTTTTGGGTAAACTGATTTTCATATAATTTTGTCATTGTCGAACTTCATTGATTTTTGTGTTTCATAAATCTAAAAGGCGGACTTAACGCCTCATAGCAATCTTAACTAGGCTAACTCTTAGCCCAACAGAAAATAAAACTGGTGCTCAAGAACTGAAAGGAATCTTCTTACATGATTTTGTTTTGGGACAAATAGCGCTATTGAGTTCTATCCAAAGAGATTCACTTGTTTTTTTCTTTTCCAGGACACTGCCGAACGCCCCACCACAGATAACAAGAAAACCGAAAGTGTAATATTTACAATTAAAGTATATAAAGTTTTTTTGTAACATTTATATATCGACTTGTTAATTTAATCCTGTTATGCATATCAGTACTGCTGGAATAACTTAATTTACTCTATCCAAAGGATTATAAACTCTAGTCTCATAAATATAACGTATGTTTTAGATCGATAATTTATCCGATTCTTAATTAAAAGACTGATGTTTCAACATATTAGTGGTAAGGACTTACTGATGTCTGTGGTTGTTGTTCTATGAAGGTACTAAGGTTGGATGAATCGACTTTTTTCTAGACCATATTATATCGTAGGTCGTAGGTTCAAAATCGATCTTGGATTTGCCTTAAAGTAACTGTTTCAGAGTCCAATTGAATAGCTCAAAACCGTTTAATTAGTTCCTAAACAAGTGAACGACAATTTTATTAAACAGACAAGAGACAAATAATTGATAAACTAAAATTTAATAAAGGTTAATTTGATTGCCAGACCAGATTTCTGAACAGGCTTTTCCACTATACTAAAAAAAAAACAAAAAAGTTAATTCATCCAATAAATAAAACCGTTGTAATAATGATATCATTCACACGTACCTATTCCAGTGAGTTCGTTTTGTCTACGGACAGGATCTTTGTGTAAAACTTATCAATCTGAATCTTTATCTTAATATTTAAAAATCTTAATAGACAAAAATTAAGTGATATTCTTCGTTGTCACTTTATAAGTAGCGAAGCACGTATCGGACCGCTAGTTCAATTTTGTTCAAATTTATATAAAAATATATAAAGTAGCAACTGATATAATACTTTTAAAATTATCATTAGTCAAACTCATTTCATATTAAACCTTCTTTCACTAATACTCCATTTATGAAACCCTGCTCTTGCGCAAACTCTGACAATACTGCCAATTTTTCAAGTATCTGACCTAGAAATTGATTAATGTGTGTGAATGATATCTTAAAACGCGTTATCATGGATTTAACACCTTAAAAAAGAGTACCTATAAGTATCTAGTATTCTTTGTTATAGAATCTTCTAGAGTTATGTCAAATGGTAATAAATGTTTGAAGTATGTGAAGTGGTATGATTTGTTAACCCAATTTTTGGTTCGTTACACATAATGTTGTTTATTTTCACTAGTTTGCTGCTAGAATTTTTATTAATGCTTACAACTTTTCTTACACCTATGACCACGGTAGGAAGAAGTGTAATCAAATCACCGATTTTATTACTAGCAGGAGTACTAACACAGGTAAGAGAATCCAGTAAAAACTTCTAGGTTACGGCATAGTACGAATATTATCTAAGATTTTGCGGCAGTTCAATATTGTATATCATCATCATCATCGGCCTTTCACATTCTTTTGAATAACATTTGCTCGATCTCGGCTACTTCGCGCTTGTAGCATGAATATTGAATATTAAATTAAACACATTATATTCAACTAATTTATTAAGGAACACGTATTAAGTTAAATCAATACTAATATAATAAAGCTAAAGAGTTTCTTTGTTTGAACGCGCTAATCTCAGGAACTACTGGCTCGATTTGAAAAATATTTTTGTATATGATAGTCCATTTGACGAGGAAGGCTTTAGGCTATTGGACACCGAAATCCACACGGACGGAGTAGCGGGCGGCCGCTAGTCTTAAGATATAAAAACTCTTCAGCTTTATTACACGAGTACAAATTTCAAGAAATATTGCGAGAGCATATTTAACAACTTAAATCTATGAATATACGAGTATTCCCATCATGAAACATTATCATACCATATTAATTAAATAACCCGTCTAGAATTTAAAGGATATGCGAGGCTAGATTCCTCTCTGAAATATGAAAGCTCTGAGAGTGTTCGTGTAGGTATAATAAATATCTCATTCAAGAAGGTTTGGTATTTTGTGTATAACTTCAGGAATATTTCAGGTTATGCTAAATATAGGTACAATACGAAGACTTTAGATGCAATGAAAAAATATCTGTACTAATTATAATAGAGCTGATAAGTGTTTATTTTTTTGAAAGCGCCTATCTCAAGAAATAAAGGCTCGAATTAAAAAAAAATGTTTTTGTGAAAAAATATAACACTAACGCGTGTGCGGGAATCGAAATCCAGGACGAAGTCGCGGGCGGCCGCTAGTCGGACAGAAAGTTGATAAAAACACTTTATTTGTTTGTAAATGTAATTTTCAAATCATCCCTTCAAGGTTTTTAAAAATTAACAGAATTTGATATTTTTACTGCGAGAAAAGTGTAGTGGGACTTTATCTAAAAGAGGATCACATTGAAATATCTTTACAATATCTACAACTTATCTACCAGATATTATTTGGCAAAACAGGGGCTCCACATACCTTACCTATGCCTTACCTTTAAAAGTATAACAAACTAAGATGGCGGATATTAAACACGGGTAAAAATGAAAAATAAAATGGTATGTTATTATGGCTATAAATTGTTAACCCGGCAAGAGGTGCTCGAAACCATGCAATATGTTATAAGCACGCCGGTCTAAGAGGATTGTAAAATGAAAATTAATTTCACTAAGGTTGCAATGGTTACGTGCGGAATCAAATTAATTAATGCTTTAGTCGGACTACTGGCTTTTCTATGAATGAGAACAAAACATAATCTAATGATGTGAGTTTATTTTATTTCATGCGCTATTTATTATGCGAAATATAGCTCAGTTCTATCTGACTAACTACTACTATGTTTAAAGTAACTTTCTGTCACATACCCAAAGTATTTTAAAAAAGATATATTCTAGTTTTTACCCGCTTTGGCCGCATTAAGATTCATGTTTATCCCATGGGAGCCTAGTGGTTGCCATGAATGGAACGAAAGTACAAAGTATATTAAATTAAAATAATAATTTTCATATATTTTAGAATCTTCTAGAACGTGTCAGTATTTAAAAGAAAATAATTAGTAGCTGAACTTCCGCTATACACTGTTTTTGGAAAAATACGTTCCTTTCAACGTAAATACGGATAGTCTGCTCTTGTCCTCAATAGACACACTATAATTTTGTATGAAAAACAGTTACATAAAATAAAGTATAGCTTTAACCATAGAAAAAATTGAAATTATATTTTAAAAACGTTTTATTTATGACAAATAACATATTTTGAACATAGTATTTTATTACTTTTCCCATAATGAATATTACTTTAAGCAGAACGGAATGAATATCATTGTTATTATATCAACAGTTACTGTCCTACAGTTACCGTTGTCATGGAAATAATGTACACTGCGAGACAGAGTAAGAATTAGCATGATTACGGTAAGACAAAAAGAGACAACACTTTTTCTCGAGTCTTATCCAATAAGAAATGTTTGTGGCAAATGAAGTTGGATTCTAGGCAAACGTTCTTACAAGTGCTGTCCTTTTCGAACAACATAATTTTCGTATCAACTACATTTTGTGCAAGTAAGATCTTAATCCTAAGCTTGTTAGTAACATTTTGTGGAAATATTTCTAACCACTATAACTACTACACTATTGCTCAGGCATAGTAATTTCCTTAAATGAGGGTAAACTACAAAAACTCTGACTGTGACGTGCGCTGCAAGCGCCACCGGCCTCAGTCCATCGTTTGATCGCGCACGGTGTTTTACGCGCCTTCGGATTTATTATCTTTTCCGCGGAAAATCGGTGATAATCGAACTTTGTGGACTATAATTATGTTTCATCTCGGATCCTGCAACGGTTATTGGTGTGGTTTCTTAAATTTTGGAACAGTACAAGTTTTTTATCAAAGTACTTCTCGGAACACGTGGCGAGCATGGCTTCCCATCTCAACTCCAGCATAGCAGTTGGCGTCAAAGGTGAGTGGTTTGCCTTTTTGTAGGGGTTTTGCTATGCCCACTGTGATAGTTTTCTTGACTGCCTCTCCAAGAAAACTATTAAGGGGAACGAATAATCTAGCGAATTCCAACTGTTCTTGTGAGTTATCGAAGGGTTCATAATCATAATCTAAAATATAATAAGCTCGCAATATGAACCCAGTAAGGGTGTCGCAAATCTTAAGTAGTTAAAATTTATCATTCAAAATATTCAAAAAATATTTATTAAGTAATTACTAGCTGACACGACAGACTTCGTCCTGTCAAAAAAAATTGTAATCTGGCAGGGCTGTTTTAAGGGTTTTCCCGGCAGTTATTCGATTTTTTTCTTGCCGTAAGAACCATACTTGGACTTCAACGAATACTTTAAAAAAATAATTGGCCAAATTGGTCTTGGCGTTGTTGAGTTATGCGCTTACCAACACGCATTTTTAGGGTTCCGTAGCCAAAATGGCAAAAAAAGGAACCCTTATAGATTCGTCATGTCTGTCTGTCTGTCTGTCTGTCTGTCTGTCTGTCTGTCCGCCAGTCTGTCACAGCCACTTTTTTCCGAAACTATAAGTACTATACTATTGAAACTTGGTGAGTAGATGTATTCTGTGAACCGCAACAAGGTTTGCACACGAAAATAGAAAAAAAAATAAAAAAATGGGGGGTCCCCTTAGTTAGAACTGAAACTGAAAATATTTTTTTTCATTGAACATATACGTGTTTGGTATCTATGGATAGGTCTTTAAAAATTATATGGAGGTTTCTAAGCTAATTTTTTTCTTAAGTGAATACTTTGCGTGACAGACTCTTCCAAAGTGGAAAAAAGTGTGTCCCTCCCCCTCTAACTTCTAAAGTAAGAGGATGATAAGTCAGAAATAAATATATAATGTACATTACCATAAAAACTACCAACGAAAATTGGTTCGAACGAAATCTATTCAGTAGTTTTTTTAATACGTCAAAAATAGAATTTGTACGGAACCCTCAGTGCGGGAGTCCGACTCGCACTTGGCCAATTTTTATGTTATAGATTGTTATATAAAAGCTTTTATAAGATAACGTTTAATTCAATCTAAGAAATCTTTAAGGGTGTAATGACATTTTTCGATTAGGTATTATCTTAATAGTTTTAAACATAAATAATCATTTTCCATTTCTTTAATATAGTTGTTCTTGTGAACAACTACTATAGTAGGTTCACTACTTTTGAAGTGATTCTACGTTCCACAGTTAAATCTATGCTACATTCCATGTTAGCAAGACCACCCAACCCGTACCAGCTGCGGATTTTCTGCAACTCATGCATGCACGACTAACTCAGCGTAAGCTCGGTAAACAAAGTGCATCCGATTGAAATTCCGTCCGTTGCGTGCATTTGTCGCTGCACATGCGCCCGATTTATGCACCGCTCGCGTTGCACCGGCCTAAGCATAAATACCGTATCGAATGCAGCTAGGGATGCAAGATATCTATGTTGTTTTATGCTAGAGATGCGACGAACATTCGGCTATGCTGGTATTTCGGCTATGTCAACATGAATATTTGCAATGTTGAAATTGTTGCATGCATTCTTTACTACTTAAATCTATCTGTTATTGCAAAGCGAAAAGGAACCGGCACGAAAAATATTAAGATTGTGTTATTTCATACATTAAAACGCTTGTCGGGCTTCTTCAATTAACATTTTTCATTTGATTGTGTGTAGGTACTGAGTGAATAAGTAAGGTCAGGGAAGCTCATTTAGGGAGGGCATGGGACTTTAAAGCTAAGCTGCGATGTCCATCACTTACCACCAATCAAATTACTAACTTACCCTCTTAGTGGCTTGAGGGCACTTCATTTATTAAAATAAAAGTTTTCTCCTATAAATAAAAATACAAAACATATCAACACAATATTATACAAGTTAAACATTTAGTGAAATGATACCTACTACTATAATAAAGCTGAAGAGTTAGTTTGTTTGTTTGAACGCGCTAATTTCAGGATCTTTTTTGTTGGAAAGTTCATTTTTCGAGGAAGACCTTAAGCTACAATATAATACTATGTGTACGGTAACCGAAATCTACGCGGAGGAAGGCCAAGTACCTACTGAATAAAGATTTTATCAACATTCTCACAGCACCGTAAAATGGCCGAATATTCACCACATCCCTAACCGTTAGCGTCTCAGGAGGCCTATAGTTGGCAGTGCGTGCGTGCAATGTTGGCAACAAACTAGTGTATAAATAACTAGCCTTGTCTTGAGCGGTTATAATGTTATTACAACTAGTTACAATACAATTTTCTGACTTCCTCTTAAAATTATGTTCCTTATTACGAAGGGAATTGCTAGGGAATGATAATGAAGTGTTTTGCCATTACCATACAGAAAACCACAGTAATAATAGCACTTCGTATCTGTTGTGCTATGTTTCTGATGTCTTTCTGCTGGGGAGTAAGGTCGCCAGAGCTCAGTTGGGGAGGGTATTGGGTTTGCGTGGGCTATCCTCTAGCTAGCAACGCATCTGCGACCCTTGTGCGGTTGTTGATGGATATTGTTCGTTTGTCTCCTTATAACATACAACAAAACTTTTACGTTTAACACAAATAAATAAATAAATCCATCCAGCTGATCCATTATGGGCAGGTTTCATTTACCATCAAGTCATGCTTTTGACAATGCATATTAACCAAAAATAACTCCCTAAAAATAACATTGAAAACACGACACTTCCTACACTGATTATGTAAAAAAACATTGATCAAAATAAATTCACGTAACGTCAAACCAAACCTAATCCTAACCACATACTACGCTTATTTTATCATAGCAATCTTATTCATATCATCACTCTCTTGTCCAATTTCTATCCTAGATCTTTTAACCGCCCAGAGTCCCTAGGTCCCAAAACAGTTGCTTGTAACCGGCAGTGACGGGGCAATTAAGCCTGGCGTAGCTCACCGCAAGATGCCAGGGAATGGACATACAGACATACATTTTGTACGGACACGTATTTAGGTGGGATAGCCAAGATGCCATTTTGCGAGAGCGATATATGCGGCTGACAGGGCCGTCTTTCACCTATTAGAGGCCCTAGAAACATGGGCTGTTAAACCTCTGGTTTGGTAACCGTGGGGCCCTGAGTGGGCTCCTTCCCTGTGGGAAAGAGTTGTGTACAAACCTCTTTCGTTCATTTGACACATGTCAACAGGGAGCGTCTTCTATTAGAAAACTTCTTTTGTGTGCGAAGCCAATATAAAAAAAAAACTTCTTTTGCTTTAATTTGTCAAATGTATTGATTTATTTGTTGTTCACTGCAAAATAATAATTTGAGTGAAGCAGGTATATTGCTCATTCCTGACAAAGATTATTTCCGTTTCCTTATCTCCTGTGTCTACATATTTTTAAGCACCAGGGTTTTTTTGTGTAATTTGACGTGGTTTTGTAACAGCACCATTAAAAAAAATACAATCCATCTTTACTCCAACACTCCAATTTTTCTCATTTATTGTAGGTAGTGTTTGAGTTACCTATTCAAAAACGCAAAAGTTCTAAATCCTGCAATCTTCCGAACACAATACCCACCCGTGTGTGCCCACGTAACTTATAGCCAAGTCAGCACATAATTCATTGCTCTCAGAGCACTAGTGCTACTCATTACCATGCCCTGGCAACACTGCTAGCTCAGACAATGAAGCAAGTCTAGATCGCATCTAACTTGACTAAGAGGGGAATATAAATATGTAACATCTCTCAAATATATGCACATACTACATATTAATCGTATAAGACATACGAAACTGAAATTAGTGATTATTTTGATAAGTTAAAGCCTCGATAGTCTAATGGTTAAATTATCTGACCGTGATCACTAGGTCCTGGGTTCGATTACCAGGTCGGACAAAATTGGAAACGTGTATTAACTACGATTTTATTAAAGTCTTAATAGAATTTGTCCTTTTAATAACAGAAAGGTGACAGTTTTTTTTGGGCCCACCAACAATCGGTAACGTTTAAGAGAAAGAGAACTACGTTAAAAATTTATACGTTTTTTAATGAATTTTGCAATTGAAGTGAATTTCAAACGAAACCGGAGTCATAAAACCAAAATAAAAAGCCTTATTTTGATTATATCCGTGAACTATCTGTCCAAAGACTAGTCAACAATGGTTGACATACAGATAACTGAAGGAAAAAAGGTTTTTCTCAATAGAATTAAAATAAAACTCTTGAAAGCGAACATAAAGGAGACGCAATTTACTTTTGGAACAGTTTTCATGCCTACTTGTATCTAAGGCGGTGATTGGTAGTGATTTTTAATCATTTAATTAATGAAAAAAAATAATTCGAATAAACAATACAAAAAAATCCGTATAACGGAACGCAAGTGCTAGTCTATTGCCGGATTTTGATTTTATTTAAAAACTGAATACAAATGTCAGAAACCTCCCGTCTGTCAACTGTCATTAATGGTTATACTATATAATACAAAAAAGCTGTAGTTTGTTTGTTTGTTTGAACGCGCTACAATCAGGAACTACTGGTTCGAATTGAAAAAAATATTTTTGCGTTGGATAATTCAGTAGCCGAGGCAGTCTTTAACTTAAAAATGTGTAGCTTTAGTTTGACACTATTTGTGCGAAAACTTAATTCCACGCGGGCGGAGTCGCAGGCGGCCACTAGTGATAATAAATTGTTTATACTTCAGATACATAGGTTAACATAATGGAAAATCGCCCTTATGTATAAGCCTTTACGGTTCAGGCGTTGAACGTCAGGAAAGCAAAATGACTGATTAGTTTATGAGGTTAACATACATTTTCACATCTTGTTTCTAACGATTCCGGTTAAAACATGGAAAAGTAATGTTACCACTATAATCTGGAGATTCTAAGGAATAATTTGATACCTATGTCGTAAATAAACGCTAAAATTTTAGGTGGGCCTAACTCTCCATACAAAAACGATTGACTCCTTTATATGTAGAACGTAGCGGCACATCTAAATATCGCTCACGTAAACATTTAATTATGCCCTCTTCTAGATTGGAACCCGCGGTTCTCGGTTTTGTGGTCATGGCCTTTAACCACTAGACCAAAGGGTCAAGGAAGCACTACTATATGTATAGGCTAACTCACCACAGTTTCATCTAAAGTACAACCTTAGTTCTCCGCCACAACAAAACATATTTGCCATCTACTATTACAATAGTTCAATATTCGTATTCGCAAAACCAATATGCACCTTGTAGCTTTCGCATTAATATTGAAATTGCCAAGTCCAAGTCAAACAAAGTTGGGGAACAGATGTGCTGAAGTTCGGAGTCTGCCAAGTTGGG
This sequence comes from Nomophila noctuella, assembly GCA_958496325.1. Classification (NCBI taxonomy): domain Eukaryota; kingdom Metazoa; phylum Arthropoda; class Insecta; order Lepidoptera; family Crambidae; genus Nomophila; species Nomophila noctuella. The sequence goes on from OY292504.1 coordinate 10,460,529, forward strand.
AATATTGTCTGTAGGACTCTGCTGAAGGTTGTTTACGGGTGCTAAAAGTGATACATTATAGAGTTAATAGTAGTTATGAGCAATTTAATACTGCTACTGGTGAGCAAAGGATCCTGTGAAATCATGTTTTCGTTATAGAGATTATTTTGCGTAATAACCACGCTGGCCAAAAGTGCCAACTTTTTTTTAATCGGAATACAAACGGACATGCTGGTCTCTGATGTTAAGTGATCACCGCTGCCCATGCACTTTAACAACCGAACAAGGGTTTCATTGAGCTTTGCGGGCTCTGGCTTCTAGAGGTTATCTATAGTTAATTATCTGAAATATCCAAACCCAAATGAGGTTCCAGTTGCATCAAGTACAGTTCCAATATGAATTAATAGTACGATCTGTTTTTCTATTGTCAATTCAAGAATTTTAAAAGTTTGTTGATCTCTAAAAAAAGAAGTTCACTCTAAATTGTTAAAAACGTTGAAAATCCATGGCAAAGGGCCTATTTCCTTTAAAAGATTATCTTCTTTCTTCCAAATATGTATGTTTAAAGGAATTATAAGCCTTAAGGACATCGTAGCATCATGTTGATAGCTTGTTTTTCTCGTTTCTTATTTAACATAAACAAAACCTATATAACAGTAAATAAACCTCTTCATCCAAGTATCTTGTTATCTGTCACAGCATCCAAACCCACTGAACGGTCAAATATGCCTTTTACAGCCGCCATTTTCCTTTTACGATCACCTTGTGGCTTGGGAGGGGGAGGGGGATTTTGTGACTAATTTTTGATCACCTCCTTAAAAATGATTAGCGTCTTATCTTTTTAGGTCACTTCAGTAAATACTACATTCCAAACAGCTGGCTCTAAAGTTAATGGAGAAATAGAGATTTTAATTACCTATTTTTTATGTTATCATGTCCAAGAATTATCTATTCATTTACTAAATATTAAACAGTGCAGTGCGATGCGCGCTCGGGAACGGACGTGCACACTACACTGTTTTGAATTATAATTCGCGTTCACGCGGCAACAGCCGCGTCGTATATTTGACTATGGGTTCCCAACAACTCATAGCCAATGAGCTTCTGGCGTTCATCCAGCACGCCATCGACACTATGGACGAGATCAGCATCGTGCAGATCTGCAAATCAAGTTTCAAGGAAGATGAGATTTGCAGTGGCAAGGCGCTGCTGTACCGAAGCGTCGGCAAAGCCGACCAGATGCCATCACGCCGGAGGGATGGAGGTGAGAAGAGTCTCCAGGACATCATCACACTGATGAAGGAGATCGATCCGGACGACGTGCCTACATTCGTGGCGAAGGAACTGCATAAGCTGCCCCCCGTCACGTTCGACCACGTCGACGTCACCAGGCTGCTGAAGGACATCAACACCCTCAAGACCAGCCTGGCCGAAGTTAAGTGCAAGTTGGAGGCCTCCGACAACACCATAGGTGAACTACGAGCCGAGGTAGCGTTATTACGTAACGCTGCTTCGGTAAGTGGGTCACCGGCGGCCTGCAACGTGAACACTCGTCGCGGGGCGCAAAATGCGTCGCTCAGCAGTTTGGAGTTGGACGATGATCATGCGTCACCGGCCGCCGCTGTTGCTGCCTGCGCTGCCCCCCGCCCCGCCGCGCGCCCCTCCGCCCCGGCGGAGACGTCACGCGTATGTACGTCGACCCCTGCACGTGCATACGCCGCTGTCACTGCTGCCACCAAGCGACCCGCTTCCGCTCCGAAACCTGAGCGACAGCCTACGAAGGGGAAAGCCTATCGCTTGCCTACCTCTGCAGCAGTTTCCGAGCCGCAGAGGAAGGTGAACCGATGTGACGAGGACGGTTTCACAAAGGTGGAGAGAAGGAGGAAGAAGCCCACCAGCAGAAACCTATGCGGCACAGCTCCGACAGGAACAAACCATCTGCTGCGTCCGGCCGTGCCGACGACGCTGCTCTACCTGTCCCGATTGCATTACTCCACGAAGTCTGAGGAGATTGTGGAGTATATCCGAGTAAAAACCAAATTCACCCTGAGGGTCGAGCGGTTGGAGTCTCGCCACAATGTGAATTTTAATTCTTTTGTGTTGAGAGTGCCAACCGATCATCTATCGACTTTTATGAAGGAAGAGTTTTGGCCGAAGGGTGTTATGTTCCGGCGCTTCAGAGGTCGGTTACCGGACACCAGATTGTGTCACACGTCGCCGAATAAAACAATACGTGTGTTATAATAACTGACTAACATAGATTAAGTTTATATATACTAACAAAAATTGTCTTATATTTTTATGTATGTTAGATAATAAGGTATGTATCTATGGGCCTGCGTTGCCTGATTACAAATTAATAAAAAATAAACAAAAACCACAGAAACTGGGATTCAACAGCTGAATCTAGGTAACATGTCTTTGAATAAAATATTCCTCGATAACGCTAAGTAAGCAAATATACTTCGGACAATTTTACATGAAATTGTTTGAGGTCTGATTCTATGGATGTGTGCGGTTCTTTTATGCTTTCAATGTTGTAGTTTGGTTTAAAACATATTAATTTCGTTGTGTTTTGGTTGTTATGTCATGTCCATGGGCAGTGGTGATCACTTTCCATCAGGTGGCCCTAATGTTTATTTGCCTCTCTATAACATTAAAAAAAAACACAATTTTAAAGTTCCAACATGCCTCCACAAATATGAAAATTCAAATAGTGATATAGGAAATATTTGACTACATATTTCCATTTTCGTAATATCACTCAGCCATTTTGATTTTAAATCACCGACCGCAACTCGCATTACACTTCGCGAACACCTATTACAACTGAATTGAAACGGGGCTCTCTGGGACACAAGTCGGGGTTTCAACTAATGATGTTCCGGAGAACTGTATCCGTATCCGCGGATATCTGCCGTGGAAAAATATTCGTATCCGTTACTTTTCACGCGGGTCTTTATCGGATGTTTTCTTAACTAATTTTCGATTTATAGATTAATTGACAAAGGATGAAAAATAGATTTAAAAAGACTTCAAATCCCTTCAATTAACACATATAAACTTCTAAGTAGGCGTTATTTTTTATTAATTACCAAAACCCTATACAAGAGGGGCCCAGTGCCACACTTAACTACATATTATGTATAAACAAAACTAAAATAATACCCGTGTGACGCAAGTAAGCTCACTCCATATCCGTATCGACGGATCCTGACACCGAATATCCGTATTCATGCATCTTTATTTTCAGCAATCTGGCACATCACTAGTTTCAACCCGAATTTACGAGAAACAACTAATTTATTCAACCAAGTTCAACCGATGATTCAGGGAATATTGTTTTAGTAGATCTAAACTCATGTTATAAAGCAAGAATTCAGTTTAATGTTAGGAAGTACTGACGATTATTTCCGAATTTTGAATCGGAAATAATTATTTGTATTGGATAGTTAATTTTCGGTGGAAATAAGGCTGTATACAGCCTTATTTTCACAATAAATGCTAATAATAATGCGTACTATGAGGATGAAAGTACATTTATTGATGGACTATAGTCCATCATCATCATCCTAGCACCTCTCCCGGTTGCATCCTCGGCCATCACCTCAGAGCCCAGGGTACGCTGCGACTATGATCCTGAGTTGAACAGCATGGTTATTACAGTGGAGCGACTGTCGTCTGACCTCCGCAACCCGCACAATAGAAACCAGACAATTTGGATCATAAGCGAGGCCACTTCATAATGAGCATTCCGAAGCACGAAAGCATAGTTCTTATCAGACGATCAGGTGATTCAAGCCTGCAATGTCCTAACCAAACTGAGAAAACCTACCTACACAAAGTGGTTGTATTTCATGAGATATATAATATAGTTAGACCTATAGTTATATAACCTGAGATACGGAACTAAAACAGTCCGACAAATGTAGGCATTAAGTTAGCCGTTTTCCACTGGGACATCAAGTGACTTGTGTGGCTATGAATATTTAATATGATTAAAGACAAACCGAACTGGTAATGTGTGTATAACTATTACCATTACTCGTGCCGTAGCTGGCTAATATGTCAATTAGGTGCTCAGGGGATTTAGACGCCAGTTTAGAGTTAGGTGTGCATTTAACCGTTTTATTTATTAACCTTCGTTACCGGAGGCGAGTCCCTGAACACTTAATTTCAGTCCAGTCTTCAAGTTCTTGATATGAGTCAACTTTATTACATCTTCTTGAAGAGATATTTTATCAGGAAGTGTACGTAAAGACTCAAAATTCGACTGAGCCGTCGTTGGTCTAGTGGTCAGAGACCCGGGCTACAGAAAGAAGGGTCGCGGGTTCGTATCCCGCTAGGGGAAAAAGTTTGTGAGATGAACATTGGCAATTGTGCTCGAGTCATGGATATTTATAAAAGTATTTGAGTATGTCTATCCGTTTCCTAGCTTCCATAGTAAAAGTTCCTGAGATAAGCGCGTTCAAACAAACAAAACAAACTCTTCAGTTTAATTATAAAAGTACACATTAAGATTTCATCTGAGATAAGCATAATCGGGCACAATCTTTTAAATCAGTCAGCAGATTTAACCATAAAATGCTATAGAACAGAGATTGCCCTAAGAATAGTTAAGCTTAACGACGCATGGATGGAAAAACTAAACGCTTTCTGCAGTGGATGTTTCAGATAAATCCCGCAAGAGGTCACCTTGCAGTTACTGGTAAAAGCTATTTGGCTTTTCGAGTAGATAAGTGATTATAGATCGTAGGCGGTAGGTTTAAAGTTCTTTTTAGTGTATCAGTAGATAGAGCTGTATAAAACGTTCAACTAGGAAGTTCAATTACAATTTTGTATCTGCTCAATGAACGGATCTCGATCTCGTAATTTAAAAAGTTATTTTATGCTAGTTTTACTAGCGTTATCAGGATTCCTGATTCATCCCATGCGAGCATTTAATCGATAAAAAGTATTGTATTATCTAAGTCAGCCCGTACCCTACGAGTATATGTAGACCAAAATCAAAATCCGTTCAGTAGTTTCAGCGTGATTGACGGTCAAGCATTCGAACAAACAAACTATCACATTTGTAAAATCAGTATGATCTTATACAAACTATGATTGATACAAATTATGATTATTCATAGTTTAACTTTTTCCTAATTTTTTTTATTGCACATGTATTTTGTAGGTATTAAATACAAAATATTACCAACATAAAGTAGAAAACTAAGAAACCCCCAATTTTATGTCACTTGTACGCTAAGGATCTTTCGAACTACTTAATTGTTTAATTTATTATTGAAAGCATACATACAAAGTTTTTGCACACCACCGTAGCCGGAGTGAATCGTTAGTTCCCATTTAAAAATGCATACTCAAACGATTTCGTCACAACATTTGCTTAATCGCATTAAACTCAAATATCCATTCCAGCTCCGCTCAACTGCTCTGTGTATTTGCTGGAATTTTCCAACTATCACAGCGGCGCGGATAATGTAGTACAGCGGGCGTTGCAGGCGGGATCTGGATTTTTTGGATTGCTAAACGTTACTCTAGGATGATGTTTGGATTGGTTGCATTTTGATGTGTTTGCTTTGAACTTGAAGTAATTATATTGAGGAACTCCTCTTCCAACCAATTAAAGATCATCTGGTCTAGTCCCCTATGACTACATTTTGACAAAAATATTATCAATAATACCTTTAAAAATATCAGTAACTATTATTGTGATAATTTATTGACGATTTATTAGTGCTTCTTTAAAGCCTACTTTAATAAAGAACTGTTCGATTTAATTTTGATTGATCATTAAAATTAAAATACAAAATCCTTTTTTGGGAAACGGGCCAACTTGAATTTTAGTATTTAGACAAATTCTTAAGCTACCTACTTCTGTTCATATCAGCAATGTAAGTGACGTAGTAAGTTCAATAAAATATTTGTTTACTAAACAAATACGAAAGAGCTTACGGTCAATTGAGCAGACATGTAAAAAATGGTTACGTACGATATTTACGAGAATATTTTACGATTACGGCATTCAATAGATTGCTTCATAAAAACTGTCCTTCAGATACCAATAATCGATTTATTTTTATTGACAAAGTTCACTCGCTTTTATGTCAGATGTCATGTGAAGATAGTATATTTTATTATATTACTAGCGGCCGCCAGCGACTCCGTCCGCATGGGTTTCGTTTCCGTACACAGTGTGACTATGGATAGCTAAAGATTATGTCAATTCGAATCGAACCAGTTATTACTGTTAAAAATACTCCGAGCGCACTAATGAGTTTGAGTTATAAGTAAAACAAACGAATCAGGTGGACCAACCATGCATGATTATGGGCTGTCATTAAAACCTCTTATACAATCGAGAAAAAATCTCGTCATCGCGGTTAAGGCGAACTCGCGTTCCGCAATGTCTTACCGCCATCTGTTATGCCAAATGTGCACTAATCTTAAATTGACGTTAACTGTTACTGAGATTAGCGCGTTCAAACCAATCTGGATCAGGATATTACACGTGTTATTGTGAGTCAACCATGAAAGATAGACATATGCTGTAAAGGGATATTTTTTAGGCCATTTTATGAAGAATATTTCCGTCATACATGATTTTGATGTAACTTTAACCATTAAAGCTGCACACGCGACTGAAACTTAAGAAATGGAGTAAATTCTCCCGTTTTCCCCACATTTCCGTTCACTACTCTGCTCCTATTTATTGTAGCGTGATGAAAAGTATCCTATAATATGCCCAGGAGTATAAAGAATAATTGTACCAAGTTTCGTCAAAATCCGTCCAGTAGTTTTTGTTTCTATAAAGAACATACAGACAGACAGACAGACAGACAGACAGACAGACAGACAGACAGACAAAAATTTTACTAATTGCATTTTTGGCATCAGTATCGATCACTAATCACCCCCTGATAGTTATTTTGAAAAAATATTTAATGTACAGAATTGACGTCTCTACAGATTTATTATAAGTATAGATATAGATATCCGGATGAATGAATTTTAATAACACTTGTGTTTGTTGGTTGTAGTTGCGGTGTTTTATTTTAACAAGAAAATATCGCAATACATGTTTTCATGTGATAGGGAGGCAATTTGAATAAGAGGTTCAGGCAAACGAAAAGAAAAATATTAATATGTCGCTTTTTAGGGTTCCGTAGCCAAAATGGCATAAAAACGGAACCCTTATAGATTCGTCATGTCTGTCTGTCTGTCTGTCTGTCTGTCTGTCTGTCTATCTGTCCGCCAGTCTGTCACAGCCACTTTTTTCCGAAACTTTAAGTACTGTACTGTTGAAACTTGGTGAGTAGATGTATTCTGTGAACCGCAACAAGGTTTGCACACGAAAATAGAAAAAAAATAAAAAAAGTGGGGGGTCCCCATAGTCAGAACTGAAACTCGAAATATTTTTTTTCATTGAATATATATGTGTGGGATATCTATGGATAGGTCTTTAAAAGTTATATTAAGGTTTCTAATATCACTTTTTTCTAAAGTGAATACTTTGCGTGACAGACCCTTTCAAAGTGGAAAAAAGGGTGTCCCCCCCCCCTCTAACTTCTAAAATAAGAGGATGATAAAACTGAAATAAATATATAATGTACATTACCATAAAAACTACCAACGAAAATTGGTTCGAAGGAAATCTATTCAGTAGTTTTTACGTCAAAAATAGAATTTGTACGGAACCCTCAGTGCGGGAGTCCGACTCGCACTTGGCCAATTTTTTTAAGTATAAATTAAACAAAACACAGTCGGAAACCGTACAATAATGAATGACCTGGTAAATTATATTATATTATATCCGGATGAATGAATTTTAATAACACTTGTGTTTGTTGGTTGTAGTTGCGGTGTTTTATTTTAACAAGAAAATATCGCAATACATGTTTTCATGTGATAGGGAGGCAATTTGAACAAGAGGTTCAGGCAAACGAAAAGAAAAATATTAATATGTCGCTTTTTTTAAGTATAAATTAAACAAAACACAGTCGGAAACCGTACAATAATGAATGACCTGGTAAATTAATCGTCACAAAAATAAGCAGCAATACACCAAGCAATATTTGCAACAACAACAGAAAAAAACAATTGAATAGTTATATCCGATTTACCCGTTTAATTGATGGGCCAAACAAAGAGTGGCATTAGGAGGAATTCCCTTTGCCTTAGCGAGGAAAAAAGAGGAAGATTTGTTTCATCATTCAATAGGAATAGCCTGTAAGAGCCATTAAGTTAATCCGCTTACGCCTTTATTAGAGGAATGGGTCGAAGATAGATGATTGGATCGCATCCATTGCCGAGTGATTTGTTGGCCTGTTGCGAGATTTGTTGTTGTAACGAGCGATATAATTTAAAATGTAGCTGTACTAGTATAAATGTAGGTTGATGTGTTGTAGGTATCAGAGAAATCGTCGTATTAGATTTGACAAAAAGGGAATATAAATGAAATGAAAATGAAGGACGTGCTACTATGACATTCATTCGAATGCTTCTTGATTTTTGATCGTGAGAGTTGAACATTTTAATAATTATAATATGTCATAGACCATTTCACGCATCTGCGTCCTTTGTGTTTCAATAGGTTTAAATATGTCTTTGGGAAGAATGCCGGTTGATCTTTCGCCAGCTTTCTACGTTATTACCCTATAACTGTATCAAAATTCTGCTATGATGATAAACGGCTCTATTGTGAGTGCTACAAGCGGGCCCATTGGTCTCGTGGTCAGAGATCCTGGCTACAAAACCAAGGGTCGCGGGCTCGAATCCCGCTAGGGGCAAATATTTGTGTGATGAACATTTGTACTCGAGTCATCGATGTTTATAAAAGTATAGCTTCGAGCTTTGTTTGGGGGAAGTAATTGGTATGTTAGTCCAAAGAATTTATAAAGAAGTTTTTGTGTAGGTATTTCGTTACAAATAATGATCGCGATCCCCACTAATGAGAAATACGACTTAGGAAGAAGAATCATACTCGCATAAAAAAGCACGCAAGCAATGTACTTCACTCGAGCATTCCCTCCGACTAAATCGTTGAACGATGAGCTGAGGCGACGGAAAAGAAAAAGTAATCAGTGCTAAGTTATTCCATCGCGCGATAAAGGCTATTTTGTTAGCTTAAATTAATATCTTTCGACGCTGCTTTTCGCTGGCTAGTGATAGCAATCGCCATTTTTTTTTCGCTTAGCTCGTCTTTTATTTCAGTCTGGGCTTAGTGAAATTGTATTGCCTTGGGCAAATCGGTTTTGGATATCTTATTTGTGTACATTTTCTATGTTGGAGACGAGAAAAAAGAATTTATATCGCTGTCAGCCTCTTCAAGTCTCTGCTAGATTGCTTATAGGTTTTATTCAGAGGCTAGGCTACTGAGTTACTGGTAAATAAGATTTATGTATTTGTAACTTTCAGAGATTTTAGTAACCTAATACGCAAGTATTCAAGATTATTAAGGTCAATCAATATTCGGTGTTTTATTCCAATGGTACAGTGTTGTTCAGATAGTTTATCCCAATCCATCGAAACACCTTGTAAGCGGGATTTTTTTTTATTCGACTAGCGAGTAGCCCCGGCTCTGCTCGATAATATTTCTCCACTACACTATGCATGTACGAGTATAACACACACAGACATTCCTCTTAAATCACTAAATCAGGCAGAAAAACGCATGAAAATCTGTTGCGTATTTTTAAAAGATTTAAGCATACATAGGGAGGACGGACATTGTTTTAAACCATGTAGTAGTTAAAACCAACTGATCAACATTTTGCAGCTTAATTTTCCATCATATTGTTTGGATTTAATAATGCGGAACAAACTTCCAGTGATTTAGCGCCTCTAGCGTCGCACAGAGGAAACTTTCGACGGCAAAAACTATCCCGAACCGAGCTGTTGGCTTACTCACCCTAGTAATTACGTGGTGTATGATTTATCGCTGCTATGTGGTCACTAACTTACCCGGTAATAGAACTCAAATATTTCGCCAAACACGTATGGCGGGTATTAATAATGTTTCTTGTCGAGTGGAGTCGGGAGCGAAGGAAAGGGCGAAAGTTTTGCTCCGGATACCTTCGAGTTCAAAATACAGTGAGATGAGGTATGAGTAAGGTGTGAAGGATTTATTTGAGCGTGAACGATACTCAAGGGTGAAATGTGAACAATTTATTTTAAAGGATGTTTTTTCTTTTGAATTAAAGTTATTGTGAATGTAAATTTTGCACACTCCAACGTATAAAAAGACAAGAATCTCAACATGTTCTGTTATTTTATTTATCTTATTTTTTTGCATCCATTAAACATAGGATTGCTGTTTCATAAAACAATCCAGAACAACATCATGCCTTTTTCTGAAGCAAGATATTTCTATAAATTCATTTGTAAACACTAAAGTCTTACCAAAAAAAGATGTCTGAAGATATAAAAATCTAAATAAATAAATAAATCTTTGGACTTAAACACAAACTAAGCCTGAAGCTTGTACTATGGAAGCAAGGGAACGGATAGACATACTTAAATACTTTCATAAACATCCATTACTCGAGTACAAATGTCGATGTTCATCACACAAACATTTGCCCCTAGCGGGATTCGAACCCGCGATCCTTAGTTTTGTAGCCAGGGCTCTGACCACTAGACCAACGGGCCCGTCAAATCTTTAGACATATATTTTTTTAGTAGTAGTAGTAGTATCTATACGGACTATACAAAAACGCAACGCAACATTTTACACCATAAACCGACACGACAAACATAAAACTACAAAACGCAGCAGCCGTGAAAACAAATAGTGATTACACTACATCACAAAACGTGACATTACGAGTGACTGAACGAATGACTTAAATAACCAGTTTTATCCTACTACTATTATAAAGGCGCAAGTTTGTATGTGTGGATGTATGGATGTATGGATGTTTGTTACTTTTTCACGTAAAAACTACTGAATGGATTTGAATGAAACTTTACCACAATATAGCTTATACATCAGAATAACACATAGGATATTGGAAATCGAAATCCACGCGGACGGTGTCGCGGGCGGCCGCTAGTTACGACATAAAGTAGCAGAAACATAACAGCGCGTGTGAAAATATGGTGGACGATATTTAATATTAAAGTAGTAATATACAATTCTGGTTTCCTTGTGAGGGTTACGGAGGAAAGACGACAGTCGCTCCATTGAAATAACCAGGCTGGTCAAGGCAGGATCATAGTCGCAGCGTACCCTGGGTTCTGAGGCAATGGAACTTTTCGACATTTCACTATATTGAAAGAGAGTTCTATATCAATCTCATTAACTACAACTTATTTACATCTCTTAAAGTCTAGCTCTATAAACATAATAACTATGAATAGAAACTATTAAGCGATGGAATGCTTTACCAGCATAGTAATTGTTTCCGCCATCCTATAACCTTGGTTCCTTCAAGAGAAGCGTGAAGAAGTATCTCGCGAGCCGGTATGGCGATGCCAGCTGATAGGATACCTACCACTTTGGTACCGCATCCGCTGTCATGGCAATAAGAGCTCCTCTTTTGCTTACCATCAGGCAGAGTATAGCCAATATACTGAACCACTATAAAAAGAAAAGAAAAGATCAAATCATTAAAAAGCTTGCTTAAAATCAGAGAAATATACTAAATTCTACATAGCTTAACGGACAGTGAAGTAATAACACTACACATACCTGAAACGTAACGTACCGAGTGACTAAGTTAAACAACCCGTTTTATTACAACTCAACAGGCATAAAATAACAGAAAAAAAGCATATAACGGGCCGAGTGAAAATATAGAGGGCATGAATAAAAGCACTTCGATTTATTGTTGAAGTAGCTAGGGAGTAATGAAACTGAATAATGCATGCCGGTGAATATTGCCGCTGGCGTAGGGTGATTGTCTGTCGGAGTTTTTGTGGGACAAGGCCGTTATGAGCTCAGATTAATGAATACCAGGAGCGATGGTGGCCTAATGGTACGGAACCACTCGCATAAGTGAGGTCCGTGGTTCTAAGCCGGGCACACACCTCTGGAATATTTCGAAATCCATGTTTCGATTTATGCCAGCTCAACAGAGGAAAACACCGTAAAAAAACCTCCACTTTCCGATAGTGTCTGACTTAAGTTCAGTTAGATAGATTGTGTTACCACTTACCATGATCCAATCTGTTTGGTTCCTCTCTATGGGTTACGAAAGTCTGATGGCAGTCACTTCACTGTAATAACCAGACTAGCCAAATCCTGGATCATGCGGATCCGCACAGAAAACGGGATATACGCTAATAGGATGATTAATGAATACCATAGATGCTCCCTCCGTCACATTTGAGTGTCAACCAAGCTAACAGAGAGCTTCAATCTTAACCCATTAAGACCGCGACAATCAGTCTTATAATGTCCCACTGCATGGCAAAGGCCTCCATCATTCGAAATAATTTTATCGTCACAAAGTTGCGTTTTTACTTCACCACGCTTGCCAAATGTGGATTGATTATCACAAGCCCAAGCAGTGCATGAAATGATGAACACAAAATGTTGCACGACCCGTGAATCGAATCCAAGACCTCAATATCATGACTAGGCACTTATACCACTGCAACCACCAATGAGGAACTCTTCCCGGATTCTGTTGTCCCAACAGGGAATAGAACCTTGGCCACTTCCAACGGGGCCATAAGAGAATCCCGTGTGATCACACAGCGATTAGATTTTCATGAACCTTTGACGGATCCGATGTGCTCCCGCCAATGAATAGTAATGGAAGGATTTTATAATATCACGGACAAAGGGTGGGAATATGGTTCTCATCACAACATGTATTAGGAAGCTATTGCAATTACCGCTTCTTCCTAATCGTGTAATTTCTACAAAGAGACCGATAAACACCACTTTGATTCGTTTGACGATCCGCTTGGAGTAATGGTCAAGAAGTTGACTATTAGATCAAGAGGTAGCGGGCTCGATCCCCGCACAGGACAAACATTTGTGTGCATGAACATGTCTGTTTGTCCTGGTCTGAGTGTTAAATGTATCTATTTGTATTTGTAAACCAGCGTCGTTTCGGATATATGTAACACAGGTGCTTAAGCTACTTAATACGGAGTCAGATCAATGTTTGTGATGCTCAGAGATATTTATTTATAATCTTCTCTCAAATAAACTATTAATAAGATTAAGAACACATCTCATCTTGCCGTAGTCATAAAGAACCGCGTAATATTTCATCCTCTGAAATATAAATGCAGGTTAGGGTCAACCGGTCATGACCTTTTCTCGTGGGAGAAGCCCTGTATATAATGTTTCAATTTATTTATTTATTCAATTCATTACGTTTTGAAAGGAAGGTACGAGAGCACTTTAATGTGAATAAATTTTACTCATAAAGCGCATATTTTAATTTTACCTGTGTCCTCGTTCTTGAATAAATTATTTGGAATACTAGCGGCCGCTTGCGACTTCGTCCGCGTGGCCCAAAGGGCCAAGACGCCTTTTGGGGTGGAATTTATCAAAATCCTCTAATAATTTTATATTCACCCATGCGAATTCGGGGCGAGGCGCTAGTACTTTTTTAAGTATCATTGTCTTATCAGAATTTAGCGATACGCACATTGGACTTATTATAATGTTCCTGATAAGATTATCAGTTTTGAATGTCAAGAACAATCTTGTAATATGATTCATCTTTTAAGAAATGAATAATACTGCATTTTTATATTCCCAAAGCATTTTGAAGATTCTCTTTTTAGGGTAATTTTGTCAAATGGCAAAAAACGGAATCTTTATAGATTCGTCACGTCTGTCCGCCAGTATGTCACAGCCAATTTTTTCTGTAATTATAAGCACTATCCTGTTGAAACGTGTTAAGAAGATATATTCTGTGAACCGCATTAAGATGTTCACACGAAAAGAAAAAAAATTGGCCAAGTGCGAGTCGGACTCCCGCACTGAGGGTTCCGTACAAATTCTATTTTTGACGTATAAAAAAAAACTTCTGAATAGATTTCGTTCGAACCAATTTTCGTTGGTAGTTTTTAGGGTTCCGTAGCCAAAATGGCAAAAAAACGGAACCCTTATAGTTTCGTCATGTCTGTCTGTCTGTCTGTCTGTCTGTCCGCCAGTCTGTCACAGCCACTTTTTTCCGAAACTATAAGTACTATACTGTTGAAACTTAGTGAGTGGATGTAATCTGTGAACCGCAACAAGGTTTTCACACGAAAATAGAAAAAAAATAAAAATAGTGGGGGTCCCCATAGTCAGAACTGAAACTGAAAATATTTTTTTTCATTGAACATATACGTGTGGGGTATCTATGGATAGGTCTTTAAAAAATATATTAAGGTTTCTAATATCACTTTTTTCTAAAGTGAATACTTTGCGTGACAGACCCTCCCAAAGTGGAAAAAAGTGTGTCCCCCCCCCTCTAACTTCTAAAATAAGAGGATGATAAAACTGAAATAATTATATAATGTACATTACCATAAAAACTACCAACGAAAATTGGTTCGAACGAAATCTATTCAGTAGTTTTTTTAATACGTCAAAAATAGAATTTGTACGGGACCCTCAGTGCGGGAGTCCGACTCGCACTTGGCCAATTTTTTTATTTTTTTTCTATTTTCGTGTGAAAACCTTGTTGCGGTTCACAGAATACATCCACTCACTAAGTTTCAACAGTATAGTACTTATAGTTTCGGAAAAATGGGGGTCCCCAGTTAGAAGAACTGAAATTCAAATAATTCTTGCATAATTATTATATTTCAGAATAATATATTATATCGTCATAATTTTGAGTAAAAACCATTCAATTATATGTAATTTCTAAACATTATAGTACCAACAGAGATACGCCATCTCCTATATCAATTGTCAATGCTTCTGGCCGCTTCTCAAAAGTTCTTTTTAAAATTAAGGCTACCACCAGGTTGCCAGCCAGAGTTCCCGAACGGGGAGGTCGTCTTATTAGCTCCAACATTCACGTTCAGAGAAGAGTTGGGGGTGTTGTGTACGTTCAGAAAACCGTTGACGCTGTGCTGATGCATCTTGGCTGCAGGAATGTGTGTTGTGGATGCTCCTACTCCCGCTATATCCCTATAATAGTAATAAGTGCATGTTAATTCCTATTCTTAATTTCATAACTGGCCTGGGTACCGAGCAAACCGGCGAGACAATGCTCTCGGTCGAGTACTCGGTACGTATAAACATAGCGCCGAGTGCTCGGCCGTTATTTCAAAACGGGTTTGAACAGCTACTCGCTTACTACACTGTCTCGACCGAGAAACATTTTACTGTCTCGCCGGTTTGGTCGGTACGTGTGATCAAGGCATTAGCAAACGTCAATCAGCTCCTTGGAGGTGAAAAGAACGCAAGTGGAGACCTCGACTGCTGTTGCTATACTGCGTGGAAGTCTGGAGTCGCCTGAATGTGTTGAACAGTTGAGTCGCATTTATGTGCCTGATAAGTCTCTGCGTAAACGTTCTGGTCGTAAGCATCAGCTGTTTGCGCCTCCATTGTGTCGCACGGTCAGTCGCCGCTGTGTCGCATGCATCGCACACTTAACGCACTATTGCTATTGCATCCCGAATTCGATATTTTTACGCATAACGTAAAATGCATGTTAAACCAATTTGATGTTAGCTTGTAATCTTACAAGCCAATATGTATACACTTATCAGCTAAATCATCTGATTTAGCTGATAAGTGTATACATATTGCGTAATTATGTAATTGGGATCTTCCCGTTTAATTATTGTTCAAATAAATAAATAAATAAACTTACTTGTAGGCATAATTGACTCCGGCACCATGGGTGTTGTAGCTGGGCCCGAATTTGGGCATGGTGCTTGTGTGGAAAGTGTTCGCGGTGACACTATGGTCATTTTTGTTGAACAGGTTGGCGTGAGCTGATGCTGTCGTTACTCTGCCAGTGTAGGGGTTGTGAGTAGTGTGGACGTTTGCGCCACCCTCCCTAAAAGAAAGGAACATCTATACTTACTCATATAATAATAAAGCTAAAGAAATGGTTTGTTTGTATGTTTGTTTCAATGCGCTAATATAAGGAACTACCGGTTGGAATTGAAAAAAAAAATTGTGTTGGAATGTCTCGACTCATCCGTAGAACAAAGTCCGATGTGATCATAGAGCAAAAATGAGTTAAATACCTTAACAGTATAAGGATAACGAACTCTATCGACGTACATTTTTATTTTTTTTCTATCTTATTTAGTTCCAGAGTTACAGAGTCGAATAACGTTCCATGTGATAAACTTTCCGTAAAAAAACGCTTCATGTGACCAAGGGACAGTGGGGGCGGTGCGGATGCCACGTCTGTTGTTGAGACCGGCCGTTGTTCAGTGGAGGAAGGAAATATACATTTCACGGGCTTAGGTTTTCTTCGAAAAAATGAAATTAGAATATAGAATCAATTTGTCTCTTTATTCATACTTTTTGGCTCCGTTCCTATTTGTGGGTGATCGATTTTTATATAGGGCGTTTTTTGATTGAAAAGTTAAGTAACGTAATTTTCGTACGAAAATACATGCGTTGTAATGCATATTCGCAGGATAACCACTATAACTGTAAAAATAAATAGTAAAAAGTAGAAGTCTTAACAGAACTTAGGACCATTTTATACGAAATTAATGGTACTTCTGAGTGTTGCATGTGAATGTAGAACACTTTTCTTCGGAATCTATGAGACGATTTGTTAGTCCGATGGTAAAATGGGACGTTATTACTGGAAGAACGGAATAAGATAAGACGTTGTTCAATAAAAAAAATCCTCAATTATTCAAATATTTGAATTACACATTGTGTAATGAATTGCTAGGCAGGTATATAGTCTTGCCTTATTAGTAATAATACATTTTCTATTATTTTTATTGAGAATTTTGTTAAAACTTGACTCCACCATAGTCACCTTTGCCTACCTACTGATGAAGAAAAATCAGCTGAGAATATATAACTTTATACTTTCGCGTTGCGTTTTAATTATTTAACATTACAAAGGGACTAAACGCGATATTATTTTTATATCTTATAAGTACCTGAGTACTTTCTGCTTGACGTTTCGGCTGTGATGCTACAGCCGTGGCGTGGTCACAAGCGAAAATAATATCGCGTTTAGTCCCGTTGTAATCCTACTACAATTATAAAGGCGAAAGTTTGTATGTATGGATGTATGGATGTTTGTTACTCTTTCACGTAAAAACTACTGAATGGATTTGAATGAAACTTTACCACAATATATAGCTTATACATCAGAATAACACATAGGATATTGGAAATCGAAATCCACGCGGACGGAGTCGCGGGCGGCCGCTAGTGTTAAATAATGAGCTGATATATTGGAAAAAAATCTGGATGGCCATGACGACACCGAGAAAATTTCCTGCTACAGCTTAATATCCAACGCAATACCTGGCACACTAGGTGAGGATCATTACAGCAATCAACTTACGTTTTCCTTAGAAGTGCCATTAAATTATGAAAATTTACCATTAACTCAGTTTTAGGATTAACATATTTTGTACCATAGATCTACCCTGGTTTATATGGAACTGTCAGTACTAACTCCTAGATCATCTCCTACTAGGATTAGGCATAGCAATGGGCATCCATTCAGTCTGTGATAGTTTATTCTGCCCTTATCATAGAGACTGTTTCTCTGTGTCTTGTTCTTCGTCATTAGGCACCACTAAATTCACCTCTGTCTTCGTATTGAAGCAGTAGCTCCGTGGCTCCTAAAACCACTAGAAAAAGGCAGAGACTAATAAAAAATGGACAGACCTTAAACGCAAGTGATTTAAAAACCTAGGCAAGACAAATGTTATGAAAAAGTCAAAATAGCGATGGGACCGTGTAGAAAATGCCATTTATTGTTACAAATGATTCGATACAATATCTCACCAACAGCGCCTAGACTGTTTCTGTTTTTGTGGAAAGAAACTGCATCATGAAGTTATTTGATAAAATTTTACAAAAAACAGGCTTTAAGGAATCTTTTTGAGAGAAAATATAAGTATATCAAACAATGTTTCAATATCTTGCCGTTTTAGCTCGTATCTTAAAGACTGCGTGGAAGAAGTACGATGGAAGTGCTTTATAAATGTATCTTATTATTTGTACGCTGACCTCCTTTGTATTTCACACATTCTTTAAGATACAAGCTGTTACGGCAAAACTATATAAACTTAAGTGTAATAAATATTGTTTCACATACTTCAATGTTCTCGCAGTGAGATTGGTTGGTGCCTGTGACCATAATACTTTGAAATTTATTAGGAGATACTTGAGGCATATTTTCTTTTTGATTTTATCTGAAAACTTGATGATGATATCCCATAGCTTAACTCGATCTCCCAGTTGCCAAAAATTTACTGTACCAAGTACTGTTGGTGAGATATTTAATTGGATCATTTGTAACGACTAACGGGATAAACGCTAGGAAGAAGAAGAAGATTTGTAACGACTAACGACATTGTAAGATGGTCCCATCGTTTTTTTGATTATTTCGTTATGTTTCTTGAACCATTTGCGCTTACGGTCTGTTTATTACTTAGGGCGTCTCTGCATTTTTCTATTGGTTTTAGGGGCCACGGGTTTTCTACTTAAATGGTTTTCTAGTTAATTAGAGGTGCTAAATGACGACGAACAAATCACAAAGAAACTTTCTCCATAATATATCGCCAGAATTAACTATCACAGACTGAATAGGTATTATTAGGCAAGGATATTTGGAAGAGTTGGTACTGACAGTTCCATATTAACCGGGAAATATTTGTGATGTGGAACTTTTAAATCTTCAAACTGAATGGTGATTTTTCATACCAAATGAAAAATCACCATTCAGTTGGCAATAAATAAATGCACGGAGTTGATTTCTGTGAAGATCCTTGCCTAATGGGTTTGAAAACGCCAATTGCCTAGCAGCAAACTAAGCTCGAAGCTCGTACCATGGCAAGCTAGGGAACTGAAAGACATGCTTAAATCTATTTTATTTATACAAATACATACACTTAAATGGATACATGTTCATGCCAACAAATCTTGGGATCGAACCCAACCCAACCTCTTGAGCACTACACCAAGCAGGTCACCGGGCTTCATAAAGTTCCTAATTCGGTTTTTTTAACGAATAAACCTTGTGTAAGCCCGAATAAAAGATTGTGTTATGTTATGTTATGGCTAACATTACAAAAAACACATTTCAAACCAGATAAGTATTCACATAGGACTTTAAAGTGATAAATTATTCAATCAAAAAACGCCCCAAGTTCATATAGAACGGCACTTAATTCGGACGTCTCCGTAAAACAACGTGTTATGTTCACCAAGGACTCCCGGTCTTCCGCTAGAAAATGTCCGATGTTGATATGGAACTCACTATTTCGTGAAATAAAAGCAATAGAAATATACACTAAAGAGCATTTAATTACGCTATTGCGCTATATAAACATATCTAAAATTCAAAATGATACGTCTTACCGTTTTTGATCGCAGCCCGAAAACAAAGATCTAAAACTTCTTTGCCCTCTACTGAAAACTAGCATTCCTGCAGATCGGACTTTGTTCTACGGATGAGTCGGTCTGACGAAGAATGATTTAGGCTATAGTATAACTGAAATCCACGCGGACGGATTATCGGGCGGTCGCTAGTTATAAATAAATAAATTCATTGTACTAACACACCAATTGCCTATGCGCTTTTGAATTCTCATCAGCACTCAGTAGGACAGCTTACAAGTAACGGTATAGAGCTGAATCTTATTATTTTATGCTCTTATTCGTCCTATATGCGTCTCCTGGTGGTTCATATGACCCATCCATTTTTAGGGTTCCGTAGCCAAAATGGCAATAAAACGGAACCCTTATAGATTCGTCATGTCTGTCTGTCTGTCTGTCTGTCTGTCCGCCAGTCTGTCACAGCCACTTTTTTCCGAAAATATAAGTACTATACTGTTGAAACTTGGTGATAAGATGTATTCTGTGAACCGCAACAAGGATTTCGTACGAAAATAGAAAAAAATAAAAAAAATGGGGTGTCCCCCATAGATAGAACTGAAACCCAAAATATTTTTTTTCATTGAACATACACGTGTGGGGTATCTATGGATAGGTCTTGAAAAATTATTTTAAGGTTTCTAATATCACTTTTTTCTAAAGTGAATACTTTGCGTGACAGACCCTTCCAAAGTGGAAAAAAGTGTGCCCCCCCTCTAACTTTTAAAATAAGAGGATGATAAAACTGAAATTAATATATAATGTACATTACCATAAAAACTACCAACGAAAATTGGTTCGAACAAAATCTATCCAGTAGTTTTTTTAATACGTCAAAAATAGAATTTGTACGGAACCCTCAGTGCGGGAGTCCGACTCGCACTTGGCCAATTTTTTGGACATGGGCCTGTAGTCTATAACGTGAAAAGAAGACTCCTTACTTGAAAGCGAAGTCAACTCCGCCCCCCTTTGTGTTGAAGTTGGGTCCACCCCTTGGCATGTGGCTGGTGTGAAAAGCGTTCGCAGACACCTTGATGTCTTCTTTGTTGACCAGGTTCATGTGACCTGATGCTGTCACCTGTTGGCCGCTGCCAGGCATGTGAATGGCTTGAAGGTTCGCGCCCCCGGCCCTTGAAATTAAAGAAAATTAACATTTGAAAGAAAGAATAGAAAGGAAGAACACATTCACATATTATATCAGGCCTGTCAGCCCTATGGTCTAGTGGTCAGAGACCCTCTAAGACTGAGACTGAGACTCAGTCTCAGATGGCTCGCGGTTTCAAATCCCGCTAGTGTCAAATTTTTGTGAAATGAACGTCGTCATTTGGAATCGACTCATGGATTTTTATAAAAATATTTAAGTATGTCTATCCGTTCCCTAGCATCCATAGTAGAAGCTTCGAGCTTAGTTTGGGGCTCGGCAATTGATACCAATTGTCCAAAGAAGTCCAAAGAATCCATTATTATTGTTATTTATTTATTGTTATTTTAGTTTTAAAGGAAGCATATGCCAAATGCGGGTTGCCGATCAAGAATCCGGGCTGTGTTGAGAAAAATGAACTCAAAATTTGCACGACTCGGGAATCAAACCTATGACCTCGAGGCCAAAGCCCGTTACCTAAACCATTAGACAATCGAGGCGTGTCAATATTAATGTCATCATCAACAGCCTTTCGCAGTCCACTGCTGGATAAAGACATCTCCTAGAGCTCTCCACTCAGCCCGATCCTCGGCGACTCGCATCCAGCTCCTGCCAGCCATCTTGCGCAGATCGTCACTCTGGCCTGAGGGCGTGCTACACTGCGCTTTTTGGGACACTTGCTAAAACGCTTAATCCACTCCAGAACTTGTTATCGTCCAGAATATTAGTGTGAAACATTTCATTTCATTTTTTCTAAAGGTTGACTGGTAGAGAATGCTTTTAGCGTTAAGTCCGCCTTTTGTACCTTACTTACTAGTGTGGTCAATAAAGTTTTTATAAATAAATAAATACTCACTTATTCTGCACTCCTATATTCACGCCAGCACTTGCAAATCTGTCGTCTGTTTGTCTGTAGCCGTTGATGGAAGCTTCGGCTGTCACCGAACCCTTAGTCGCACCCATAGAGATATTCTGCGACTTGTCAGCATTGGGGGTTATGGATCCAAAGGTTGCCATTGTGAGCAGTGTTAAACTGGAAAATAAGAAATAATATTTAAGTAATCAAATCAACGAGGTAGCGGAGACCTTTGCCCAGCAGTGGGACAATACTAATGAATGAAAATAAAAAAAACTTTATTCAATAAGTTCACTGTAAGTAAGTCACATAATTATCGAAGTTGCTAAATTAACAAAATAAACTTCTTTCATCATCATCCTAGCGCCTTCCAGTTGCATCCTCGGCCATCGCCTCGGAGCTCAGGGTTAGCTACGACTATGATCCTGAATTGACCAGACTGGGTATTATAATGAAGCGACTGTCGTCTAACCTGCGTAACCCTTACACGGGAAACCAGACCATTTGAATCAAAGTCAGCACCGACGGCTAAAACGTGCTTTGCGAAGCACGGAGTCATCATTCTTATCGGACAATAAACTAACTGGGAAAACAAACACAAAGTGAAACTCCGAGGGTTTTCAAACCGAAAAATTCGATATTTATTCAAGCTTCAGAAAAAAAACTTCTAAATGAAGCAGAATGAATCTGCAACATTGTTCAAAATATTGTTTATGTTTAGAAGAAACTTCAAGACTCAAGATTTTCTCTCATTACTGAAGGTCGTGATATTATATGACATGAAACACATAACAGCTTACTTGGCAATGCGATTTTTTTCGCGATTTTTTATTTCATATCTAGATGAAATTGACACGTTCTGCTCTTAGTTAAATAATTGTATTAATGCTGAAATTAAGAAAAGTAGCAACTTACCTCAAATGAGAGCTTCTAGTAATTCAATTGTATCAGAATGATTTGAAATACTTTTTGTCTCCTTTATATATAGCGAACCAGCTGATTCGGGGAATCACAATTTTATTGAGCACACTTTGAATTGAATTTATCTTTATCAGTACAGAGGCTTAAGTTTATGTATTACAGACATTACAGTGTATCAAGAAAACAGTAAGTACAAATGTGGCTTAACTCAATCAATCAATTCATGTAAAAGCTTAACAGGATAAGTCCCGTTAAGTAAGTAAGGAACTAAATTTATTTAACTAAGACTAAGAAATAGATTGGCTAGGAGTTTACAAAAACATTTTTTTTTTGGTACTTTAATCAGAATCAGAATTTTTTATTGATTGTAACTGTAGGTTTATCTACCTCCCATAATTTCGAAATTAAACACGAACATAAGATTTATTTCACATGTCCTTTTGAATTCCCAGCCATTTGAAAACATAAATAACATATTATGATTATTGTAAGTTTCATGTCTATTAGATATGGGTGCCTTCGGTAGCTAACTAATTTTTTACAATAATCAGATTCCTGATTTAAAACTTACTGTATCTTCATTACACTGTGGTCGGCATCAGGACTTTACCAATGATATCTAAGTACCAACTGACTAACAGGATGAATCAAATATGATAACGAATTAAAATAACCTAATCGTTCTTTATCTTAAAAGTAAATTTTAAGAAAAAAAATATTTATGTAATTAAATAATAAAAATTGGCCAAGTGCGAGTCGGACTCCCGCACTCAGGGTTCCGTACAAATTCTATTTTTGACGTATTAAAAAAACTACTCAATAGATTTCGTTCGAACTAATTTTCGTTGGTAGTTTTTATGGTAATGTACATTATATAATTATTTCAGTTTTATCATCCTCTTATTTTAGAAGTTAGAGGGGGGGGGGGGACAAACTTTTTTCCACTTTGGAAGGGTCTGTCACGCAAAGTATACACTTTAGAGTGTGTGAGTGAGAATGTATTTTGAATGGAAGCTGACACATCATGCCCAAATTATATCGCGTAATTTTGTATAGAAAATGTATTGTTGAAAAATGTCGGTCGCGTTATTTCAGCCTGGTGTGTTTACACTTAAGTCGCATGTGAAAGTTTATAAAACCGGAGGCATCTTTCAATACTAAGGATTCAAAGAAAAGATAAAATATATCACAGGATGTAAGATAACGCAGCTATTATAATGAAAAGTCGGGGAATTACTTTTACTCGTATTAGTCATGTTAAGATAAAGGCAACAAAATGTACAGCAGTAAAAATATTAATTTAATTGGCACTATAACACGGATAGACATCCGTGTAGTAGATTAGCAAGACCCCTAATCTAGTTGTGTACATAAATATGTATGTAAATTCATCTATATACTTGTAGAATCAATCTGAAGAGTTTGTTTGTTTGATTGTTTGAACGCGCTACTCTTAGGAACTCAGGAACTGATTTGAATTGAGAAAATCTTTTAAATGATAGTCTATTTGTCATAACATTATAACAAATAGGTCTACTCATTATACAGATACTAGCGGCCGCCCGCGACTTCTTTCGCTGAATTTGGTGGATTTCGGTTTATCCCTTGGAAACATTTAATCGGAATAAAAAGTATCCTATCACCTAAGTCAGCCCGTACACTGCCTGGCCCGTATACCGAATTTCATCATAATCCGTCCAGTAGTTTCAGCGTGATTGACGGAAAAACATCCAAACAAACAAACTTTCACATTTATAATATTAATAAGATATAGTTACATACTGATGGCGGGTTTTTGGGATGAAAAAGGTATCTAATATTCAAGATGTCGAATTCGCGGGCGGCCGCTAGTTGCAAAATAAATTACTTTGATTTTGAAAACTAAATGTCCGTGTCTCTTGGCCTAACAGTTAACTTCCTACCCGTCACAGCAAGAGTCATTTAACCCTGTCTTACAGCTAACTAAATTGCAAGTCGCCCGCGCCATCCGAGTCTTGCTAAATGAGTTAACACTGCCAGGATTTACTGGGACAATCTTCTGGAATATTGCCGGGGATTTAATTGGAAAATTAATATTTTCGCTTCGGACGCGCAGTTCTGAACGTTGTATGACGCCTTAGCAGTTGTAAGCGTTTATTTGTCACTCGAAGAAATGTTTTAGCTTTTAGTTATCTATGTTTGTTTGTAATAAGAGTGTAAAATGATGTGAACTATATTAATTAACTAGCGGGCGCCCGCAACTACGCTCGCGTGGATATCGGATCACTTTTTTCGCAATAAAAGGTAGCCTATGTTCTTTCTGAGCGTCTACAGATTGTCTGTGCCAAATTACATCAAAATCGGGTTAATTTTTTGAGCGGGAAAGCGTGACAGACAGACGGATAGACAAAAAGACAGAGTAACTTTCGCATTTATAATATTAGTAGAAATAAGTGTTTTGACGGGCCTGTTGGTCGAGTGGCTAGAGACCCTGGCTACAAAACCAAAGGTCGCGGGTTCGAATCCCGCTAGGGGCAAATGTTTGTGTGATGAACATCGGCATTTGTACTCGAGTCATGGATGTTTATAAAAGTATTTATGTATGTCTATCCGTTTCCTAGCATCCATAGTACAAGCTTGAGCTTAGTTTGGGGCTAGGCAATTGGTGTGTTAGTCCAATGAATTTATTTATTTATTTATTTATTTATCTTGCGGCTTTGCCTATCTGGCCTACACGACGTACCCCGCGGATATGTATAATTTTTCAAGGAAAACAAAGTATCTTATGAAATCTTGATTCTCATGTTGTTTTGTTATTCGGTCCAATAACCACTGAAACTATATAAATACAAAGGAACATTTACATACTTACAAAAACTTAATTTATTTCATAACTAAGGGCTTTGCCGCTTCATAACGCATAACGTATCATTGGAAAGTTTAAGTAAAAAGTGAATAAACATATGCAACGCTCACTCCCATAGTTTGAACGGGGCACTTCCTTAGTTCTCTGGCTGCGATTGCTAAAGTTAAGCAACGTTCGCAAATGCCAGTCATCGGATGGGTGACCGAAAAATTTCATCTCGTGCTCCTCCGTGTTATGCTGTTAAGCTGTTGGTCTTGCGCCTGATCTCTCTACGGTCGTGTCAGATTGCTGTCCCACCGAATTATGAGAGTGAAGGAATAGGGAGTGCATCTGTGCTTGCGCACTCATCTGTGCACTATATTATATCCTGGCTGATCGTAAGATCGGCCGCCATGGCTGAATACAACCGGAGGGGTATTTTTATTTCATAAAATGAAATAATACCCCTCCGGTTAAGGGGCACAACCTGGATTTTATATTTAAAAAAAAACACCCAAATAATTCAGTCTATTAACAGTTTTTTTAGTTCACAAGTAAGAGCACTTCATACCTAACACTCAGACCTAACGCTTGATAAAGCAGCAATATTTACAATTAACATATTCCGACATTAAAAATGATATTAAAAATCCCTCTTTTAATTGGCGAGGCATCTGCAAACATATTTAAAATTTCAATGAGCCCTCGCAAACAGCACTCGTTTACATGCGCCAAATTAACGCAAAACAGATCTAACATGCGGTAATGAGCTCGTGCGATTATACTACGGATGTGACGCGGCTTCGTCCACTTTCATTTAACTTTTATACTTGCGAAATAATGACAAGTTCGTTTTGAGAGCTGTCACTTCACACTTTGCAATACGGTATTTGACTGACAGGTCAAATCACCTTCTTTTATTAAATGTCAAAAACGTCAACTTGTAGGAAAAACTGTGACGTCACAATTTTGTATTGTCAAATCAATACTCTTTTAGTTTCAATTAGGTGTAATAATTTGTAAAAAGCTCAAAAGTAACTGTGGAATAAAAAATTGTGCTTAATTTTTGATTTCATCTTTAATGTTGGTATATCATAACTTATTACGTATGCAGTCAAATACCCAATTGCAATAACTTTGTGCAGTTAAATAACATAAATATTTATATTACTTACTTGATTGTCTTACAATGTAAGAACTAGTACTACATATTAGAAGCACCAATACAACATTAAGTTTTACGCAGCCATATTCATTACTGTGACGTACATAAAACTGTTGAACAAAATTTTTTGACAGCTGTCATAACGTACTTCATTTGTCAAAAGACGCAAACAGTCTGTAAGGCAAGCCAAGAAAATTATTAACCAGGCAATGGATATTGGTTATCCATCCCTTCTTCACCAAGCGGGTTGATATATTCTTGGCCTGGACCATCCAGATCCCAGTCTTTTCATCATCCTTTCTAGAGGATAAAGGACAAGCTTTTGTCTGTATTAAAAACCCTCTAGGGTTCCAAGGCCTATACATTGGCCTTGTTTGGTAATCGTGGGGCGCCCAAACCCTTGTTTGAGTGTTCCAATCAATCGATTGGGCATGTGCCCAGTGGGAAAGAGGGGTCTCTACTATCATTCTTCTTGAAGCTATAGTACGTTTTTAGGGTTCCCTTATTACAGAGGTTATGGATATTGGGTAAATATTATGAATATTTAATTATTACTACAATAATAATAGAAGATTGAAGAGCTGTCTAGCTTCGCGGTAGCTGTAGTTCTAGCCAAGATTGAACTAAAATTTGCGAAAATAGAACATATTGATTTGTCAATATGTGCTATTTTTGCGGCCAGTGAGCGCGCTGTTCGGATATTTCCAACCATCAAGGAGGCCTGAACATCCATGAAGGCTGGAAGGGCACCGTTTCACATCTAAGGCTGTAGTAGATTCGCAGTGCTAGCGGACGCTCGCTATCAATTACCTAATGCAGCGCTCCCCCGCATGAATATGGAAGCGGCACTCAGTGAATTCGGTCATTAGACTCGCCGGTGGGATGTATTCGCGTTGACGACGGGGTATTTGTTCTTTTTTGTGTATTTTTTCAATACCTAACTTTGATTTGCTTGGGTAAATAACAGAATCTATAAATATCATTTAAGCAGGAACACAATTTTCTATTTATTAAACTATAAAATAGTGATGTTGTTTACATTCGGGAATACAAGGAATAAAATGCATCGTTCGCTTAAAATCCTATATCATTAAAACAAGACTAGTTTTTGGGATCACCAATCTTAATTATAATGACTTAAACTAAATAATTGAGTACTGCAATCAATCTCTCAGCGTTTGTAAAAAGCTCAACGTGGAACGGAATTAAGCACATTGATATAAATCTCAAGATTGCAGTAAAAAGAAACACACAAGCATATTAAAGTTTGATACTGACTTTTCAAGCTTACTTCGTACGTAACACATCCCAAACTCGAATTGCCAAAGTCACACAAAAACAAAACAGAAACAGGCTCCCATCGTAATAAAAAAAGACATTAACGCAACACAAATCTCCCAAGTTGTTACAATTTAACTGTTAAGTGCCAATCACGTCGCGTTAACGAGAGTGATTCTAAAGTGCTCGGGCCCGGCAACAAATTCACCTGTTTTCTTTTTAAAAGAAACCTTACTTAATTGCTTCCTGAAATGACCTTTGTTTTATCACCGACTCAAGTTTTTTCTCGCGTTTAATTGAAGAGAGCGTTTTATGAATAGTATTACGACGGGCGATTAATATGTACCTTTCTTGGAATAAACGTAAAAGTAAATGAATAAATTAGATTACATTTATATATTAACTTTGAAACCGGGTTGTTAAGTGGGAAACAAATCTCTCGCCATGCTGTCGCCGCCAGGTCCCAGAAGAAGGGGTAGGTCCAAGAAGTGCTGGCTTCACGTCGTGAAATATGACAGATGAGTTACTTCATAGGATGTCGAAGGCCGTGCGCAGTGGAGCCCAATCTTACGGCAACCACGGGAAGAAATGAAGTAGTATGCACCACCTTCCCTATCAATACATCATCTTCCTAGCGTTTATCCCGATTCTGTGCGGGACCAAGGATTTGGCGAGTCTGGATTAATATTACAGAGAAGCGACTGTCATCAGACCTTCGTAAACCTTAGAGGGAAACCAGTCAGATTGGATCATGGTTACACATTCAGATCTATCAGAGCTGAAATCAGAAACTATCTGAATGTGCAGGTTTCCTTGTGTGGGCCCGGATTCGAATCACGGACCTTACGTATGGGAGGCGCGGTCCTTAGAACCAGGCCACCATGGCTCTAATAAAAATATCCCACAAATTGATCTGACTCCGTGTTAAGTAGCTTAAGCACTTGTCTTACAGATATCATAATCAACAGTGTTATTACAAATAGTCAACTTCTTGACCAATAGACCGTGCAGGTCGTCATCATACGTAGCCCATACGTTACAACAAATCTCGCCTCTTATAAAATGTCTAATTTTCCGACCTTACTGAGAATGCGCAAAATCATTGCTAATGAGGACCGAACTAGATCATTCATTGAATTAATAACGAATGTTGGTTTATCTACAGGCTGACTCAGCAGTTCGGCTACAGTGCCGTAATGGTACGTCAACAAACACCACTTATGTTAATATCGCATTTGCATATTAATTAGTTTTTGTTACATTTGTGCTTGCATATTTTGTTCATAAGGGTAACTTTTCCGAGGTAAAGATGTATCATTATTTTAATAAGGAGGCAAACGAGCAAAGTCATCTCATGGTAAGTGATCACCGCTGCCCATGGACATCAACAATTGCCTGCCTTTAAGACTCCATGCCCTCCCCAACTGAGCTCTGGCCACCTTACTCACCAGCAGAAACATAGCACAACAGTTACGAAGTGATACTTCAGTACTTCACTGTGGTCTTCTGAAAGGTCTTCTACTTCTAATTCCCCAGACGAGCGGCTTATTCAAGTGGAAGTGCCAAGTAATTTCCCTTAAATGCTGCTCTTCGAAAAGCCCCCCGAAAATGCGTTTATCACCTACGAGTATAACATTACTGCGAGTACACACGTACATATATGTCATATTTACATAATGTTGACCAATATTTATTTAAGTACTCGCATTTGAAATTCTCTCAAAGCTCAGTTGATTATGCAACTGACACATGCGGTCATTTCATATTCCTGTCCAGCGAATTATGTATTTCTGCATTCCGAATACACTCTAGTTCGACAGTGCATTTCAAAGGGACGGTACTTAATGTGTCAGAGAGTAGGTAGAATTCAAGTTAGCAAATTATCATGTATTTAGCGGACGCTCGCGACTTCGTCCTAGTGGATTTCGGTTTTCGCACTCATAGTGTGACACTATAGCTTGAAGCTTTCCTCGACAAGTGGACTATCTAACACAAAAATTTGTTTTTCTATTCGAACCAGTAGGTACTGAGTTTAGCGCGTTCAAACAAGCATACAAACAAACTCTTCGGCTTTATTATATAAGTAGGAATAGATAACAACAAGCACGAGTAAATATTCAGTTAATTATATAGGGTGTAACAAAATATACTGCAAATATTTTAAGGGTGAATTCTTTAGTGGCAATGTAATCAATATCAGATATTAAAAAGTCAAAATTAATGCCTTAAAAATTTGCATTTTCTGCATTGGCCAAATTGCTCTTTTCGTCCTGTAAGCTTTGACCCCACTCCACCACATTGCTTTTGGGGCAGGACAAGTGTAGTAATTGTATTACATTGATAAGACACGACTAGCTGTCTTGCATATGACAAATTTTGTACTTTTCCCAATTATTCACTCAATTTATTTTGTTGATTTTCTCGGAAACTAGCGTATTAACAAAAAAAAATTACTAAAAAAATTTATTACATTTCCACTAAACAATTCGCCCTTAAAATATTTGCAGTATATTTTGTTACACCTTATATAATATACTAGCGGCCGCCTGCGACTTCGTCCGCGCGGATTTTGGTTTATTCCATGGGAGCATTTAATAATAGTCCATACCTTGCCTATATACCAAATTTCATCAAAATCAGTCATTTACTCTCAGCGTGATTGACGGACAAACATCCAAACAAACTAACTTTTACATTTATAATAATAGTAAGATAGGATAACCCTCGCCAGTTTCCTTCAATACCTAGAAACGTAAAGTCCAGTGTTATTCCTCGCTGATTTGCTAATTCGCCGCTTAAACTTCAGCACAATACTTCATTGTTCGGATGCTACAGTAATAATTGCGCGCTGGCGGCCATTTTTGAAAAGGCCCACTTACACTGGCTTCCTTTTCTTTCGAATTGAAGAACAATGGAAGCTAAAACAACAGTTCGAGTGCGTTTTCAATACGAAAATAATGAAAGGATTCTGTCTTGAGATTTCTGAGTGTGTTTTGTATAAACAATGGTTATGATATCTGAATAGCGGTTCCGATATCTATGCAGTGCGGTAGAATGACTACGTTTTCGAATGATGCTTGGGCATTTAGGTTGTGAAATAGAGTCACAATATGGACAAATTATGATGAGACGTGAAATAACATTTGTCGGCAAATAATTTTTTTACCTCTCTGTCTATCGAAAGTCGTTAAAAAGTTGTTGTGTCTTTTGACTCCAAACTCAAAATTAATGATAATAACCCTCCGGCCGATTTTCAGCCATGTCCGCGCCTTTCCTACGATCAGCCAAGTACGCAGGATATAATTATAGTGCACAAGCACAGGTGCCCTCCCTATTCCCTCACTCTCATAGTTTGATTAGACAGCAATCTGACAGGACCGTAGAGAAATCAGGCGCAGGACTAACGTGCCTCCCGAAACGAGGAGGAGCTCGAGATTAAATTTATCGGCCACCCATCCCATGACAGGCATTTGTGAACGCCGCTTAACATTAGAAATCGCACGCCACCACCACCACCACCACCACTCCACCACTGCTCCATCAAGCTCCTCAATCCGTAATTATAATGCAAGCGTAGTACCTGCTTTTACAAAATCAAGGTAAAACACTTAGTGAAGCTTTATTCTGCATAAATTCCGGGATAAAAAAGTTCCATCATCTTTCTTAATTAAATTAGATGAAATGTAAATAGGTTTCCGAGCTGCAATCCACGGAAGAAACCTAGTAAGCACTTTCTCTGTGGTTTTTAAAAGTGATATTTAATAAGTGAAATCCCTACTATTGGTTTTGAATACGACTTCCCTGTAATCATACTCTAATAAATGTAAAAGTTTGTTTTTTTGGATATTTGTCGATATTTGTCAATCACGCTGAAATTACCAAACGGATTTTGGTGTAATTAAGTATGCAGGCAGGGTATGGGTTGGCTTAGGTTATAGGATAATTTCGATCTTCATAACGCGGGGAAAGCCGCAGGTAAAAACTAGTTTTAAATAAATGTCGAAATTCTACTGCGTTCTGTTCTGTTTCTAAAACTAGGAGACCTTTGGATTCTTGGCACAAGGAAATAACACAGCACATTATGAAGCTCATTTCAGCATCGATAAGAGGCAGGAGAGCAGGTACTGAGCGTAATTGATGTTATTTATCGGCACCGTCGGCGCTTTGTTTAGCAGCTAACGAGGTTCAGTCGTCTGAACTATCGGTTTAATCGATATATCGGCAAGAATTTCGGGCACGACAATCGATATGAATGGGAATGTTGGTTGGTTGGTTTTCGTTGTTTTTTTATATATTTCGCTGTCTGATATTTGATTTTGTAAGCCCTTATAACTTGACCCTCGCACAACAGCTTAGAGGGGGGGGGGGGGGGGTGAAAATCAGCGCTGACTTCTGTCGGCAAACGGTGAGCCACCTCCATTTATTTCCCCTTCTTAAGAATTTTATGAAGAAGAATACATGATAGATAAGTTAATTAGAACGATAAGTATTATTGGAAGAAAATTGTATTTATGGGAAGTAATAAATGAATTTGAATTTGATTCACCGTGCGTAGTTAACAAGGTCCATATAATCGATCGCAAATAGCGAGAATTTTGGGATCGGGAATCGATATAACTGGTATGGTTGGTCGTTCGATTATTTTTACACTCTTTTGCTTATTTTGGGATTCATACTACTGTGAGATTTTACTTTAAATTACCAACTGCTGTAATACAACTACTACATAACTATGTTTTATATAATTTACGCTTTGCTACGATGCAAAGCATAGAAACATTTTAAGTAACTAGTTGAGTTTAAGCTTTGAAATTATGTTCAGTTACAGTTTAGTTAAATACCAGTAGGTATTAAGATACTTACTGGTATTTTTTTGTACAAAGAGGTTCGTAAAGTAAAGACGGGCGTCTTTAAATATTAATTTAACAAAAGATACTGCCGCAGCACATACATACTTAAAGACTCTAGACAAAAACTAAAAAAAAATACAAAAAAATCTATTTTAGTAAATAATTTATGTCTTTAGATAAAAGTAGTTACAAGAAAAGAAAAAATACTTTATTTTACAATATAATGATTGAATTAGATTACAATTATTTGTATTAGATGATGTTGTAAAGCCGTAATTCAAAGTGTCA
Source organism: Nomophila noctuella (assembly GCA_958496325.1). Lineage (NCBI taxonomy): Eukaryota > Metazoa > Arthropoda > Insecta > Lepidoptera > Crambidae > Nomophila > Nomophila noctuella. The sequence goes on from OY292504.1 coordinate 10,493,335, forward strand.
CCCTTTGAATTTTGAGCGCCAGAGTACAGGACTAACAACTTTGTGTATAAGGTAAATAGGTAAAGTTGTTAGTCCTGCACCTGAGTTTCATTGCTGTCCCTGAGTTATGATAGTGTCGGGATAAGAAGTGCACCTGTGCACCATACGTCTTGCATAGTTGCTGCATCTCTGTTATTACCTAATGGAATTTAACTATTCTAGCGTTTTTCTCATCTTTCTAAATGAGTCACACTGCAGTTTAATAAGATTCCTATAGTATAATATAACAAAATAATATTTATAATAAAAACTAGTGGCCGCCCGCGACTCCGTCCGCGTGGATTTCTTTTTTTCGAAATAAAAAGTAGCCTATGTTCTGTCTCAGGTTCTAAAGATTGTCTGTACCAAATTTCATCAAAATCGGTTGCGAGGTTTAAGCGGGAAAGCGTGACAGACAGACAGACAGACAGACAGACAGAGTTACTTTCGCATTTATAATATTAGTTGGGATAAAAATTGTGTTTGTATGAATGCATATCGTATTTTTAATCACCGTGCAGAAAAATAAAATAGTATACATACAGAAATACAATAGGGTATTAATAATTTACGTAGATTATTTTATCTCAAAATTTTATTTTACTGTTCTGAAATAAATAAATAGGAATCCGCTTAAAATGGTTTTCAACTTGTCAAACAAAACGATTTTTTTAAAAGTGCAATGTTTAATCTGTGCCTATAATGATGTTTAATTATACATTCATATTTATCAAATAATAACCTATTCTTTGTACCTTGTTAAATTATTAATTAAAATAAATATTTCGTTGAAACCACAAACTAATCACCCTACTGGATTGATGAAATTAATTAGACATTTAATTATGTTCTCAAACCGATAGTAGGCGATCTCTCCAAGGTTTCCCTTAATTAGTACGGTGTTCGGCCGCCATTAATCTATTAACTTCTGACCTATTCTTCTGGGCTAAGTGATTTTTCGTGTCGTCGGATTAACGGAATGAATCCCGATCCCTGGTAAACTAATTGTTAGGAAACTTAAATCAGTTTAGCTATTTCAGAGCTTGGATTGTTTTGTATGTGTTTGTACGTGTGTTTGTTTACGCGTTTGTGTATGTCTGTGTGTTTCTGTGTTGCACCAACTTTTTAACGAACTGTCTAGACGTAAATTACTATTGTGTTTTTATCTTCCAATATACTGCGGTCACCAACCCGCCTGCCAAGCGTGGTGCCTTTTCGTATATCCCTCCGTCTGAGGAAGGCCTGAGTCCAGTAGTGGACTGATGAGAAATGATTATAATGATGAAAACAAACACAACATCATTGCTTTAATAATATTTAAGGCTGGGAATGTAGAATTCAACAAAACTATTTAAATTGCGGAATATGTACATTCTCATCAAACAAACACACACACTCAGCCAAACTGTATTTGCTCACATAAACATATTATGAAATATCGTATTTCTGTGTTTGTACACATATAGAGAGGTGCAAACAAACTCGACGCGAACAAACTTAAATTACAAAACTGAGCATCAAACGATATTAAAGTCGGCGTATTTACGACTACGTGTGTCGTGTATTTCCCCTTTACACAGATTAGACATGACGGCAATTAAAACCTTAGGAACAAACACGCCTCTATGAGAAAAGTTTACACAGCTGATTGCGGGGCGACTGTGTTTGCGCGGAGCCTTAATACATTAATTAAAGGATTTAACGTAAAGACGCGGCATTTAACGTATTTAATTATATTTAACGTCTCTTTGCTTGCTTTGTTTGTTTTGCAGATCAAATAATATGGTGTTTTCAAAGGAATGTTTGTAAACGCATAGGCTTTTTGAAAAACAAGTTTATAAAATACTACTTCGCCTAAGTTGTTTTTGCATCAGTTTTATGTATGGTTAACATGTTTTTGCACAGTGTAATTTTATTATTTTATAACGAAAACGTTAGTTTAAGGTTTTTGTTAGGCAATAAAAAAAACTGATAGGCAATGGGTGTCGGGAACGAATAGACAGTTTCTATTTATTTAAATTACTTAATTTGAGACATTTCGTAAACCTGTGCGCATACATGTAATATACTGTATCGCATTTAGTCCCGTTTAATAATAATAAAATAAATTTAAATTTAAGTCTTAAATCGAAAACAAGTCAATTTTAAACTTGAATAGTGTCGTAAAAACATGGATTCCACAGTTAACTAAAAGTATTTCTATCTGAAAAACTGTCCGCGTTGGTAACGAATCGAGGCAGCGTGTTTGCTCAGCTGATTGCGCGCTGCATGTGTACCGTCTGTAGCCGCCTTAATGCGAATTAAGGCGCTTTACACGGAACCGTGTGGGTATTTAAAATGCAACATCTTTGATTTGTTATTGGTTAGCGAGTCTAGCCGTATCTTTTCGAAATCGTCTGATCATGCCGTATTTTGATAATTTATTGCCTATTTAGAAGTGCATCTCTGAAGTATAGATAAATACATATGTACTAATGTTAAAACTGAAGAGTCTGTATGTTTTTTTGAATGCGCAAACTCAGGAACTACTGGTCGGAATATTTTTTTTTGTTTTGGATAGGTCATCTGACGAGAAAGGCTAGAATATAATACAATGCTTAAAGAAACTGAAATCAGGGACGAAGTCGCGGGCGTCTGCTAGTAAATAATATTTTCTTTGCTTTATTCTCTTTCTGCAAAGACATAACACAAGTTAAATCGAAAGCAACAAGATGTAACAAATCATACATATATAAGTTCGTTTACATTTATGCTATAACGACACATACATGTGATGCTAAATAACTTACTCAAACTAAATCTTCCTTTGAGCTAGACAAATTAATATTCTGCTTGCAAGTAAATATACACGATTCCATTTACTACCATGGTCCACCTATTAAGGTAAACGGTAGAAGCTTTCACATTCCACAGCTAACAGAAATTACTGGAAGGTTTAAACATAATTCTAATGATAAAAAGTTTTAAAGCCTTTACATTCGAACAACGCACGTTCAATTCCAATAAAATTAGTATAATTCATTATTATTTTATTGCTCCTACTCCTGCACTCTAATTAATTGTATCAGAGTTTTTCTAACAAGAAAAAATTGGCCAAGTGCGAGTCGGACTCCCGCACTGAGGGTTCCGTACAAATTCTATTTTTGACGTATTAAAAAAACTACTCAATAGATTTCGTTCGAACCAATTTTCGTTGGTAGTTTTTAAAGTAATGTACATTATATAACTATTTCAGTTTTATCAACCTCTTATTTTAGAAGTTAGAGGGGGGGGACACACTTTTTTCCACTTTGGAAGGGTCTGTCACGCAAAGTATTCACTTTAGAAAAAAGTGATATTAGAAACCTTAATATAATTTTTAAAGACCTATCCATAGATACCCCACACGTATATGTTCAATGAAAAAAAAGTATTTTGAGTTTCAGTTCTGACTATGGGGACCCCCCACTTTTTTTTATTTTTTTTCTATTTTCGTATAAAAACCTTGTTGCGGTTCACAGAATACATCCACTCACTAAGTTTCAACAGTATAGTACTTATAGTTTCGGAATAAAGTGGCTGTGACAGACTGGCGGACAGACAGACAGACAGACAGACAGACATGACGAATCTATAAGGGTTCCGTTTTTTTGCCATTTTGGCTACGGAACCCTAAAAAGTCGGTTTCATTTGTTTTTCGCTTATGCACACAAAGCACGAGTTTCATTCGTATTTTAGCTGTCAATCGTAAAGTTTTTAATCAAAAGTGCTCGTATTTACTCCCAAAAACATTTGCAGAACTCTATGGGTGTTTCCTTTAAAAGTGACATGCTAGGAACCATGCAAGCTCTTAATACGACGACCCGCTTGGTGTTATGGTCAAGATGTTGCCTATTACGCAAGAGGTCGCGGGTTCGATCCCCGCACAGGACAAACATTTGTGTGCATGAACATGTCTGGTTGTCCTGGTCTGGGTGTTATATGGTTTCTATTTTAGTATATTTATAATACCACTGTTGATTCTGATGTCTGTAACACAAGTGCTTAAGCTATTTAAACTGGAGACAGATCAATGTATGTGATGTTGTTTAAAAAAAAAACAACGAAGTACTTACTTGAAAAAGATAACTTTAGAGTGTCTGAGCACGACTAAACTTTGCACCTGTCTTTTGTTGAAAGGAAACAGGCAAGCACGAAAGTGCAAAACTCAGGACAAACTTGGAACGCTTAAACTAAAAGTTCGGTGCAACTTCGAAAGAAAAAGAAACTTCAGTGGTACTTGCGTTTTATATCGTCTTTGCCCCCTAACCTAACGATCTAAGATAAAAGGTAAACAACAGATAGAATCGCACTCATACATTAAAGTCCATAAAGCACTTTCGTTTTGAATATTTATTAATAATTTGCAGTATTGTAAAGGATAATAGATACCCTTACTAAGGGTGTGGTAGAGTGTATGTATGTATATGCTTGGTCTGATTTTCGTTAACATCATTTTTATTTACCTTAAAGTGAAAAGTGTCAGCCTATTAACATCCCCGTAAAGGGCGAAGGCAGGAAATATAAAGTATGTTTTCATAACAAAGATGAGTTTTGGCTTAATTATACAACCCGAGATGTGTTCGGGAAAAAATACTCAAGTTTTGCCCCAAGAATCGAACCAAGATCCTCAAGACCACAGCTCTGTACTTAAATTGCTAGGCCAACAAGGCGTTAAAAAACTACGAGGATAAAATTTCAATAAGCTCTAAAGTCTTAAAATCTCCAAGTCTATTGTACAAGAAAAAGATATAACGTTCTATCCTGGTTATTATAAAGGTACTCAAGGTTAAAAGATCGCCTTAAATCTTCCAAGACTAACACTTCGGTATAAGTAATAGATTGTTCCCGAAGTAATTTAGTTCGGAAGCACGGAGAGAATTGAGAAAAAAATCGTCGGTAAAACCAGTTTGGAAAAGTAAGTTCAAGAAATGAAGACCGAGAGGGAAGAAAATTGCTACGGAAATTAAATATCGATTTAATATGGTGTTTACTAAGCATTGTTCTAATAAAATGAGTACTTACATAATGTGGTATATTTATTATTTGACTAGCGGCCCCCGCGACACCGTCCGCCTGGATTCGGGTAAACCTCAAAAATTCTAGCCTATGTGTTATTCTGATGTATAAGCTATATTGTGGTAAAGTTTCATTCAAATCCATTCCATTAGTAAAAATAGTAACAAACATCCATATATACAAACTTTCGCCTTTATAATAGTAAGTAGAATGAGCTCATCAGACTACAAACAGGGGCTTAGGATTTTAAAAAGAAATGAAAATACTTAGATTCTAATTTTAGTAATATTATTATTTATTAATTAAAGATCAGACCCCGATTTTACACGCAATTTGTTAACCTATGTTATTTCCAGAAACAATGAAAATTTCAACTTATGGAAAACATTATACAATGGAAAATAAATAAATATATCTGTAGCAAGTACATAAGTATGCTGTAGTTTTATATTCTATTGAAAATTTAAAATATTATAACAAAATTTTTTTTCATTAAGATCAACTATAGCTAAAACTCATCACAAATAATAATCATTATTATTTTTTTAATATAAAAGCACATTAAATTAATTTTAACACGAAATAGGCAATCCAGTAGATCTCACTAGCTACCTCACTAGTATAGCCTACTTAGCTTAGGGACAATATGATTGAGTTGTTATAAAAAAATCTTCAATAAAAACATTCCCTTCTATTTTTCCTTCCCTAATAACATTCTTGAGGATCATTGAAAAAACTTTCAGCGTGGTGATAAAACAGAGGAGGGAAATGCTAGCGGAAATTAAAATTTGTTCTTCGCGTTGCTGCGTTTCAAAATGGCTGCCGGGCGCCATGCTAATTTCGCCGCCATTTTAGAATAATGGCGGTTATTAGGAACCATAGAGGGAATATTCATTAGAGTACTAACGGCTACTTTGTTTAAAGCATATTGTTTTTTTGGCACTGTTGTAAATAAAAACGGGTCATTCTTTCCTTGAAGAAACAAATATCATCGACCAGTTTGGTGTTAAATACAAAAAATATTATAATTTCTAAAAACAGACACAAATTATGAATGCCACGTACTTACATTTATACACATTATGTGATTCCTTTGTTGGTTCTGATATCTGTAGGTGAATTTAACCTGCTTACCGGGAAGTCAGAGCAATGTCTGTCATGTTGTCAGATATTTATTTTATTTTTGTTGTAGCCCTTTGGGAGCAACTCGACAGTAAATAGATAAATTATAAAATTTTACTGTTGAAATGTGAAATGTATTTTCAACCGAATGCCCCCTCGTGTAGTGATTAGGTCGCTGCGTGCAAAAACCATGGAGGTCGCGGGTTCATATCCTGCGGGGAACACTTTTACATTGTGTTGGTTTTCTCAGTTTGGTTAGGAAGTTGCAAGAATCACCTGACGATCCGGTAAGAATGATGATCCCATGCTTTGGATGGAAGGCACGTTGAGCCGTTGGTCCCGACTATGATCCACATGGTCTGGTTTCCCTTGTAACGGTTACGGAGGACAGACGACAGTCGCTCCACTGTAATTACTTGCTTGTCAATTCATATTCGCAGCGTACCCTGGGCTCCGAGGCAATGGCTGAGTATGCGACCGGGAAAGGCACCTGGATGATGATAATGATTTTCAAACGAATGATAAAAACATCATTACTACTTGATATAAAACTGATATTCTAAAAATATAACGAAATAACTTAATACGATAAAAAAATAGCACTAAAAATTCGGACAAAGTGTATCAAAGCAACATTTTTACTGTGAAACTGTTGTTGCAACGTGGAATGAAGGCTATCAGTGTCACAAAAAATTGGCCAAGTGCGAGTCGGACTCCCGCACTGAGAATTCCGTACATAAGTATTCTATTTTTGACGTATTAAAAAAACTACTAAATAGATTTCGTTCGAACCAATTTTCATTGGTAGTTTTTATGGTAATGTACATTATTTAATTATTTCAGTTTTATCATCCTCTTATTTTAGAAGTTAGAGGGGGAGGACACACTTTTTTCCACTTTGGAAGGGTCTGTCACGCAAAGTATTCACTTTAGAAAAAAGTGATATTAGAAACCTTAACATAATTTTTAAGGACCTATTCATAGATACCCCACACGTATATGTTCAATGAAAAAAAATATTTCGAGTTTCAGTTCTGACTTTGGGGACCCCCCGATTTTTTTTTTTTTTTTTCTATTTTCGTGTAAAAACCTTGTTGCGGTTCACAGAATACATCCACTCACTAAGTTTCAACAGTATAGTACTTATAGTTTCGGAAAAAAGTGGCTGTAACAGACTGGCGGACAGACAGACAGACAGACAGACAGACATGACGAATCTATAAGGGTTCCGTTTTTTTGCCATTTTGGCTACGGAACCCTAAAAACTAGCTGGAACTTGCTATCTCGCTTTCGGAAACCAGAGCTAGATATTTGCAACAACACAGCGGGCTGGGCTTAATTAAACTAGGTCAATTTTCGATCCCACATCCAGCTGGGATAGAATTTCTTGCAAAATTATTTTCGGACTGGATGCGAATCCTTATTGTACATGGAAACGACTGTAAAAGTCAAAGCATAAGAGTAGATAATGTCAATGTAAAGAAGAGTATCAGCCTATTAATGTCCCACTGCAGGGCAAAGGCCTCCATCATTTGAAATCATGTTTTCGTTACAAAGATGGGTAGTGGCTTAATCACCACGCTTGCCAAATTATCTTCCGTTTTGGAAGATAATTCTATGTATATTTTGTTTTAATGGAATGAATGAATGCGATCTTGAATACGCCGTTATGCTTCGAACTACTGAAAAAATTGATCTGAGGATGAATTAACAACCTTAAAAATGAACGTTATTTTTACCTTAGATAATTGAAATAGCTTTTATATTCAAACAAACGATGATTGTGAAGATTAAATGCGTCTGCAAACAGAAACTATTTATTAAAACTATTGTAATAATACGGAGAAGACATTAATGAAAACCTCAACATTCTTCATTATAATTAAAATGTACACTAAGATAGCACGAACTGCGTTTAATTTCCTTCCATTTAGATAAAACTTAGATAAACTCCATGTTTAACAGTTACTGTTAGTTTTAATTAAAATCTAGGACTAGCTGTTTTAATGAATTTTTCTTTTAGCATTTAAATTTTGTTCAGAATAAGCGTTTAATTATAATACATTTTCATAATTGCATTGATTCTGCGTAACTGTTTATGACATATTCAAACTAGTCTTTGTTCTATTAGGATGAAGTTGTAATGTTGCTCCACAGTAAAATTAGTGCGAAAGCACTCATTCGAAATTATGTTTTCGTTACAAATATTGGTTTTGGCTTAATCATCAATCATACTTAAAGTTTTATTATATTGAAGTGAGGAATAAACAAAAATGTCTATACTTTACTTTACTTTAAAAAGCCGATGAGGTAGTTTGTTTCTTTGTTTGTTTGTTAGAAAGAGCTTATCTCAGAATCTTTTCGAAATGAAATAAAATATGTGTGGATAGTCCATTTGTCGAGGAAGGTTTTAAGCCATAATACACATAGGTTTCACTTTGTGTGCGGAAACCGAATTTCAAGCGGACGGAGTCGCAGGCAGCCGCTAGTTTCATGTATAATATTCGTTCCGGTGTAACTGCGGCCAAGTATCCGATTTATCGGCGAACCCAATTGTCGTGGCCCGAAACAAGAAGACAAAGGAATAATGTATGAGCCTCACCTGATTTTCCATCCAATGAATAATTTTATACGCAACGTTACGGAGAGATATTGAATCATACTTCAGCAAATAATGTAAGGTTTTAGGGCTTAGAAATATGTATGTAAAAGTGCTCGGAAGCTTCAAGAAGTGGTCAACAATGCGGTATTTCTTGCATGGCCGTTGGTTCAAATCCGGTTAGGTACAGACCTCCCTATACGATGAAGGAAAACATCGTTAAGAAATCAGCACACGACAACTTAGTGTGTGAATTGGCAATGGAAAATCACTCCATTTTGATTTTCTACAGAGACGTTTTGTGTTTAATTTTATACTCCTATCACGACCTTTATTTATTTTTGTAACTTTATCTATCAACGACATATAAAAATGTTGAAGCACGACATTTAGTATTGAGAAATACGACTCAAGCAAGGATTGATTAGTTTTCGCACTTGAATTGTAAAACCCTTTGAATCTTACCAAAGAGATAATTAAATATACCATAAAAAATATAGATTTGCAGCGGCTCGAATTGTTCCTGCTATTTGTTTTATATAAAATTTTAGCAACGCAAAAAACTATCCTCACTCAGCAAAAAGGGCAAACGGCGGGAATCGAATGTGAATGTATTTTTAACACGCGGACTGGCCATCGATAAAATGTTTTGTATCTGCTTTTGTTGTATTTCAACGCTGGCAAAGCATAGAGTTTCAAGGTAAATAAAGTATAGTATAAAATAAACGTACCTGTACTGTATGACAAAGGATAGAGGCTTTTGTTATACATACATCTGTTACATCCCAATCCCAACTAATATTATAAATGCGAAAGTAACTCTGTCTGTCTGTCTGTTACGCTTTCCCGCTTAAACCTCGCAACCGATTTTGATGAAATTTGTCACAGACAATCTTTAGACCCTGAGACAGAACATAGGCTACTTTATATTTCGAAAAAAAGAAATCCACACGGACGGAGTCGCGGGCGGCCGCTAGTAAACATATAAAACTGCCTCCGTGTAGTGGTTAGAGCGCTGTGCTCAAAAACCTCGAAGGTCGTGGGTTCGCGCGGGGTACACTTTTACTTTGAGTTGGTTTTCCTAGTTTGGCATTGCAGGCTAGAATAACCTGATTGTCTGGGAAGAATGATGTTTCCGTTCTTCGGAAGGCACTAACGTGCCGTTGGTCCAGACTATTATCAAAATAACCACTACACTACGAAAGCAGGCATTATGAAGTAAGTATTATGAATAATGATTATTTATTAGTCCTCTAGTGAGATTCGAACCCGCGACCCTTGGGTTTGTAACCATGGTCTCTGATAAATCTCTTAAATCGAGCTTTCGAAACGCTTTCGAATCCGAGTTACGACTTTATTTGGGAGCACCGTCCAATATCCAACATCAAATGCAAAAAATATCGAATGATAAAAAATTCACAATTACTAATTCACTGCGGCGTATGCGGTTATATTTTAATTAACAATCCCGTTGCGTATTAATAGTGTTTTAATTTATCATGACACGCGATGACCCCATTTCGATTGCTAGGCAAAATACACATAATATATTTCAATCTAGTTTTTTATTGACATTTTGATCATATGAGCATTTACCATGTTATGAATTAATAATAATGTTTTTTTTGGGCTCACACACCAATTGCTTAGCCCCAAACTAAGCTTGTTCTATGAAAGGTAGGGAACGGATAGTCAAACCTAAATACGTTTATAAACATCCATGACTCGAGTACCAGTGTGTAACTGTCACACAAACATTTGCCCCTAGCAGGGTTCGAGCCCGCGACCCTTGGTTTTGTAGCCTCTGATCACTAGACCAACGGGCCTGTCAATAACCATGAATAAAGTTATCCTTCTATGCTGGAAGTAGGCCTCCTTAAAGGGGTTATTTCAATAGTCACACCACGTTAGGCAGGCGAGTCACCAACAGTATGGTGAACGATAAAACACAGGTAAACGCTTCTGCCCATCCCCCAAAGCGACCCATAGACGCCTCTTACGACACCAAAATCAAAATCTAATCAAAATTAATTTTACCCAACACCCAATCTCCTACGCAATTGAGTTCACCTAGTTTTACGTCATCCTCCGGAAGAAATATTGTAGGTAATACTGATTTAGGCAGAAATGCAATACATTACAAACACATCAAATCAATAGTCCAATGCATCCAACACTAACACAGATCCGCACTAAAAACAGAGCCAGAACCAATTCCGCCGAATAAACACCGCGTCCGATCCCATGAATATAAAACCGTTTCAAACTCAAACATCATTTGAATCGGTTTGGGAATCCACGCAAGTTTCGCTCAGAGATACGAGTCCGTGTGTGGATTGTGGATGGAATAGGGATGTGACTCGAGTCCTATCATGTCCCACTCCACGGAAATATTAAGCATTCACTCTCCAGGAAGGCATGTCCCACTCCACACAAATTAGCGTTCGCTCTTTAGAAACAGTTCATCAAATTGACTAACCCTGATCTTGACTTAAATTAGGTGCTAGCGAAAATTGCAAGCGCGTTCGTAAGTAGGTAATTTGATTGGGTAATGTAATTTTAAAGGGCTCATATTACTATCCATCTGTACTTTAGGTCACTTACTCGCGGTTAGACAAACTAATAATAAAATAAACTCCCTTATTTTTAAACAATAATTAGCTCGAATATTATAGGAGAAAATAACATTAATATGCATGCAACTATTTAAGTTTTTTTCACCCAAACTCATTTACCGCATAACTTTTGTTTGGAATACTATCTATAAAGAATCGTCATTCTTAATCCTAAACAAGCCTGCGAGTTCATAATATTACAAATAACACAAACGCTAAATTAATAATGCATAATGTCACCTACGTCAAAACATATCGAGTTTTTATAATCGAGTCGCGAGTCCAGTATTCCACACTCCCCAACACTAGAACAAACATTGTAGGACGTATGTACCCAAATATTTGCCGACGTGCACTAAACTAGCTATGTGCTAACAGCTGACTGGCTCTAATGCCTGCAAGACACGAATTAATTTGCAACTGGGTCACATGTGACCTAATGTAGCCTTAAGTTTGGGTGTGAAGATACAATGAAACTAACGAGTGAAGATACATTGAATCACCGCCGCCCATGGACATCCGCGACACCAGAGGTATCGTCGATTCGTTGCCGGCCTTGTTTTAACAAAGGAAGAGAAACGAGACATTATTTTTTATTAATAAAAATAATATCATGTTTAATCCCGTTATATAATGTTGTCTAAGCTACTTATCACAAAGTCATAATAGTGAAGGTATTTTTTCTGATATTGATCATAACAATTGAACTACTTTATTATCTTTATGCCAGCATTGACGAAACTAGACTGAAGGGCATACAGCGTACCGAAAAGAAATGCCAAGGGATTCACAAATGGCTTGCCGACTTTTAAGGATTTAACGCTTAGGGTCTTGTTTTATGGTATGGGATAAAAGTGCATTACGCAGACCCTCAGCACCAATAGGATGACTATGACTCGTAAATCCTCGCCAAAGTATATACCCATTGAACCCTGCAGTGCCCTTCAAATATATTAGTGGCATTGACTATTCTCTATATTGCGTCTCTATTCTCTATAGTGCCCTTTCGATTCTATAGTGGCAATGGCACATAAAGAATCGTTCTCTTGTTTTGGAAGCATTCCGTTGGTGGATCAAAGTGAACTCCGGCGTGCTATTCGATCCACTGGTGGATCGAAATAGTGGATCCTATGGGATTGAGGGTTCCAATGAATCTAGTACCTCATCAAGTCAACATTCAGAAAAGGGCAAAACCTGCTGTCACTAGCCGCTTTAAATTGATAATTTTAATCTGATAATTAGTAAAGAAAAGATCCGTAAAGGATCCGCGTGAAAAGTAATGGATACGAATACGGATTTTATTCCCGGTGAATATCCGTGGATACGGTTACGGATATCTGGAACATCACTAGTAGAACTGAAGGGAATAGCATGCGTATGTGTCTAATGCAGTAAAGGGTAACGCTTCGGTGCCCTCAGCTAGGTACACGTCAAAATGAAGTATCCATTAAGCTTCTCTCATCATTAACCCTGCGGTGACTGGTTGTATAAATCACCTCGCAGCCACCAGCGAAGGGTTGTCTGCATAAATCTCGCTCGGTCTGATTGCGGCGGATGTATCTAAAAGTTACAACTACTCTGCAACTATCTCAATACCGAATTAAATGCTTATTAAGGATACGACTTTTAAGGATTTAACGCTTAAGGACCAATATGTTTTATGGTATGAAAAAAGTGCATTACGCAGACCCTTAGCACCAGCAGGATGAGTATGACTTGTAAACCCTCACCAGACGGTATACTCACTAAGCCCTGCAGTGCCCTTCAGATCCAATAGTGGCAATGGTTTTCTTGTTTTGTAAGCATTCCAATGAATCTATATCCTCACCAAGTCACCATGCCCTTTGCTAGGTACACGTCAAATGAAGAATTCATTAAGCTTCTCACTGCGGCGACTGGTTGTATAAATCACCTCGCAGCAGCGAAGGGTTGTCTGCATAAATCTCGCTCGGTCTGATTGCGGCGGATGTACGAGTATCTAGAAGTTACAACTACTCTGCAACTAGCTCAATACCGAAAGAAATTCCAAGGGAGTCACAAATTTTAAGGATTTAACGCTTAAGGACCAATATGCTTTATGTTAAGAAAAAAAAAATGCATTACGCAGACCCATAGCACCAATAGGACGAGTATGACTTGTAAACCCTCGCCAGAGAGTATACTCACTAAGCCCTGCAGTGCCCTTCAGATCCAATAGTGGGTGGTTCTCTTGTTTTGTAAGCATTCGAATGAATCTATAGCGTCACCAAGTCACCGGCGATCGTTAGATACCGGCACGTGCCGGGTAGATCCTCACCGCGTAGGTACGTTAGATTAACATCTCCAGCGAGGCCCATGGCCGAGGTTCATACCCCCCTCGGGGCGCCCCTGGGCGGTCGCTGCTAAATTTTAGTGTGGTGTGAGCCTTCCGCTCCCACAATTGTCCGGTTAAGCTGGTAAGGTAGCCTTCTGCAACAACTAGCGACGTCCGTCCGAAAAAAAAAAACCAAGTCACCATGCCCTTTGCTAGGTACAGTACACCTCAAATGAAGTATCCATTAAGCTTCTCACTGCGGCGACTGGTTGTATAAATCACCTCGCAGCAGCGAAGGGTTGTCTGCATAAATCTCGCTCGGTCTGATTGCGGCGGATGAATCTAGAAGTTACAACTACTCTGCAACTAGTTCAATAGTGAAGTGAGCTTTATCATGGACTGGAAGCTTGTTATCATGTTAATTTAATAGGTCATGGTCCAGATCATCGGCATAAATATATCTCATATTCAAATTAAAATTAGATTATAGCTTTCCCATGCATACAATTTTTCTTAAACTTAATAAAATTAAATTAAAATGAACAATTTAAATAAATAAAATACCTAAAAAGTAATCTTGAATAGCACTCTATAAATGAACTGTGTGCGAGCGTGTGTGTGTGTATGTGTCATATCTGTGGTCAGATGTTATTCTTCTGTTAATTATAGTAATTTATGCATGCCATGCATTGTTTATTTATTTGTCATTGTGCCTGTGTTTAATAAGGCTCTTTACTTCTGATTTCTGTGTTGTTGTTAATCATTCTTTTATTACTTTTATTTCAATTAAATAAGCTCAAAAAATTACCTAAATTCATTTCTCCAAAAGATATTCCAATGTAAACCGAATATGTCTTAATTTTGAAGTCGACAGATCGAATAAATGTATAAAATAAAAGTGACAAGTTCGTATTATTAAAACATTTAAAAACGCTCTACTGTATTTCACGAGTGCAGTGGCAGAGCGCATCGGAATCAGACCGTAGTAGATTTACGTAGTCGCGGACTGCAGCGTAATTGTTGTCCGTAGTTGCGGGTTTTGAACAACTGCACTACTGTTGCAATTGTACGGAAACATTCGTAAGTGCCACAGTTTGTGATAATGTACAGCATTGTTTTGTAACGAGAACAGTTGCCCTGAGTTGGCCGGCCACACATCAACTATAACCTCTGGTGTCACGGATGTCCATGGGCGGCGGTGATTGCTTACCATCAGGCGACACGCCAGCTCGTTTGTCAACTCTGCCATAAAAAAGTTGCGTCTCATTTTGAGACAAATAAGCCAGATATATGCCTCAAAATATCAATAATCACATTGAAAACTCCTTCTAGGTTTTAATGGATGATAGGATTCCATTTTACTTAAACTCTTCACCCTATCCACATTGTTTACAATAAAACATTATTGTGAAAAATCAATCCGTATAATAATTATAAGTATTTAAAAGCCTTCTATTGTCTGACTATTTTATTAAACCAGTGGCCAGCATTTCACGAGTGCGAGAAGATTTACGCAGTCTTGGGCTGCAGTTTTATTGCTGTCCGTAGTTGTTGGTTTTGAACAACTGCACTACGGTTTTAATTGCACGGAAACATTTGTAAGTGCCATAATGGACAGTAACGGTTGAAGTAAAATATCGTCGTCTTTCGTGACAAATAAGGCAGTTATGTACTTTAAAAATTTAATGTAACTTTTAAGGAGAAGTTGATGATAGGATTTAGTTTAGCATAAACACATTAGAACTACTCTCACTATTGCAACAAGGTTTAATGTGAAAAAGCCATGAGTAAAAATCAAAGTTGTCACTATTTTTATTGCGAAACTGTATTCAAAAATACATTTTTGTGCAAACGTGCAGTATTTCACGAGTGCAGTGGCGGAGCGCATCGGAATCAGACCGTAGCAGATTTACGCAGTCGCGGGCTGCAGCGTAATTGTTGTCCGTAGTTGTTGGAACTACACTGTTGGATACTGCTTAAATTGTACGGAAACATTTGTAAGTGCCATAATGGACAGTAACAGTTGAAGTAAAGTATCGCCGTCTTTCGTGACAAATAAGGCAGTTACATACTTTAAAATTTAAATGTTACTTGTAAAGGTAAGTAGATGATAGGATAGAATAGGTAGCTGAGGGTTTGAACTACACTGTTGGAATACTGCTTAAATTGTACGGACACATTTATTGTAAGTGCTACTGTTGGTTGTTTTGGTAGAGATTGTGCAGCGTTTTAGCTTTTTATTGTGACTTGTTTTTGATGAGAGATAACGATTTCGTGTACTTTTTATATGCTATTTTTCATGATATCAATATTTTTGGCTTGGTGATGATAACAGGAACTTTATACGAAAGTACAAATTTAACAAAAAATGTAACTTTACCAGTTTTAATTTAATGTTGCGGCAAACGAACAATAGGGTCATCTGATGATAAGTGAGCACCACTGCATATTCTTTACGCCCACGTAACGTTGTCTAATTTTGTCATTTATCATTCCGTCTCATAATACCAAAACAAATCTTTGCACATAACCTTACTTCTTTTAACTCTCCAGAAATTTCCCTAAAATTCCAGATAATCCTTTCACACAACAGCACCGTATCCTGTAAGTTACAGGAGTACTACTGCCAACTCGCGTTTGTTCTCTGTCGTATATTGTTCTAATTACGCTTGTTGAAACAGCTGGGCCAGATATGAGAATGTCACGAAATGTAGAGTTTTTAGCACTAGTTTTTATGCACGAAATGCTAGAATGTAGATGTAGTAAAACCTTGGCAAAAAAATTTGTTAAATTTATTAAGTGTAGGAACACACTAGGCTAAAATTTCGCGACCGAAGTTTGGTGGGAATGCATTTTCTATTCAAAAATACGCGACCTAAATTCGGCACAGTGTATCATATTCCTTTTAAATGTATGTCCTTTTATGAACACGAGGGAACGTGAAATTCGGACGCGTTTTTTTTTGCTTAGTATGTTTCCACACCTTCCTAACGCTTAATCTATACTTATTTATACTTGACGTCATAATAAAGCTGAAAAGTTAGTTTGTTTGTTTGAACGTGCTAATCTCAGGAACTACAGGTCCGATTAGAATATTTTTTTTTGTGTTGGAAAGTTCATTTATTAAGGAAGGCTTTAAGGTATAATAATGTGTGCAACTATGTGTCACTAGGTGCCACCTTTGGGGACTGGTCAGCTGGGACTCAATCTATCTATACATATTTTTATTTAATTTTTATTTTTATACTGAGCTCAAGGAACTGTATGACTTAGTTATGGTACGTTATGAAATTATTGTATTGAAAAAAATTGTAATTATTGGCGATGTAAAAGAGCAACTATCGAGTTTCTTGCCGCTTCTCGGTAGATGACTGCGTTCCGAAGTCGGCGGTAGATTCATTATTTTGTAATATCTTTTACGATTTATAAGTGCCTCACTGAGGCCTACATAAATAAAGTATATTTTGATTTTGATTTTGATTATGTGTGCGGAAACCGAAATCCACGGGAATGAAGTCGCGGGCGGACGCTTGTTCACACACAAAACCGAGCCTTAGGGCTTAAATCAATTAGTCCGACATATGAAACCGGTCCTTAAAATCACTCAAGAGATACATGATCCTTTCCTCAATGTATCCGGCAATTAAATCAAATCCCTTAGGGAAGCAAAACACTTTTGCATTTTTAATATAAGCAAGGACGTACATTATTACTTCTCCGCGGTATTCCCAGGGAATTGAGCGTACACATGAAAAATAAAGGTTTTCCTAGAAAATAAGGGAAATTCCCGGATGTCCCACAGGAGTTGCTCCGAAGTGAAACAAACGCTCCCCGGCTTTTGACGGATGGAGGGAGTCAGTGAAGCAACTGAGTATTTTTTCAGATAAAAATCTTATGAGATGTTATGGTGGCTCCTAGAAGTAATTTAACATTAATATAAGTCAAATCAATATCACTTAAATCACATTCTGGTTTGAACATGTTTTACATCGGTATTTTTTATTTCATCGCAATTTTGAAAAATTCTTTATTATTGGCTAACGGCTACAATCACATGGGAAGTAAGACATTATGCATTGTGAAATGATAGTCAACTTAATAATATTACTCACTACTAACTTACTTACTTTTATTGAGGAGAACGATGGTGCAGTGAATAGCGCGCTCGGTCTACGATTGCAAAGTTAAGCACCTTTCGTAGAGGCCAGTTATCAGATCGGTGCCGGTGATTTTTTTTTTATCTCGAGCTCCTCCGTGTTCCACCTTTCTTCGGTCGTGTCAACTTGTTGTCTGTGAGTGAGGGAGTAGGGAGTGCACTTGTGCTTGGGCACTCACTTGTCAGCCCTTACACCCTGGCCACAGCCCACAGCGGTGCGACTTGCGATGCGTCCAGCGCCGGTGAAAGTGGCGAGCGAAAAAAACAAATAAAGGATATTGTATGAAGCATGCCACAGCTATCGGCGGCGAGATGCGCGACTATTGCCGCAAATCACGTCGCCGGCCTCTTCGCACCACACGTCGCGACGCTCGTCGCCGTAGCTGTGGCTAGACCCTTACTCTGCCTGTATACCAAATATATAACTTCTGTACTGGCCGACATTTACACTGTGCTGTATCTGTGTCAAATGCTGTAATCTACGGCTTGAACAGTTTTTGAATTTAAATCAGACTTCACCGGTGCGAGAGCCAATGTTGCGAAGTTTTAATTTCACCCGTAAGTTGCGACCGAGTGAATAATCCACTCGTAAAATTATTAAAATTCTCTAAAGGGAAATGTTTGTGACTTTGTATTAATTTAGCAGAGTTAGTTTAGTTGTTTTGCTGAGTTAAAAAGTGGAGTTGCAGGCACACGTAATTTTCATCGCAGTTTTTATATAACTTCAAACAAGGTAGTTTCGAAATAAGAACTGTGCATTTTGAACTTTTGTTTTATCTTTATTTTACATAAAAATAGTATAAAAGGTTGTCTCTACCAATCAGTGTTTGGGCCAATCAGAAGGCGAATTAGGTAGTATCCATTTTTTGTGTTTGTCTCTCAGATTTTATTATGAACTAGGGGCCGCCCGCGACTCGGTCCGCATGGATTTCGCCTCCGCACTAGCTTAAAGCCTTCCTCGACAAATGGACTATCCAACATAATTACTTCCTGTACTTAGTATATAGTACAAGTACTTCCTGACATTAGCGCTTTCAAACAAACAAACAAACCAACAAACTCTAAAAACGTATAGATGGATGTCGATCTTAGGTATAGAAATGCTACTCTCAACGCTACACCAATACTCTTCTTACTATAAATCAGACCTTTCCAACCCAACCGATGAATCGACACTCAAATTAATAATTAACGAACGGCTAAAGTAAAGTAAATCACCTACCAAAGTGTAATTTACCCCCATACGTCACCATTATTGCCTTGGATTCACCCACTTATGATAGACTAGCGGCCGCCAGCGACTCCGTCCGCGTGGGTTACGGTTTTCGCACACAGTGTTACTATAGATAGCTTAAAGCCTACCTCGCCAAATGGTAAGTGGACTATCCAACACAAAATATTTTGTCAATTCGAACCATTAGTTCCTGAGTTTAACGCGTTGGCGCGCAAACCAATTTGGATCATGAGTTACACGTGTTATTGTGAGTCAACCATAAAAGATAGACATATGCTGTTGGGGGATATTTTTTAGGAAATTTCATGTAAAATATTTCCGTCATACATGTTTTCTATGTGACTTTAACCATTAAGGCTGCACACGCGACTGAAGCTTAAGAAATGGAGAAAATTCTCCCGTTTTCCCCACATTTCCCTTCACTGCGCTACTCCTGTTTATTGTAGCGTGATGCAAAGTATCCTATAATATGCCCAGGAGTATGAAGGATAATTGTACCAAGTTTCATCAAAATCCTTCCAGTAGTTTTTGTTTCTATAAGGAACATACAGACAGACAGACAGACAGACAGACAGACAGACAAAAATTTTACTGATTACATTTTTGGCATCAGTATCGATCACTAATCACCCCCTGATAGTTATTTTGAAAATATATTTAATGTACAGAATCGACCTCTCTACAGATTTATTATAAGTATAGATGACCACACCATAATCTTTTATGTCTGCTACAAACTTATTTTGCAACAGGAACACTCAATTTTAGACTTTAAGATGAAGTGATAAGGGTGACTTAAACTGAATATCTTCTTCTGCCGATTGAGTAAAGATAATGGATTAGCTGTCATTGTCACTATAGGAGATTTTTTGCGATAATATTTTGTCTCACATTATGATTGGAAAAGTTGAAGTATTGTTTGCAAACTGAGTTTGATTCACGATCAAATCAATACTTGATTGTTGTCTGTCACGCCAAATATTTCCAGCTTATTATATTTTTTTTAAAACTATCCAAAAATTTCTAAAAATCAAAATCATCCTAGCGCCTTTCGTGGTTGCATCCTCGGCCATTGCCTCGGAGCCTAGGGTACGCTACGACTATGATCCGGGACTGACCAGTCTGGATATTACGTCGTCTGACCTCCGTAACCCTAACAAGGGGAACCAGACCATTTGAATAATAGTCGGGAACAACAGCTTAACATGCCAATCCAGGCACAGAATCATCATTCTTATCATACAATCAGGTGATTCAAGCCTGCAATATCCTTACCAAACTGGGAAAACCAACACATAGTCAAAGTTTTTCCAACGGGAATTGAACCCACGACTTTCGAGGATTGAGCACAGCGCTCTAACCACTACACTACGGAGGCAGCTCTAATAATCTTGACATTATACTGCAGAGATATAGTATGGAAACGCATTATCAGAAAAAAATGCGTCCAATGTTCGGCGTGACTAAGCCTGCAATGTATTTTAAAAGAAACATGAGACACAATGCCGAAATTACGTGGCTTAATTTTGTATAGAAAATGTATTGCCACCGAACTACGGTCGCGTAATTTCACCCTAGCGTGTTCCTACTCTAAAATTTTCAGTAGTCTGCAATAATAGCCATCAAATATCTGTTCTGTGATTTTCCCTTTGTTTTAGTTTGTTGCGTTTCATTTTCATAACCAACCCTTTCCCAGCGTGATAATTAGGCCATTACACATCAATACGTTAATGAACGATGATAAATTAGACGCGAAATGAATGATTTCGGCAATTGTGCGTCGGTTCCAATTATTAGCATGAATGCTTGTTGCCATAGAGTAATAAGTTACGTTGAAAGTTGAATTAAATAAATAAATAAATAATAAATATTTCACAATATCACATACACTGATCTGACCCCGTGTTAAGTAGCTTAAGCACTTGCGTTACAGACATCAGAATCAACAGTGGTATTACAAATATACTAAAATAGATACATAAAACACCGAGACCAGGACAAACAGACATGTTCATGCACACAAATGTTTGTCCTGTGCGGGGATCGAACCCGCGACCTCTTGCGTAATAGGCAACATCTTGACCATTGGACCAAGCGGGTCGTCAAATTGTGTGGGTTGTCTGAATTGAATGGAAATCTATCCCATGGGATAGAAACCTAAAGCGTATTAACATTTCAGGTTTCTATCCCATGGGAGCATTTAATCGGGATAAAACCCTGCCTGTATACCAAGTTTCAGCAAAATCCGTTCAGTAGTTTTAGCGTGATTGACGGGTACACGTCCTAACAAACAAACTTTCTCATTTATTATTAACTAGCGGCCGTCACGCGGTTTCACCCGGGTTCCGGGGGGAACTACTTCCCGTACCGGGATAAAATATAGCCTATGTTACTCTGGGTGCATGTAGCTTTCCAACAGTGAAAGAATTTTTCAAATCTGCCAAGTAGTTTCGGAGCCTATTCAATTCATACAAACAAACAAACAAACAAAAAATCAAACCTTTCCTCTTTATAATATTTGTATAGATGAATGATAGTACTTATCGTAGATGTATTTTTTGCAAATAACAATTTTTTTTATTCATTTGTCTTAATTTCACTTAAATATAGCAACACTCAGAACGAAATATATTTTTTCATCTCCTTCATAATTCATGCGGAAGAGTTTTAATATTATTATAGTAGTTTGCCTTCTATGCCAACATATTCTGTGATCGCTATAACCGCGCGTGAACAGAGTTCAGCGTGAAATACGAAGAGCGTGTAATGATTCCAATTGT
Organism: Nomophila noctuella; assembly: GCA_958496325.1. Classification (NCBI taxonomy): domain Eukaryota; kingdom Metazoa; phylum Arthropoda; class Insecta; order Lepidoptera; family Crambidae; genus Nomophila; species Nomophila noctuella. Next base: position 10,515,189 of record OY292504.1, read on the forward strand.
GAAAAGCTTTGTAATAGTTAATGGAATATTTAGAACGTTACTGGTACCACTTTAAGGGAGGTGGGGGAACGTGAATCTTTCACTCAATTGAGATAGAAGGTTGTAATTCCGTTCAGAAGGCCAGAGTTAAGTATAATTTTGATGCATCAGCGATGTTTCTCCGCCAGCGGCGAAGGAGGATTTTTCTTTTGGTCCTTGAGTTAACTCAATCGTAAAAATCTAGAAACGGTCCCAACGGTCCCAAACAAGGACTTTGTGGATTTAAGTGGGAATTTAAATTATTTTATCTCGCTTGGTGTAATGGTCAAGAAGTTGCCTATTTGAAAGAGGGGTCGAGGGTTCGATACTCGCATAGGCCGAACATTTGTGGTGGGTGCCTCAATATTAGAGTCGTACCCTGTGCCAGGAGAGGCTACGATAACATTACTCGTATTATTACCAACCATCAAATATGCATACTAGATGCAAGCTCTTTTAGCCAAAATCCGTTCAAATCAAACCCTCAATAACATCAAACCGATGTTATTTGTCAAAGAGGATCTTGGCGGAAAACATCCAATTAATAGAATGTTTGCCGCGCGGCAGCTGTTGGTATCTCATGAATAACAAATCAGAAGGACATTTACTTACAGACTTCGATGTACCTAATTCGTCTGAAGAGTTGGAGTAAATAAACTTATACATTTAAAGAGTTTCGGTTGAAGCAAGAGTGAACTTAGCCTTCATGTTTTAGGACTAAAGGGATTATAATGTCACCGTCATAAAAATAATGTTATCGTTTTGATATTAAACTAAAATTATATAAAAAAAATAATTAACTTTAACTAGAAAAACAAGATTAAAATAAATGCAATTTTTATTAATTTTCTAAGCATAGATTATATTAGGATGAATTGATTGAAGTTGAATATGATAATGTAGTAGTAATTGTTTAATATGCTGTAACTAGTAAATTAAGATGAAAATTATATTAAAAGCCTTAAAATTTTATTAAAAAATATTATGGGTCAGCAATAACAACAATTGTGCATGCAAAACAGAGAAAATTATTGAAAAAAAACACGAGTTTAGAGAAAACACCCGGAACCGGTATTGGAACCAAGTACCCAGCATGGCTATTGATTTGAAACGCAATCTACGGGCGCTGCGTCATATAGGCTCTCGATGGCCTATACTCGCATGACGCACAAAAATGGTCCTGTTCGGGTAAAATATCAAAGGATTCGCTACTTGTGTACATTTTTGTCACTGACGAGTGAGGGGTGTACTCAGTCAAGCGGGATGAGTTAGGGTTGTCACCGCCAATGCTGTGGCACTGCCCTGGCGGTAGTACTAGATAATCAGCTAATCAGTAACGTAGCGAAGAGGTTTGATTTGAGCCATCCGCTCCCACAATAGACCGGTTTAGCTGTTAAAGCCTATATATCTATAACTAGCGGGCGCCCGCGACTTCGTCCGCGAGGATTACGGTTTCTATATCACCGATTTTTCCCGTTAGAGGTGGATTTATCAAATAATCTTTAAAAGGGGATGCCTACATCATATTATCTTTATGAATGCAAAGTCTCAGCCTGATCGGTTAAATAATGACAAAGTTTCATACTAACGTTCATTTCCTATTTGACCCCTTTGGGGGTTAGAAATTATCAATATGATTGCTTGGGCGATGCCAACGTCATAGTAGCTTTATGTATGCAAATTATCAGCCCGATAGGTTTAAAATTGACAAAGTTTCATACTACCGTTCATCCCCTATTTTACCCCCTTGGGGGTTAGAATTTATGAACATGATTGCTTAGGCAATGCCTACGTCAAAGTAGCTTTATGTATGCAAAATATCAGCCCGATAGGTTTAAAATAGACAAAGTTTATTACTACCTTTCATCCCCTATTTTACCCCCTTGGGGGTTAGAATTTATAAATATGATTGCTTAAACGATGCCTACGTTATAGTAGCTTTATGTATGCAAAATATCAGCCCGATAGGTTTAAAATTGACAAAGTTTCATGCTACCGTTCATCCCCTATTTTTACCCCTTGGGGGTTGAATTAATCAAAATCCTTTCTTAGCGGATGCCTACGTCATAACATCTACCTGCATACCAAATTTCAGCCCGATCCGTCCAGTGGTTTGGGCTGTGCGTTGATAGATCACTATGTCAGTCAGTCAGTCACCTTTGAGTTTTATAGATATAGATATAAAAATGAATCGCAAAATTTGTTGGTAAGCACATAACTCAACAACGCCTGGACCAATTTGGCCATTTTTTTTAAATGATTGTTGAAGTCCATGGATGGTTCTTACGGCGAGAAAAAATCGGATAATTGCCGGGAAAGCCCTAAAAATAGCCCTGCCTGATTACAATTTTTTTGACAGGACGAAGCCTGTCGGGTGTACAACAGCGAAGTTTGCTTCGGAAGGCTTCGACCAATATATTCCTTTCTAGTTCTAATCTAAACATATACGTAGCTCGTACAAAGAATGAAAGAACACTTCAATATGTGATTTTTATTGATCGATGAGTTTCTTTAACGACGGTAAACTTCCTTTGCGAAAAAAATAACTTCGCTGTTGTAATCTAACTACTTACATACATTATTCCATTGCGGAGGTGGCATATATTTTTAGTTACCCATATAATTGCCTACCCAGCGTGCTGAGTCAGCCCTGCCTATGACAGATCGAGCACTTTACCTCGCATCCTGGCAAACGAGCGCTACTCGTCTCAGCCCGTCTAAAGGATTCCCTGTTCTGTTGTGGGTATTACTCTTCAGATCGTCACGCGTTATTCACCACAAGTGACTATAGGCTTGAACATCGATATTTTAATCCCAACCTGGCGGTGGGCTTGTAAATTGGAATTACCCCTTTACACACCTGTGGGTGAAGCTAGTGGGTGCGCGGGTCACGAGCCGAAATAAGTATAACAATATCAAATGTCTCCATGAAATCATGTTTCTGTACAAAGATAGGTTTTACTTGACCACCACACCTGCCAATCACAGATTCATAATCTAAAAATCGGGCTGTGTTCGGAAAAACTGTCACAACATTGACCGACCCAGGAATCGGTCCCAGGACCTCGAGAGCATTACCTATGTAGTATTGCAGTGATGACATTTATTTCTAACTAGCGGCCGCCCGCGACTCCGTCCGCGTGGATTTCGATTTCCAATATCCTATGTGTTATTCTGATGTATAAGCTATATTGTGGTAAAGTTTCATTCAAATCCATTCCGTAGTTTTTACGTGAAAGAGTAACAAACATCCATACATCCATACATCCATACATCCACACATACAAACTTTCGCCTTTATAATAGTAGTAGGATTCGCCCACAATTATTTTATTTAGTGGCAATTACTGTCTAAATTGGCTAAGCATGCTGCTGAGTCAGCCCTGTCTATGACAGATCGAGCACTTTACCTCGCATCCTGGCAAACGAGCGCTACTCGTCTCAGCCCGTCTAAAGGATTCCCTGTTCTGTTGTGGGTATTACTCTTCAGATCGTCACGCGTTTTTCACCACAAGCGACTATAGGCTTGAACATCGATATTTTAATCCCAACCTGGCGGTGGGCTTGTAAATTGGAATTACCCCTTTACACACCTGTGAGTGAAGCTAGTGGGTGCGCGGGTCACGAGCCAAAATAAGTATAACAATATCAAATGTCTCCATGAAATCATGTTTTCTGTACAAAGATAGGTTTTTCTTGACCACAACACCTGCTTATCACAGATTCATAATCTAAATCGGGCTGTGTTCGTAAAAACTGTCGCAACATTGTCCGACCCGGGAATCGGTCAAAGGACCTCGAGACCATTACCTATCTAGAATTGCGGTGATGACATTTCTTTCTAATTAGCCCACAAGTATTTTATTTTGTGACAATTACTGTCTAAATTGCCTAAGCATGCTGCTGAGTCAGCCCTGCCTATGACAGATCGAGCACTTTACCTCGCATCCTGGCAAACGAGCGCCACTCGTCTCAGCCCGTCTAAAGGATTCCCTGTTCTGTTGTGGGTATTACTCTTCAGATCGTCACGCGTTTTTCACCACAACCTATTATAAGCTTCAAGGTTGACAGTATAGCTAGTTTAAAACGGTGACGTATTAATGTCCCAATGGTAAACGGGCCCGTTGGCCTAGTGGTCAGACCTTGGCCTTGACCTTGGCTTAGGGTCGCGGGTTCGAATCCCGCTAGGGGAAAATGTTATCGGCATTTGCTCTCGAGTCATGGATGTTTATAAAAGTATTTAAGTATGTCTATCCGATCCCTAGCTTCCATAGTATAAGCTTCGAGCTTAGTTTGGGGCTAGGCAATTGTAATGTTCGTAAAAAAAACTATTAATGTCGCAATGATTAAGGCATACATTACTTAAAATCTTTTGCTGTACAAAGATGGCATTACTAGCCACGTTTTCTAAATGCGGATTGGTGATCACAGACTCGTGTCTTTAGAAAATAGATGTCGGCGCTTGAAAGACCCACTTAAATACTTTTATTTACATTCACTCGAGTTCGAGTTTAATACAGTGAAACAGCACTTTGTAACTGTTGTGCTATGTTTCCTCTGGTGAGTAATGTCGCCAGAGCTCAGTATGGGTATGGGGATTTTAAAGGCAGGCAACGTATTTGCGTCCCTTGTACGGTTCTAGATGTCTAGCAGCGGTGGTCACTTACCATTAGATGACCCGCTTGTTCTTTTGCCACCCTATCACATAAAAAATATTAATATTACACAAATACTTGCCTAGCAAGATTTGAACCCGTGTCCTACTTTAGTCAAGGTCAGTTACCATTAAACCAAAAAGTGCGCAATAAACTGCTTTCACAGTTTCCGAATGATTCCATCCCACTCCTGTCCAAAGTGATGGATTGGAGCGATTCCCGCAGATAATGTTTCAAAGTGCCGGCGGACATCGAATGGAATAGGTGTGATTGAGTTTCGATGGACGCGTTTCAAAACCTTTTGTGGAGAGTAAAACCTCTGCGGACTCGTTCTCTTTTATCCGGGTAAAGGCAGTACGATTTTTAAATGTGGAACGTCATTTATTTTCTGAGATATTTTAATTGAATAGATTTACACATTACATTTTATTGAATTTTATAATTCCACTACTAGTGGAGTCAATGAAGCATTTGACTCGAAAGTCCTCAAGAACAGCTCCGATTTCGATGATTTTTTTTTTGTTAATTTTGTTTTTTTATATTATTTAAAATCAGAAACCTCTTAGAGCGGGGACGGAACTATTTATATTGTTTAAACAGTATCAACGATATGGATAAAAAAATTAAGTTTGGTCTCTATTTTTTTGTAGAAAAATCTCCATAAAATAATCTTATGGTTACAAATAGTTGTTACAAAAAAGATTTTAACAATAATTTAATAATATTTTGACGCGTATATTTGGGTTTCATACAAACTTTCATCCCCCGTTTAATCCTTCTATGAGTGAAATTTACCAAAATCGTTCATGGGGAATGCCTGCGTCATAATAACTTGATGCATACAAAGTTTCAGCCCGATCGGCTCAAAATTGACAAAGTTTCATACAAACTTTCATCCCCTATTTTTTTTAGTGTATAAAATATATCGTAGATATTGTTTATACAATATAAATAGTTCCGTCCCCGCTCTAGGAGGTTTCTGATTTTGAATAATATAAAAAAACAAAATTAACAAAAAAAAAATCATCGAAATCGGAGCTGTTCTTGAGGACTTTCGAATATTGCCTGTTTTATGTATTCATTGACTCCACTATACCTCTTAAATTAAACAAAATCTTTGATACATAGTAATATTATAGATTCGGGTCACAGCATTCTATTTAATTTAAAATAATGATTTTGCCTTAAAATTCGTTTTCGGTACGTTTTAAATGTAGATAATAATTGGGTTTAAGCTCTAATATTTAAATAGATCAAAAATACTAATGTGGTTCTAAAAGTATATTTCCCTCGACGACAAGCTCATAGGATGGAGATACCAGATTAAATAAAAATCTGTATACGATAAAACGCACACATATTCCCTAAACACCTACTCTACATATGAGTTTTTTTAATGTGATAGGCATGCAAATGAACAAGATGGTCACCTGATGGTAAGTGATCACCGCTGCCCATGGACATCAATAACCGTTCAATATCGAAGTTGCGTTGCCTGCCTTTAAACATCCCATACCCAACTTGACTGAGTATTATCACTACTCCGTCCACGAAAGCGAAGCTCCCCATATTCAACAAATTCTTCCAAAATTTAGCTTAAAAATACCGGCACCCTCTCCATGAGGGTATATGTGAGGCAATAAATTAATCCGTTCCTGGCTTAGTCCGTCAGACACGCGTCATCCATTACTCCGGGGTAGTGTTACTGGAAGGGCTCTAGCTAACCCTGCTGTATCAACTTACATTGATTTAGGTAAGGGAGGTGTGAACTGAACGTTCAAGGGTAAGGGCTTTGTTAAATTTTAATTTATACTGTCCTAGCTAAAGCTCCAAGACTTCGTTTTTTTATGAAAGAGTAGGGTCACGTGATTTAAAGTGATCACCGCTGCCCATGGACATCAAAAACTCCACAAGAGTCGTAATGTAATGCATCTGTATTACAAACTAGCGGCCACCCGCAACTCCGTCCGAGTGGATTTAGATTTCCAATAGCCTAAAGCCTTCCTCGTCGAATGGACTATCCAACACAAAAATATTTTTTCAAATCGGTCCAGTAGTTCCTGAGATTAGCGCGTTCAAACAAACAAACAAACAAACTCTTCAGCTTTATATATTAGTATAGATAAATATTGTAACTCTATCTACACCTCGAACTGGGAACAAAAGTTATTTGTTGTCAACAGGTGCCGTAACCATCAGCCGTTTGCAGTCCACTGTTGGTCTTAGTCGAAGGCCTCTCCATCATAGTACCGGGCTGTAATCTCAGGGTATGTACGACTTGTGGCAATTTGTGTGTAATTTTCTTAGTTGTATACTGAGGTTCAGGTTTGTGATCTCCATTCTGTGGTGATCCACGGAATTTAGGATTTAGGAAGCGTGATGATCCAGCAAATATTTTTTTATTTATAACTATTTGGTGGCCTTTGCCCTGCATTGGAACATAATAATGATTCTTTAACTTCACGCTTCCACATAACACCTCGTTAGTTCTTATATCCACGTTGCCATTTTGAACGTAAATGGCCTTCAAAGAAATCATGGTCTCGATTTGAGAGAATTAGGACCATTAATGTATTCAAAAGCATTAATTTATATTTAAGACTGCAAATACTTAGCCTTGCTCACTCAAAGAAGAAGTACTTAAGTAGTATGGTGAATTGTTCAAAAGTTAATTGGAAGGTTGTAAAGGGAAATCGATTCAGTCAGTTAGTGAAGTTTCGGGTTGATCTTTGAAGATACTTTTTAATTAATCTTTGAAATATTCTGTTATGACGGAATCGAGGCTCTATTGTTTTATCAAATGATTGACAGTCTCTGTGGCACGGACTTCCGTCAATATTATTTCATTATCATCGTCATAAGCAGTTCAGTGCTGGACATAGGTAGCGGCCTTACTTACGTACTTACTTACTACGATGGCGCAGCGACCCAAAGTGAGTCTTTCAAACGTCGCCGTCTTGGTCTGTACTGCGCCATCTCCTGCCAGTTGTCAGCCCGGAGTTCGCGCAGATCCTTCGCCACTTTATTACTCCAGCGGTACCTTGGACTCTCAATAGGGCGTCAGCCGCATGGCCGATCCACTGAAGTCTCTGTGCCTTCACTTAGCCAGTTATGGGTTCGGCCATCCGCTCCTTTAACTCCTCCTTCGTCCTTCTCCTCCAAGTTCCGTGAACTGACTGTACCGGTTCCAAGATCTTACAAAAGATCTTGCTTTCTGTTCATGACAGTGGCTCCCTCTTTAGTTCGTTTAATTCTTTTTGTAACAAAATGTCAATAGTTCACGCGTCATTAGCACATCCAAGCAGAGGTCAATTAGTTCCGACCAAAATCGCTAGATGTCGCTATGCAAATATAAATCACGGTATCGTTTCGATTTTCCGTTTAACTAGGTTGTTCCATATATTTTGAAAATATACTCTCAATTTATTAGTACAAGTTACTCGGTGGTTTTATTTCAATACCCCAAAGTAGCTACATAAGGACAACAAGTTCAGAGAGTCAACATTGGTTCTTCGGAAGCCGGATATAATCGGATTCCCGAATTTTTTGAGTACTTCTCGTGGTCAGTACGACCACAACCCCGTACTCGCAGTGGATCGCTGCGGATAAGGTGCGGGTTCGGCAGCCGGGTGCAGTTGCGTGCCATACAACCAAGTTGTTGGCTGCGACGCAACGGCGGAGTGCAGTGGTGCAGTACAAGGAGTGCAGTAGTGCAGTGAGTGCAACGTGTGCAGTGGAGTTCAGTGACAGTGTCAGTGAGGTGTCATCGCCCTACGGATGCAGTGCAGTTCAAGGATTGTTTGGATTTCAGTTCAGTGAGTAAAGTGCAAAGGACAACAACTGTGAGTAGAACATTTATTATGCTTAGCGACTTTTGACTTTAAGTGAAGGGAACTTTTAACTTTTATTATTTTGTGTTTAGTTTTAAGGACTTAGAATAGTTAGATCATAAGTAGTTAGGACTTAGAATAATTTTTAAAAAAACGACGGAACGGGGAATCCATGCCCGATTTTCGTTCCGTTTAAAACACTTGTAAAAATTTCGCCACTTTTTTGAACTTAGAATATTTCTTTAAAAATTTTTGTTTACATTAACTTTGGAAAAATTGCTTCTTTTTAAATTAAATTAGTTACCACTTTAAAAATATTTAGTTTGTTTTGTTTGTAACGACAGTATTAAATATCGAAATGGAAGGACTTCTTAATTGTCAAACAGATCTTACAAATAGAATTACTAGAGCATTTAATAACTTCAAAAAATCACCCAAAGATCGAATTACCGAATCATATGTAGAAACCAGATTAGATAACCTAGAACAGTTATGGGTGGAGTTCAGTACCAATCATAATAAAATTATTAAAGATTTTAAATGGGAAGAGTCTCAGAAGACCTCTTATTTTAAGGATGCTATATACGATGTAACTGAGGATTGTTATTTAAATTACAAATGTGTGTTAAAAGATCATTCAAAATCGTTCAGTAGTCAAGTTCCAATTAGTTCTAATAATAACATAAATTCCAAAAATAGTTGTATATCAGCTTCGTCAGTGCAATTACCTAAGATCACTATCCCAACCTTTTCAGGTGCTTATACAGAATGGGTTAGCTTTCGGGACATGTTTATTTCATTAATACATTCAAATGCGTCGCTGGATAATGTGCAAAAACTGCATTACCTGAAACGCCATTTGTCAGGTGAGGCAGAACAATTAGTGCGGTACGTCCCCATTACAGATTTGAATTATTTACAATGTTGGAATAAACTGGAAGCTAGATATAATAACAAAAAATATTTGGCCAATTGTATTTTTAAAAGGCTATTTACTCAAAGGCGAATGTTGGTAGAATCGCCATCAGCTTTAAAGGAACTTTTAGATACAACTTTCGATTGTATAGATGCATTAGATAATATTAATATTGATGTGAGCACTTGGGATCCGATAATTATTTATATAATCGCGTATAAACTCGACCCGGAAACCCGTAAGCAGTGGGAATTGCACACATCAAGTGATGAGAACATCGAATTGCCAACATTGGTTCAGTTCAAAAGCTTTGTCGAGAGTCGATTTAGGGCATTAGAATGCGTTGAGTCAAAAAGGGCACCAGTTCAGCACAATGGTTCGCGTACACAGAAATCTCATTCAAAGGTAATGTTCACTACTAGTGCTACAAACTCGTCTTCTGGTTTAAGATGCGAATATTGTTCCGATAACCATAAGCTGTGTTTTTGTCGGAAGTTCATAGCATTAGATGATGAACAAAAACGTCAGTTTGTTATTAAAAATAAGATGTGTTTTAATTGTCTGGGTGGAAATCACGCAACGCTTCATTGTCAAAAACCGACAAGTTGTCGTATATGTAAACGTAGACATCATACGCTTTTACATATAACTAGTTCAAAATCTAATCATAATGAGTCCAACAGTTCAGAGGTCAAGCCTAGTACCTCCTCGGATAGTACTGATAGTTCAAATAAAAATAAGTCGCTTATTTCATGTCATTCGACTAGTCAATTTAATAATCATAAACAAGTACTATTAGCCACGGCATTAGTTAAAGTTCAATCTGTGTCTAGTAAATACCAAGTAGTTCGAGCCTTGCTAGACCAAGGGTCGCAGGCTAGCTTTGTAACAGAAGCTACAGTCCAATTCTTGCGGTTGAAGAAAACACCTGTAAGGGGAATAGTATCGGGTCTTGGTGACAATAAAACAACTGTATCAAAGTCAATAGTTTATTTAAGATTACAATCAATCACCGATCCTAATTTTGAGGTAGAAGTCAAGGCATATGTTTTAAAAAATATTACATCTTACTTACCAGAAAGACAGCTTCAGGATATTCAATGGATTGAATTACAACAATTGCAATTAGCAGACCCACAGTTCAACTACCCCAGCAAGATAGATATCCTACTAGGAGCCGATGTGTATGGTAGAATATTGAAGGACGGTGTGAAAAGAGCTCCAGTTGGATCTCTTGTAGCTCAATGCACAAGTCTAGGTTGGATCCTCTCCGGATTGGTCGATTCTGAAATCACAGAGAAAGGCAACATTAGTAATCAATCAAAATATCACAAATTTACAGTCATGCATGCACAAATTAACGAAAATGATTTAATAAAACAGTTCTGGGAAATGGAAGATCAATCACTTAATACAAATAAAATACTTACTATTGAAGAACAGAGATGTGAAGATAATTTTCTAGCAACTACTAAGAGGACAGCAGACGGTAGATATATTGTAACCTTACCATTTCGCGATGAGAAGCTGCAGTGTATTGGTGGAAATAGTAGAAATATAGCAATAAAGAGATTGAAGACATTAGAACGAAAGATGAAGAAGAATGCAGACCTAAAGGAAAAATATACAGAAGTTATTCAAGAATATTTAAAATTAAATCATATGAAACAAGTCAAAGTAAATGATGAAAATAAAGCAGTTTACTTACCACATCATGCGGTCATCCGTAATGATAAGACCACCAGCAAGGTACGTGTAGTCTTTGATGCTTCCTGCAAGAATGAGAACAATGTATCACTTAATGACTGTTTAATGATAGGCCCTACCTTGCAGTCTGATCTTCGACACCTTGTTCTGCGATGGAGAACACACCCTATCTGCATGGTAGCAGACATTGTAAAAATGTATCGCCAAGTGAAGGTCAATGAAATGCACACTTCGTTCCAAAGAATAGTATGGAGAGATAATCCTGAACAGGAGATAAAGGATTACGAGTTAATTACTGTCACTTTTGGAACTGCCTCAGCACCTTACTTGGCCGTTAGAGCACTGCACCAAGTAGCTATAGACGAAGGCAAAAACTTTCCATTAGCAGCAGAAAGAGTTTCAAACAGCTTCTACATGGATGATTTAATGACAGGGTGTGAAACGATAGAAGAAGGAATTAAACTTTATGAAGAATTTAGAAATCTTTTATGTAAAGGTGGCTTTGTGTTACAGAAGTGGAATACTAACAATGAAGATCTTTTGAGAACTATAAAAAGGGCAGAGACAGAAAAGCAAATTATAATACAAGGAAAGGCTGAATTGAAGGATCAGATCGAGAAATCTAAGCAAGAAGAGAAGAAGGAATCTAAAGAAGAAAAAAACATATTTGATACTACGAAAATATTAGGACTTACCTGGTCTCCCTGCAGTGACGTCTTCAGCTACTCGGTGCATCTACCTCCTACATCTGGACCTGCAACTAAAAGAAGCATATTATCTGATATTGCACGACTTTACGATCCCCTAGGATGGATAGCGCCTAGTGTAGTACTCGCAAAAATAATGATTCAAAAATTATGGCTAGCAGGTATAGACTGGGATGAATCAATACCTGAAGAATTAAGACGTGAATGGCACACTTACCGAGATGGGTTGTCACGGCTTACCTCCGTTGAAGTACCACGGTGGCTGGGCATTAAGAACACTAATGAAACACTAGAACTACACGGGTTTTGTGACGCCTCCAAACTGGCGTACGCAGCAGTTGTTTATTTACGCGCGGTTGATGCAAGTGGTAATGTTCATATATCGTTACTTACTGCTAAAACTAAAGTAGCGCCTATTAAGCAGGTCACAATACCTCGGCTTGAACTATGCGGCGCGGTTCTACTAGCACGTTTATTAGTAGACACTGCGCAAGCATTAAATATTCCTAAGAACACAGTACACGCCTGGACCGACTCAACAGTCGTATTGTCATGGCTTAATAGTCATCCATCCAAATGGAAAACATTTGTAGCCAATCGAGTCTCTGAAATTTTAACCACATTGGACGCAGAACAATGGACACATGTTTCAACAAAAAATAATCCCGCGGATATAGCGTCCAGAGGAGTTTTACCCAGTTCATTAAAAGATCAAAGGCTTTGGTTTGAAGGGCCTGAATTGCTTAAATCCAAAACTATAAATTATAGTCGTCCCAAGATCTTGAATTTAGGATTAGAAGAAAAGGTTAAATCACATACTGCTGCAGTGACTACACACAGTACATCCGATTGGAATAAGTTCTCCAGCCTCACAAGGTTATTAAGAGTAGTAGCATACTGTAGAAGATTTTTAAAATTAAAGGACGAAGACCGAACTAAATACCTAAAAGGAAAGGAAATAGAAGAAGCATTAAAATGTTGTATTAGAGAAAGTCAAAAAAGAGAGTTTAAAGAAGAGTACATGCAGCTTAAGGAAACAAGTTGTATCAAATCAAGAACAAGCGTTATGAAGTCTTTGTGTCCTTACCTTGATGATGACGATCTTATCAGGGTGGGCGGTAGATTGCAGCAGTCATCTCTTCCAGAGCATACGAAACATCCCATAATTCTTCCTCACTCAGATCACCTCACAAATCTAATAATAGCAAATGCTCATCATAGAACGTTGCATGGCGGACCTCAGCTTATGCTAAATTATTTGAGAACAGGGTACTGGATTGTGAGAGCAAAGAGCTTGGTAAGACAGTATGTGCGCAATTGCGTCATTTGTGCTAAGCATAGCGCTAAACTTAGCAACCAATTAATGGGATCGCTCCCATCTGTCAGATGTAATCCGTCCAGACCATTTCTTCACAGCGGTGTGGATTATGCTGGACCGATTAGCATTAGGACAACCAAAGGCCGTGGGCATCATGCCTATAAAGGATACATTTGTTTATTTATTTGTATGGCCACTCGTGCTATACATTTAGAAGCTGTGAGCGATATGAGCACACAAGCGTTTTTAGCAGCATTCAGACGATTTGTGGCAAGGCGAGGTCAGTGTGCACAGATCTGGAGCGACAACGGCACCAATTTCGTTGGTGCCGCCCGTGAACTCAAAGAATTATCATCTTTACAAAGGAACTTTGCAGAGCATTTAGAGTCCGTTGGAACAGAATGGCATTTCATTCCCCCCCATGCACCAAATTTTGGCGGATTGTGGGAGGCGGCGGTGAAATCTACCAAATTCCACTTAAAACGCGTCATAGGTGACTCCACGCTTACATACGAGGAGTTAAGTACGTTACTAGGGCAAATCGAAGCTTGCTTGAATTCCAGACCCATGACAGTTCTTGTTGACAACGACCGCGAGGCACCTATGCCACTTACTCCTGGGCATTTCTTGGTAGGCGGACCGTTGTTAGCTGTGCCTGATTTTAATTATCAAGAGTCATCGATGGGTCTTTTGACTCGATGGCAACTAGTGCAAAGGATGTTGCAGCACTTTTGGCAACGGTGGTCGTCAGAGTACCTGACGACTCTGATACATAGATATAAGTGGTCTCATCAAAAACCAGAGCCTAAAATAGGGGATATAGTTCTAGTCAAAGAGAGCGATATGCCTCCTACTCGCTGGTTGCTCGGTCGAATAGAACAAAAACACGTTGGTTCAGATAACATCACCCGAGTGGTCACATTACGTACTGAGAAGTCTGTTATAAAGAGACCTACTTCTAAATTATGTATTTTACCAGTTAATTAGTTAAGTTTATTACTGCCTTTTGTTGTTTAATTATGTTGTGTTGTAATTAGGTTTAAAGAAAGTATGTGTTTTAGTTTAAGTAAGTTCAAATGTTTAATTATGTTGTAATTAAGTTTAAAGAAAGTAGATATGTGTTTAGTTCAAGTCAGTTCAAATTTTTAGATTGTGTCATTGATAAGTTCAAAGAAAGTTCATGTAGGTATATGTAGTTCAAAGGAAAGTTATGATTGTTATTTTAGTGTACATTTTAAATTTTATAGACCAGTTCATAGTTCAATTAGTTAGCTCATGGTGGGCGGAGTCACTTGTTAATTTTGTATATATTTTTGAAAGGACATTCTGTAACTATGTCCTTTGGTGGGCGGTATGTTCATGACAGTGGCTCCCTCTTTAGTTCGTTTAATTCTTTTTGTAACAAAATGTCAATAGTTCACGCGTCATTAGCACATCCAAGCAGAGGTCAATTAGTTCCGACCAAAATCGCTAGATGTCGCTATGCAAATATAAATCACGGTATCGTTTCGATTTTCCGTTTAACTAGGTTGTTCCATATATTTTGAAAATATACTCTCAATTTATTAGTACAAGTTACTCGGTGGTTTTATTTCAATACCCCAAAGTAGCTACATAAGGACAACAAGTTCAGAGAGTCAACACTTTCCGTCACCTGCAGTTTAGTTTCTCTTTAAGGGTTAGTGTCCAATCCTCGCATCCATGCATCCAGTATTATCGGTTTAAATACCGTTTAATAGATTCGTATTTTTATTCTGTTTGTTTGCAATCTGACACGATAACGTATTTAAATATCGTATCGTATAGATAGCTACTTACTTATTTTCAATGAAAAGCCCCACTACCAGTTCCTATAAAAGTATACCGCCACATTCAAATAAACTGAAGTCGCAACTTCACAAGCAGTTGGAGCTCGTTAAATGCCAATATCGCAATTTTTAGTTGGAAGTTCCGATTGCGTATCGCAAGCGCCGCGGGCGACCGAAATTTGCCTCGTAAATTACATCCGAGCGAACAGATGTATCGAATGTTCCCGATAGATGGACTCTACGGTATTGGAAAATTTCCGATTGCAATATTAGAATCGACGATGTTTGTCCACGTATAGAATTTAAGAACCTTTTTTTAAATTCCAGTATTGGCAGTTTTCATATTTGACGAGTGCTTTGGGTTCCGCATGACGAGAATTGGACTGGCAGGAGCTAGATGCGAGTCGACGAGGATCGGGCTGAGTAGTGAGCCCTAGAAGAGGCCTATTTCCAGCAGTGAACTGTGATAGACTGATGATGATGATGTCGAAATTGGTTCTGATTAACCATTCTGGATTTTTAAAGCGACAGTTTGAGAGAGGACTTTTGATTGTTGTTTGAAAACTACTAATTAATGACTTCTAACTTTCCCTATGCTTTTGTACCCCAAAGGTTGCATGCGTCTGACACGCTTAAACTTTAGCTATAACGAAGCATACACTCCAATCCCGTCCCATCTATATTATTACACTAGCGGCCGCCCGCGACTTCGTCCGCGTGGATGTCGGTTTTCATTATACGAATGTTTTTTCCCGCTAACTCCCGTTCCCGTGGGAATTTTGCAATATCCTTTTGCAACTAAGCATCAAGTTTACTAAGGGACCTGCATGCCAAATTTCAAGCGTCTAACTCAAGTAGTTTAGATTTTCCATACAAACTTCCACCCCCTCATTTCGGGGAAGTGGGGGGTTGGAATGGGTCAAAAAGTAGCCTATGTTCTGTCTCAGGGTCTAAAGATTGTCTGTACCAAATTTCATCAAAATCGGTTGCGAGGTTTAAGCAGGAAAGCGTAACAGACAGACAAACAGACAGACAGACAGACAGAGTTACTTTCGCATTTATAATATTAGTTGGGATGAATATTATAAATGTTCGGTAGTTTGATGTTTGATCAAAGGAAATACTAGTTTGAATGGAAATAAATATTTTCCCGTTGAACAGTCCATTTATTGACGAAATCTTAAAATTGGCTGTATTGCGCCATGCTACAGTGAATAGCAGCTGAATGGCAGTTTAAAACGTTGTAAAATCGGAAAAATATTAAATTCCGAGAGACTTTCGTAGATTTCCCAAAATTAACGCGGGCGAAACAGCGATGCACAGATTCTCATAAAAAATTGGCCAAGTGCGAGTCGGACTCCCGCACTGAGGGTTCCGTACGAATTCTATTTTTGACGTATTAAAAAAACTACTGAACAGATTTCGTTCGAACCAATTTTCGTTGGTAGTTTTTATGGTAATGTACATTATATAATTATTTCAGTTTTATCATCTTCTTATTTTAGAAATTAGGGGGGGGGGGACACACTTTTTTCCACTTTGGACAGGGTCTGTCACGCAAAGTATTCACTTTAGAAAAAAGTGATATTAGAAACCTTAATATAATTTTTAAAGACCTATCCATAGATATCCCACACGTATATGTTCAATGAAAAAAAATATTTCGAGTTTCAGTTTTGACTATGGGAACCCCCCACTTTTTTTATTTTTTTTCCATTTTCGTGTGAAAACCTTGTTGCGGTTTACAGAATACATCTACTCACTAAGTTTCAACAGTATAGTACTTATAGTTTCGGAAAAAAGTGGCTGTGACAGACTGGCGGACAGACAGACAGACAGACAGACAGACAGACAGACAGACAGACAGACAGACAGACATGACGAATCTATAAGGGTTCCGTTTTTTTGCCATTTTGGCTACGGAACCCTAAAAAAAGAAGTCTAACAACATGTTCCAGTAATATTATTTTACTAACAAACACTGGTATACAGGTTTAATGACATTTCTAACACTTAAACCTTAAATGTTCTCATAGAGTCTTTGGATGGGATTGGATTGGAGTTTGGGATCCATTCAAGAAATACAACTTATTTTTGAATTTTCTGTAACAAAGGTATGGTAAAAGTTTATGCGTTTTCTGACATTTCCAGTACCTAAACTTTAAATGGTCCCGTAGAGTATTTTGATCCATGCATGAAATAGTATCGAATAGCATGAAAAAAATTAATATTTAACCTTCTTCTTTTTTGCTGGCTTTTTTCCAAAATCTGTGAATGCAAACCAAAATATCTTTAAAAGTTGTAAATCGTTGCCTAACAAGGTTTTCTTGTAACTACAACATTTGATATGCCCTTCAGAACCCATTTCAAAGTTCCACCCTGTATATCCGTAGATTAATACGAGTAGATATTGTACTGAAGCCAGATGTACTAAATGTTCTGCCCGATACGAACGTATTGTGAATTTAGGTCGTGCAGTTAACAATGCCACTGATATTTACTGAACACACGTACATTTCCATTTGGCGAGACAGAAAGTCAAATACGTTATCCGATGAATCTGAACTTTGAATTAAAATATATGTTTCAGTTCAAAATGTACTGCTGTAGGTAATAATAGTTAGAACTACTGTTAGCGGGTAAGTAATAGTGATAATATTTTTACTCTGAACGGGTGGTTTACAAAGGGGTTTTTTTATGTGATAAGCAAGAAAAGGAACAACAGCCGTTAGAGCGCTGTGCTCAAACCTCGGAGGTCGTGGGTGCGAATCCCGCCCGGAACACATTAACTTTGTGATGCTGTTGGTTAGGACATGGCAGGCTTCACCTGATTGTTCGATAAGTGGAGGAAGTGTTTACTTGATGGGCGTGAAAGACACGACGGAGTCTGGTTCGACAGACTGGCGAGCAGGAGAATGAAACGTCACCAAGCCGACAATTTTCCACCAGTCCGAAACTTCTCCTGCAGAATGTGCGGTAGAATCTGCCGCTCTAGAATTGGTCTGCATAGTCACGAAAAGAAATGCATGGCCTTATCTTCATATGACAATGATCAAATCGTCTGAAATAGACGTAAAGGCCAATGATGATGATGATGATTCAATGCTTAAGGCACGTTAACGTAACGAAATGGAATATCACGGGCATCACTTAGGCATATCCGCAGCTTACCAACGGATGGGCAAGTTAAAGCTATTTTTTTTTTCAATAATACTAGTAGTACTTCGTCAGATACATTTTAGGTTTAGAAACATTCTACTCCTCATACTTAGCATTTTATTTCAGCCGTCCCCTTTCCCAGACGCCGGCTGTTTGTCCAACCAGGTCATGAATAAGACATGAATCTGGGAACTTCACTCGGACCGACCTACTTATCTGTTGTTCTTGCTTTTTCACTTTCACTAATGGAAAAATGATGGGCGAAACTATCGATTTAAGCAGTGCACTGCAAATAAGAAGTGCACGTTAAAGTAACGGATACCATTAGGTTTTAAGTCCGTCTTTTGTTCTCTACCCTTTTTTTCTGCATTTATGTTTAAAAAGAAATCGAAGTAGGTATTAATACTAGGTTGGTAGTAGGTGTTAGCGGACCCTGGACTACAAGGCAATGGCCGGATGATGATGATGATGATGATCGAAGTAGGTATTAAAAAACCGGCCAAGTGCGAGTCGGACTCGCGCACCGAGGGTTCCGTACAAACCTGCAAGGTTTACAAAGTTCGTTCATTACGACAATCGAGTCATAACTATGGTATTTTTATTGCAAAATGAAATTCATAACATTACTACATTCATAATGGGGAAAGATGGAGGAGCACAAATTAAATATATTTTTAATGTAACTAAAAATTTAAGGTTTTCGGAATTTTTCCTTAATGTGTGCTATAAAACGTTGCTTCATGCAAAATTTCAAGATTCTAGGTCGACTGGAAGTACCCTTTAGGTTTTGATTCCCTTGCGAGTACTTGCGAGTTTCAAAATATGCAGCTTAAATTGCTGTTTCTTTTGAATGCGTTGACATAGAAGTTTGATTTTATTACAGCTTAAAGGTTTTATAGACCTGAGTATTTGGTATGAATTTCAATTTAATACCTCTACGCGTTTATGAGGAAATGGGTGGTAAATTTAAAATTATTAAAAAAAAATACTATGTGATGTAACTTAAAATTTATGGTTTTCGTAATTTTTCCTTTATCTATGCTATAAGACGTTGCTTCGTACCAAATTTCAAGATTCTGAGTTCACGGGAAGCACCCTGTAGGTTTTGATTCCCTTGCAAGTGTCGAAAATTTGCGGCATAAACAGCTGTATCTTTTGATTGCGTTGGCTTAGAAGTTTGATTTTTTCACAGCTTCAAGGGACAGTAGACTTGAGTAATTGATATAAATTTCAGCTTCATACCTCCAGGCGTTCCTGAGAAAAAGGGTCTTGACAGACGGACGGACGGACGGACGGACGGACAGACGGACAACAAAGTGATCCTATAAGGGTTCCGTTTTTTCCTTTTGAGGTACGGAACCCTAAAAAGATGCTTTTTTGTCTAATGAGCGTAGATAGACCCTGTGAGCTTTATTTATACCAAAAACTAACTTCTGGTACCAGTTCACTGATTATTAATGCAATGGCAAAGCTTTAACATACTCTCTTTTGTCTTAACGTTACTTGTCTAGGTAAATATTATGTTGATAATTTGGGCGACCCTGATTTCCATTATCTCAAGAGACAACATGAAAACATATGATTTATTCTTGATACTCTCTGATAAACAGCCGCTGACTTCACATAACCTCAAATTAATCGGACAAACAATGTCATGTCTCTGCGATTAACTTTCATTCCGCGAAGGATCTAAAAGAAAAAGAAAAATTATATTGTCTTTTACAAAAGCGCAAACATTATTGAGGTCTGCTCTTATAGAAAAGAGAGAATAGGATTGAAAATAGAAAATAGAAAATAGAAAAATGTTTATTTGGTACATAAACACAATTAAAAATACAATAACAAAAATCACACAGGATTGAAAAATTTAAAAAAATAGGAAACAAAAACAAAAACAATCCTTCTCAACAAAAATAAAATTAAAATTAAAACTCGTAGATATGAGTTGTACCAAAATGGTCTCCGCTCAGTTTTCGGCCATGACGGAGAGCTCGCGTCACGACCACTGGTATTCTGCGGATTGTTGCTTCATATTATTCCTATCCGGCTAAGGACCATAAACGTTTGATCTACGCCGCTACGATATAGGTAATTTAAACATGCATTAAAATGTTAACGTAAATATATAAAGCAATACTACCAGTATAAAATTTAGAACACTAGTCGATAACCATAGCTGGGCATTAACTCGTTAATCCGTTAATCGTTAATTAACGAAGTTAACATTTTGATTAACGGATTAACTTTTAAGTTAACTTTAAAAACTGTTAACGGACATGTTAACTTCCGTTAAA
Organism: Nomophila noctuella; assembly: GCA_958496325.1. Classification (NCBI taxonomy): domain Eukaryota; kingdom Metazoa; phylum Arthropoda; class Insecta; order Lepidoptera; family Crambidae; genus Nomophila; species Nomophila noctuella. The sequence goes on from OY292504.1 coordinate 10,535,601, forward strand.
TATGCAGAAGTCCGTTAATCGTTAATCCAATGCCTACTATTAACCGCAAGACTCCTCTGGACGAGGCGCGAAAAACAGGTTTAGACAGTGCCGGGCGCGGCGAGCACGGCGCATGGCAGTTTAAATGGCGAAGGGAGTCAAGGGAGCGATACGAGTAACAACGGAGATGACGTGGAAGATTTTAATTCTGTCACTCTGTCTTTAGAAAAATCAAAGAGCTCCAACTCTTTAAAGAGTACTCTTTTAAGACTCGTTCAACGATGCTGCATTCCTCGGGGAATTGATATTTATAAGTCTACTAGCGGCCGCCCGCGGCTTCGCCCGCGTTAAATTCGGGGTCGCACAATGTTCCTTTTCTGGACACAGAGGAGAACTCGAAACGGACTTTTACACGTTATACTCGTACTCCCGTTCCCGTGGGAATCTGTTGCAGCTAAGCTATACATTTACTAAGTTATCTGCATGCCTAATTTCAAGCGTCTAACTTGAGGTGTTTTGACTTTTCATACTGATGTTTTTTCCTGCTAACTCCAGTCTCCAGTCGGGAATTCCTTTCTTAGTGCACCTCTACGGTACCTAAGCTACGTCCATTCCTAATTTCAAGTGCCTTCCTTAAGCCGTTTAGGCTGTGCGATGATATGACAATCAGTCAGTTTCTCCTTTTATATATTAAGATAAGAAAAAGTTTTTGAAAAACTTAAATTCACTTGAAAACTTAAATTCACTTGAAAGTAAAAAATATTTTACTTTTAAGAATTTGCCATTTGCCTTAAACAAAGTAACTGAAGTTGGTGCTGTTTTCTTTTGTTTTTAGGCAGGCACCGAAAATTCTTTTTTACTTTGAAGTGCACTTAAGTTTGTTTTGTAATAGGTTTTCTGTTATGAAGTCGGTTTTTTTTTGTTATTTTTTATTTTCTGTTAATCTGAATAAGGTAACTAAATATGGGTAGACCTAATATTGTGCTGCTCATATGAGACAGTGCCTTTTACGGACGGTCAATTTGTTGAGCACGTACTTAATGTAAATTTCAGACTTTCAGTTTTTTCACGGATGCCACTGTCAGAACTGGACCAGATTGCTATGGGACCAAATTGGAAGCACCAGCTTTCAAATAAAACCACAAACATCCAAATCGGTTCACCCAGGCAAAAGTTATGAGGTAACAAACATTTAAAAAAATACAAACGACTTGAGAACCTCCTCCTTTTTTTGAAGTCGGTTAAAAAGTAGCCTTAGTTACTCACCATCCCTTCAACAATTTCCTCTTTAAAAATCACGTCAATCCGTCGCTCCGTTTTGCCGTGAAAGAAAGACAAACATACACACAGACAGACGTACAGACACACTTTCCCATTTTTATAATATAAAAAATATATATAAAAATAATAAAATATATAATATATATTTATACATATATATAAATATATATATTAGTATGAGTATAGTATATAGTAATAGTATTTATAATATTATGGTATATAGTATGGATTAGTATGGAATTATGGATAGCGGCCGCCCGCGACTTTGTCCGCGTGGATATCGGATTTCACGATACAAATGTTTTTTCCCGCTTACTCCCGTTCCCGTGAGAATTTTGCAATATCCTTTTGCAACTAAGCATCAAGTTTACTAAGGGACCTGCATGCCAAATTTTAAGCGTCTATCTAAAAATAGTATTTTTATATATATAGATATAGATTTTCCATACAAACTTCCAGCCCCCATTTTAGAGAAGTGGGGTGTTGGAATGGGTCAAAAAGTAGCCTATGTTACTCTCCATCCCTTCAACTATCTCCGCTAAAAAAATCACGTCAATCCGTCGCTCCGTTTTGCCGTGAAAGAAAGACAAACATACAGACAGACAGACACACTTTCCCATTTATAATATTAGTATGGATTTATTAAATATGTACAATACTACTGCACCCTCAAGCGCTGCAGTCAATACGTCTGTTTTCCACGGATATAGACATTTTAACACCAAAACGAGCCTCGCTTTCAGACGAGATCTTCAACATGTTAATGTTTATGAATATGCACCTTATGTCCGAAGATTAAATTACACATATTTAACTATTTGAATTATACAAGTATTTTGTTTTATTCCTTACATTGAGGTATTACTACTACGTATAGAGTGGAGTCTTCTTGCAGCAAACGAGTCGGAAATGGTATTGCTTTTGAACAGAATGGAGCAGATCAGAAAGGAAATGGGCCTATCCATAAACCGGTCCAAGACAAAGGTCATGGTGGTGGACAGGTCGAAGCGATTGGAACTCAGTGTCGCGTTAAACCTGGAAATTATAAACAACTTCATACACCTGGGTTCCAATATAAGCAACGACGGTCCATGCGAGATTGAAGTACGCAGGAGAATTGGAATGGCCAAGAGCGCCCTGTCTCAGCTTGAGAAAGTTTGGAAGGACCGCGTCATTTCCACGAGAACAAAAACCAGACTGGTTCGGACACTAGTTTTTTATTTTGGTCACATAGCGAGGAAAACCAGTAATAACATAGAAAAGCTATTTGTGACTGGAAAAGTCGACGGCAAAAGGCCGCGTGGACGCAGCCCGATACGTTGGTCCGACCAGATCCGCACCGCACTCGACTCCACTCTATATGGTGCTTTGCATGCAGCCGAGGACAGGAGTGGATGGAAGAAGATCGTCCGAGACCGAGTGATGCTGAAGGGGGGTCACGACCCTCATTCCTGAGGAATACGACGCAAGGAGGATAGAGTGGACATCGCGAACAAAAGTTTTGCGTCTAATCGGAGGGATAATTCAGTGTCATTTTTGTCTTTTTATCTATTTTATAATTCGCTACCATCTTAATCTTTTAATGATTGTACATGTTTTTAAAACACAACACGACATTTTTTGATTTAAAAATGTTCAAAAAAAGAAAATTAGACTGCAACTTTGTGATCCATGGACCACAATGCGGGTAGGAAAATTTTTGTTCGTGACGTCATCTCTATACGTATGTAGTAGTAATACCTCAATGGTTCCTAGCCTGTTAACTTCCAGGACCGAAACCAACCAACAGGTTTTATAAGAACACTAACGCAACGATATAAAAGTGCATTTTTACACATAGTTAACGGATTAACGATTAACTTTAACTTGCGTTAATTCTTCCGAAATGTAACGCTTTAACGTTTAACGAAGCTAACTTTTTTTGTAGCGGATTAACGATTAACGAAGTTAACTATTTTATTAACGGTGCCCAGCTATGTCGATAACTATATTCGCTATCAGACCTCAGATTCACATATTACATAAACCTTAAACATTTTATTTAGTTTGGTTGCTATGTAAACATAGCATTGTTATTATCAGTTTTATTGGTAGAAAATTACGTCAATAGAATATGTATGACATGTAACAGGTGTAGTCTATTCATCAATCTGAAAATAGACACAGACTATTTAGACAGTTCATATTAAAAACAGTAGGGCAACTTAAAGCTTAACTTCCAAAGCAATAGGAATTGAAATAAGGCTGACTGACAGTATAAAAGCTAACTTTTCCTAATTGTGATGTATTATTGATTCCCCACTGTGAAAAGTTGAACATTGAAAAGTTCTGGTAAGCTAGCCAAGATGCCACTTGACGAATTCGCCATAAGCGTTCGTCGCGACTTATATTGTCCTCCCGCACACGTACTATTTATGTGAGCGGGATGGAGATATAAGTCGCGACGAACGCTTCTGGCGAATTCGTCAAAGTGGCATCTTGGCTACGGGGCCCTGGTGTTAGTTAGCATAGAACCACACTAGGCGGCAAAAACGCGTCCGAAGATCGGCGTTACTACGCCTCAAACGTATTTTAAATTGAACATTGATACACCATGCCGAATTTAGTATAGAAAATGCTTTGCCGCCGAACTTCGGTCGCGTAATTTGAGTCTGGTGTGTTCCTGCACTTAAATGCTAGACTTACTTAAATGCTATAAGCTTAATCGTCATTGCGCAGAGGCGTCAGAAAGAACACTCAGGGTTCTCAAATAAAATGACACAACCAAGTAGTCAAATAAATCGGTACAAATAAAGCTTCTATCTTTTCGACAACATTCAAATCATTAAAAAAATCGACACATTTAAAATGGTAGCTATAATGATCGGTTCAGTCAAACGACCATAAATATGTTTACCAACATGCCCATCTGATTCGCTTAAAAATATCAGTAGGTAAATTCTAACTGTCTCTCAATCTATTGTGGCTGGGAAAATCCCCGACGGATATAGATATTCGCCTACTAATAACAATATATCTCTTACGGTCTCTTTATTTACTGTGACAACAGAAAATCCCCTTCGGATATACATAATAGGCTTGCACCGTGCATCCGATTTGATTATGAACGACCGATGTTGTTGTTTTGGGCCAGATTTGGTTACGAAGGGTCCTCTCTGGGGAGAAGGGACTGGATTTTGATTTTGTTTGACGTTTCACAAAATATTTGCTATTTCATATATTACGCAGTTTTAGGAAACGGACCCACGATAATGTAGACACACATACGTCTGTAAATAAATAATGTTACTTATTATTAAATTGAAGTTATCAAATAACTAAGTCCTGCTTCACAACTAAATTGGATTTCTTATTAGTCTCGCCATTTTAACATACATTGGTATTCGGCTGCTACGATTATATAAAATGTTTTTGTATGACTATATGTTCCCAACATTCATAGTACTCGTTCAAGCTTCGAGCTTAGTTTGAGGCTAGGCAATTGGTGTGTTAGGCCGAGGAGTTAATTTATCATTTAATCCGCGACTTTGTTCCCATGGATTTTGCTTTCCGCACACATAGTGTTATGTTGGAGCCTCAAACCTTCCTCTACAAATGGACTTTAAAGCACGAAAATATTTTTTTTAATTCGAACCAGTAGTCCCTAAGATTAGCCTTCCTCTACAAATGAACTTTAAAGCACGAAAATATTTTTTTAAAATTTGAACCAGTCGTTCCCGAGATTAGCGTGTTTTAAGAAACGAACAAACAAACTCTTCAGCTTTATTATATTATTACAGATGTCTTCACATCAATTGCTCGTACTTATAAGCAGCTTTTCGAAGTAGCTGTGTCAAGTGGCTCCGATAGCGGGGAGCGAGTGCGTTCTCGCTGCGAGTTTGTTTGCGCTGTCGAGTGGAAAATTGCGCCTTCCCTCACTCTTATATTTATGTTGTTTGATGGGACAATAATCTGACATGGCTGATATGAAATCAGACGCAATACCAGATGATTTATGTGCAATCCAATGCATAGATGTTGAATTGGCACGCCTATTTCCCAAGGTTTTGGACCCAGAACTAAGTGGTCGCAGGCAGAGGATGGCTGAAAAAAAGCTGTGAAGAAAGATGTCATAATACACGCACATATACACGAAAATGCACCCTAAATTCGTTCTTTTCATTGATGACTCGCATCAAGATGAAGAAACCGAAATCCACGCGGACAAGGATGATCATTCGCCTGCCCTGTTCCCAGTTTATCTGGTATCGGCGCAATATGTGGCTCTAGTTAGAATATAAGTACTCATAATAATACGCATCAACTACTAGAACTTATGAGTAGCTCTGCGAAGTATCTTCTGTGAAGTGGCAGCTAGTGCGTTCGCTGCGAGTTTGTTTGCGCTGTCGAGTGGAAAATTGCGCCTTCCCGCTCTCTGGAGGTTTATTAGGAAACATTTCAACCGTCGCTTGTATTGGATTAGAAAATTCAGAGAATAAATGCAATGCGGAGCGGAGTTAAGCAGTTTGTGACATCAGCTGTGTTGAAATTTTATGAGACTAGCGGAACATTTATGTATATGAGACTAGCGTAGTACGTGCTTCGCTACGTGTGGTAAATGAAGAACCACTTGACCGATTTTGTGAAAACTTCTCATAAACGATCTACTAAATAGGCTGAAAAAACCCTCTAAAAATTTGGTTTGGATAGGTGAGCCCGTTTTTAGGGTTAGCTAAATGGCAAAAATGGCACCCTGATAGATTCGTCATGTCTATCTGTCTATCCGCCAGTCTGTCACAGCCACTTTTTTTCAAAATTATAAGTAGGTACTATACTGTTGAAACTTGGTGACAAGATGTATCCTGTGAACCGCAGTAATGTTTCCTCGCGGATGGAGTTGCTGGCGGTCGCTAGTAGCTTATATTTTAAAATAATATTTGAAGATTTAGTCAAGCTGTAAGCTCTTACTATTGTACACACGAGTTACACTACCACCCTCGCACAGTACACACTGCTCTAAGCCATGGAATAACATCACAGCCTATTAATGCCCCTTTCGGCCGGCAGGCGTCCATCTTCGGAATCAAAGCGCCGCCACAATGGCGGGTAATTGTCTTAATTACTGAGCTTTGAAGACACGGGTTGGTGATTAACCCAGCCTTCGGTTAAAACGGCTTGACTTAACACGGCTGTTGGACAGAACACAGAATTTAAGACGATTACGGAGTTTCGGGATTAAAATGGCCGGTAGATGGCGTAACGTCTTCTAATGCAGTGCGTATGCGATATGTTTACAAGAAAGAATAGTGAATAAACACTGAGTGTAAATACTTATTTAATGGGCCTCCTAATGACACAGTTTGTTTATTTTTTTTATTGACTGTCACTGCTGAGCAAATTTCTCGCCTCTCCATCTGTATCTGTCTGCAGTCAAAATATGGCAAACACGGGAGAAGTGAACAAGACCACACAGATTAAAAATTGGCCAAGTACGAGTCGGACTCCCGCACTGAGGGTTCCGTAAAATTCTATTTTTGACGTATTAAAAAAACTACTGAATAGATTTCGTTCGAACCAATTTTCGTTGGTAGTTTTTATGGTAATGTACATCATATTTGACAGGCCCGTTGGTCGAGTGGCTAGAGACCCTGGCTACAAAACCAAGGGTCGCGGGTTCGAATCCCGCTAGGGGCAAATGTTTGTGTGATGAACATCGGCATATGTACTCGAGTCATGGATGTTTATAAAAGTATTTAAGTATGTCTATCCGTTCCCTAGCTTCCATAGTACAAGCTTCGAGCTTAGTTTGGGGCTAGGCAATTGGTGTGTTAGTCCAAGGCATTTATTTTATTTATTTATTTATTTTATATATTTATTTCAGTTCTATCATCTTCTTATTTTAGAAGTTAGATGGGGGGGGACACACTTTTTTCCACTTTGGAAGGGTCTGTCACGCAAAGTATTCACTTTAGACAAAAGTGATATTAGAAACCTTAATATAGTTTTTAAAGATCTATCTATAGAAACCCCACACGTATATGTTCAATGAAAAAAAATATTTCGAGTTTCAGTTCTGACTATGGGGACCCCCCGCTTTTTAGGGTTCCGTAGCCAAAATGGCCCCCGCTTTTTTTATTTTTTTTCTATTTTTATGTAAAAACCTTGTTGCGGTTCACGGAATACATCTACTCACTAAGTTTCAACAGTACAGTACTAATAGTTTCGGAAAAAAGTGGCTGTGACAGACTGGCGGACAGACAGACAGACAGACATGACGAATCTATAAGGGTTCCGTTTTTTTGCCATTTTGGCTACGGAACCCTAAAAAGGACTACTTAGTGCTTACTTTATAAATAGATAACAAACTTTCAACTTTGTTAAGTAAACATTTATTTGTAACATTTGCAAAACAGACAATGGGAATGTGACAACAAATGCATATGTAAATAAATGATTTCTTACTAACGCAAACTGATTATAAACTTTTTGCAACTTTAGGCACGTTGCTATAAATAAGCGCAAAAACATCTACATAACTGTAGGTGCCTCTATACTCTCAATCTCCCAAAACATTCTTCATTAGAGTGCAATCTGAACTGCTTTATTAGGGTTCCGTAGCCAAAATGGCAAAAAAACGGAACCCTTATAGATTCGTCATGTCTGTCTGTCTGTCTGTCTGTCTGTCTGTCTGTCTGTCTGTCCGCCAGTCTGTCACAGCCACTTTTTTCCGAAACTATAAGTACTATACTATTGAAACTTGGTGAGTAGATGTATTCTGTGAACCGCAACAAGGTTTTCATACGAAAATAGAAAAAAAAATAAAAAAATGGGGGGTCCCCATAGTCAGAACTGAAACTCGAAATATTTTTTTTCATTGAACATATACGTGTGGGGTATCTATGGATAGGTCTTTAAAAATTATATTGAGGTTTGTAAGCTCATTTTTTTCTTAAGTGAATACTTTGCGTGACAGACTCTTCCAAAGTGGAAAAAAGTGTGTCCCCCCCCTCTAACTTCTAAAATAAGAGGATGATAAATCTGAAATAAATATATAATGTACATTACCATAAAAACTACCAACGAAAATTGGTTCGAACGAAATCTATTCAGTAGTTTTTTTAATACGTCAAAAATAGAATTTGTACGGAACCCTCAGTGCGGGAGTCCGACTCGCACTTGGCCAATTTTTTAAATTCTAATCGCGACCGCAGAATAAACACGGCAACGAACCAAACTCAATGAAAACATTCTTCCACCAAAACAAAACAGAGTCTACACTGCCGCTTCATTAAACCATACAAAACACTATAATACAATAATAAAAATAAATAATACAAAATCGGCCAAGTGCGTGTCGGACTCGCGCAACGAGGATCCGTACTAATTCTATTTATGACGTATTAAAAAAACTACTTACTAGATTCTTTTCAAACCAATGTTCGTCGGTAGTTTTTATTATATGTTTATATTTTTTTGTGCCATCATCCTCTTTTATTTATTTTAGAAGTTATAGGAGGGGCGGGACACATTTTGCCACTTTGGAAGTGTTCACGCAAAGTATTAACTTTAGAAAAAAATATTTAAGAAACCACATTTAAAGACCTATCCATAGATACCCCACATGTATAATGTAAAATGAAAAAATATATTTCGAGTTTCAGTTCTACTAACTATTTGTTGTGGTTTCGGTGCGGTCGTGGCGTCGTATGAATTAATACCCAGAGTTCTCTAACTCCATCTAAAGTGAGCTTATTGATTTACACAGTCGGTCGTAAAGGTTCGGAAACCAATAGATTGGAGCAAAGTTAGCCGAAAACAAACTTCGCAAAAATACGATTATTATCCGAATGAAAGAGTGTTGCTGGCCAAATATGAAACGCTAGTTGGGGAACTTGCAAACCTCTTAATATACTGTTCTTGATTTCTTTCTTATATGATTATCTGGGGATTACTCTCGATAAATTGTATATCCGGATATATCCGGATTGGTTATTGATTATACGTAAGTGGAATGTTTTTCTGCTTGGTCAGTTGGCAGTTTATGAGTTGTTACTTCTGTATTAAGTAAACTGCCTTCATGGTGTGGTGTAGTGGTTAAAGGGCTGTGCTCGAACCTCGGAGGTCGTGGGTTCGAATCATGCGGGAAACACTTTCACTTTGTGTTTGTTTGCCTAGTTTGAATCACCTGATTGTCCGATAAGATTGATAATTCCGTGCTTCGGAAGGCACGTTAAGCCGGTTGACCCGACTATGATCCTTTGTCTGGTTTTCCCTTGTAAAGGTTACGGAGGTCAGACGAATATGTATGCTTAAATCCTTTAAACGATGCAGTTGTTTTCATGCGTTTTTTTAATCGGATAGAGTGATTCAATATAATACATGCATGACAGTAGCGAATTACTGATAATTTTATGTTGCATCCGGAAGCCTGGGGCTGGTTGCTAGTTGCAGTTTGTTAAAAAATTAGAAAGTAATTTTATCGAAATCTACGTAAACATAATTGCGGAATTTGTTTTGAAAGATTTGAACCAAATCACCGTCCGATTTGTTTTATTTGAATACCTACTACATGCACATCGCAACAGAACAATACGAACAGCCTTTAATACCCCTCACCACAGATTCACGCCCTCACCATACAAAGTCCCGCTCGAAAATTCGCACTGAAATTTGAAGCGATGGCCGCTCCTTATCACCTTGAAAGCATGTTGAACACGTACGTCATGCCAAATAAAAATAACGCCACAGTTTTCTGATGTTGGGGCATATCTATCGCTTTAAATCTATAACCCGAGTTTTATTCTACAATGGCCGAGTCCCGTATTGTCCCAATTACGATAAGGAAACTCCCAGGGCGGTGATTAGTTTCCCTCCAACTCTTTCCAACTTCTTCGGATCTTAATTAAATAAATGAATTTGCTCGGGACTAAGTTTAAGGCGATTATTTTGCCCGCTGAACTGGGCCGTCCGTTTGTTTGGTTGCTACTAGAGGTTCTCGAATAGATGTCGCCTTTGTAAATTGGTATTTTTTAGGGTTCCGTAGCCAAAATGGCAAAAAAAACGGAACCCTTATAGATTCGTCATGTCTGTCTGTCTGTCTGTCCGCCAGTCTGTCACAGTCACTTTTTTCCGTAACTATAAGTACTATACTGTTGAAACTTAGTGAGTGGATGTATTCTGTGAACCGCAACAAGGTTTTCACACGAAAATAGAAAAAAAATAAAAAAAAGTGGGGGTCCCCATAGTGAGAACTGAAACTAAAAATATTTTTTTTCATTGAACATATACGTGTGGGGTATCTATGGATAGGTCTTTAAAAATTATATTAAAGTTTCTAATATCACTTTTATCTAAAGTGAATACTTTGCGTAACAGACCCTTCCAAAGTGGAAAAAAGTGTGTCCCCCCCCTCTAACTTCTAAAATAAGAGGATGATCAAACTGAAATAATTATATAATGTACATTACCATAAAAACTACCAACGAAAATTAGTTCGAACGAAATCTATTCAGTAGTTTTTTTAATACGTCAAAAATAGAATTTGTACGGAACCCTCAGTGCGAAAGTCCGACTCGCACTTGGCCAATTTTTTTCTTTGCCACTAAGCGCGCGCGTCTGATGGTGAGTAGAATAGAATACATAGATCAGAGAACTTTTATTAGGTACAAGTGGCCATCCGCGACTTTGTCCCCGTGGATTTCGGTTACCGCATATAAAGTGTTTTATGTGTTATTAAATTTTGTACAGTGTGTAATTTTTGTGCCAAGTAGAAACTTTTTCTTTCTTTAGATTATTATATCTTAAATCATTCTTGGACGAATGAACTATCCAACATAAAAAGATTTTTCATATCAAGCCAGTAATTTCTGAAACTCTCCAGCTTTATTATATTACGTACGTATCTATAGATGTGCCAAAACTTTGACATAACAAACTTAAATTAAAAGAATAAACAAGAACCTAAATACTAACCTAACATTTAGTGGTTAAGCACTAATTAGGTATTCAATAAACATTCAGTTGATTCAGTTCTAAACTGTCTACAAAACGACGCTTACCGTTCGAAACTGTATTTAAATATTGCAGATTCCGGATTTCAATAAATAAAATAAAAGACTTAAAGTGATTAACAAAAGACATTTCTTTAAAATATCTAAGAATCAAGGTTCGATTCACATTGCTTCAGTCCTGTTATTAGCATTCTGTCGTTCTAATTCTAATTTCAAAGAACATGGTTCCTTTGCCAGGCAATAATCAATCAATCGCTTTTGTGAACGCAATTACTCTGATTATATCAAGACTGGAAAGATGTCTGCAGAATTCCACATTTTTCTTGACGTCAATTAAGAGTACATCGGTTACCATACAAATTATTTTCAACAAGTAATATTTGTAAATAGAAATAAACAAATGCTAGATTAAGGTACACATAACAATGTGCGTAGACAGGCCTAAGTTATATTCACGTTCACTCGAATGTCACACAAAATTTGAAAGATTTGTAGAATCAATATTTCATCATCTAACTAAGCACTCTATAATCCAACCAGATTATTACGAATTGAAATACACAACCATAGAAGTAAAGGCTAGATCAGCTCCTCTGCCTCTAAAAACACTTTATGATATTGATGCGTTAATATTCTACTCGTCTACTCTTACACCCTGGCCACAGCCCACAGCGGTGCTACTTGCGATGCGTCTTGCGCCGACGAAAGTGGCGAGCGAAAAAAACAAATAAAGGAAATTGTATGAAGCATGCCACAGCTATCGGCGGCGAGATGCGCGACTATTGTCGCAAATCACGTCACCGGCCTCACCGCACCACACGTCGCGCCGCTCGTCGCCGTAGCTGTGGCTAGACCCTTAGGGTAAATAAGTTCTGGAGTGAATACCGCGTTTCAGCAAGAGTCCCAAAAAACGTAGAGTCGGACGCCCTCAGGCCAGGTGGAGTGACGATCTGCGCAAGATGGCTGGCAGGAGCTGGATGCGAGTCGCCGAGGATCGGGTTGAATGGAGAGCCCTAGGACAGGCCTATGTCCAGCAGTGGACTGCGATGGGCTGATGTTGATGATGATGACAGAATAACAGAATAACACTTGAAACACACCTTTTAGAAAATAGCTACACATTTCATAGAGACTACATTCCTTCCCAGCGTCAAAGTATAAAAAGCAGCTTCCATAATTCAAAACTTGGAGTGACCTGCTTAAAACTGGCACAGAGAGATACGGGAAAGTCGACAAGCCCGTGTGTGCATCGAAAAAGGTAAAAATATTAGAATGCAACAAGATGACAGGACATGAAAAAATTTTAGAGTGCTTTTTCCTAGCGCAGCTATACGCAAACGAAACGCAGCCGGGTGTAGGTTTCCATTGTTTATGTGATGTTTTTTCAATGTTTATTTTCCGATGAGAGCGATGGTGGCCTACTGGTACGAAACGCGCCTCACATACGTGAGGTCCGTGGTTTGAATTAGGGCCCACACCTCTGAACTTTTTGAACATTTATGTGTGAATTTGTGCTATGAGCTCGGCGATGAGGGAAAACACCGCGAGGAAAGAAAAACCTGCAAATGACTTTAGTTCAGTTAGATCTGATTGTGTAACCATGATCCAATCTGTCTGGTTACGAAGATGCCCCTTGCCAAACGCAGTTGGTGGTTCAAACTTGGACTCTGTTCGGTAAAACTAACACATATTTTTATCGCCCCGGGAATCGAACCCAGGACTTGCAGACAGTAGCCCGGTACATAAACCACTAGGCTATTGAGGCCTTACCATACGAACCATTACAACAAACCTTTTAATTAAATATACTTAGTGTTCAACTAAACCGGGCGTATATGAAATTGCCGGGAAGCCACGACAATCCGTTGGCCGTCCTAAGGTACCGCTAGGGAGATGTGGTGCGGAAGGACCTGGACGAGCTTCACGCGGATGACTGGCGGGAGATTGCAACGGACAGACCGAGATGGAAGCTCTTATTTTCGGCCTGAATTACGATTCACTAGGTCAAATGGTCGCAGCGGCTGTGTAATCGGTGACAGTACTTTTGGTATTCTGTAAGAACAACATATGTCAACGCTGCACGATGCTAAAACATCGAACGATATTAAGGTTGACACCTTGATTTCAGCCGTGAGCGCATCGAACGAGTGTCGCTTATTGAATTGCATAGCGGGACCCACTTCGGGCGATGCGCCGTCCAAAGTAAGTAAGTAAATGTTCTACTAAACCGTGACGTGCCGTATCTAACAGTGGAGCAGCGCTCGCAGGCGTTTGCTCTCGTGCATTTAATGGACACCGTCAAAGCGTCTATTTAGCGCTAAAAGCGCTCGCTCGTCGCGCCGAAGACCGCGCGTGGATTAAGCGAATGCGCTCCGATTAATTATTTACCTATCGAGACTGCATTTGCGAGAGTCGTAGTATTTGCTCATATAAATATATGGGTACGGTACTAGAAGGAATTTGAGCGGTATTGATAAAGTAAAATTTTGAAATACAGTAATAAAACAGCGAATATTGCTGTCTTATTAATCACCTCGCTTAACAAATGCTGATCGGTTTATTATCAAGGCCAAGCCGTGAGGGAAATTCCAAAACCAAAATTTTCTCGTTCCGGGAAATGAACTCCGGGAAAAAGTGAGGTATATGTATATGAGTTTCAATATTATCATGACGTAACACCTAATTATAGGAAACATTCTCGTATTTTGAATATACTAGTTTTTCAATACGAGTATATAAATGTACTATTTAAAGTCCATTTAAGCTTAGATAATCCCCTGTGACAGATGCACTTTTTATACGAAATTTAACTTTATTTCAAGGCAATGAGTTTTATGAGGTGTTCATAATATGATTTTCCGGAAGATCTTATTACTTTGGAATGTTGTCGATTTTGCTTTGAAAGCAAACTGTTACCGGGATCTCCTCACCTTAGCTGAAATGGACTGTAGAAGGATAGTTATTTATTATTTTAGCCAAATGGCTTTGAGCGATGTATTTATTATATTTATATTTGGCCGGGGGATAGGTAGGAACCAGGCTTAGTTAAAGAGCTCCTCTATAATGTACATATGTATAATATGTATATACATATGCGATATACAAGCAACTCTACCTAAACATCACTCTGTATCTACTCTGTAACGTTCAAAGCGCATATTACGCAGCGAGCCAGTGGTTAGTGGTTATAAATTCAAGAGCACGTGTGGGGTTAAAATGGATTAGTGTCTGCAGTAGAGTGATGGTTTATTTTTTATCGCAGTAAAACGCACATACACGCTATTACATCGTTTTTACACTAATATACTAACTAAACAAGGGACTAAACGTGGATTTTAAATTAAGTTCATGACAGTTTACAACTGCAGTCCGCTTGCGACCACGGCTGTTGTAACGCAGCCGAAACATCAAGCAGTAAGTAGTATATTATAATTATCCCAACTAATATTATAAATGCGAAAGTAACTCTGTCTGTCTGTCTGTCTGTCTGTTACGCTTTCCCGCTTAAACCTCGCAACCGATTTTGATTAAATTTGGTACAGACAATCTTTAGACCCTGAGACAGAACATAGGCTACTTTTTGACCCATTCCAACCCCCCACTTCCCTAAAATGGGTGGTGGAAGTTTGTATGGTGTCATATATTCAAATGTCAATTCAAATAATATCACCATAGCAACCATTTTCGTTATTGTAGAAAATATAAATATGATTACCATGGCAACAGTTTTCATTATTGTAGAAAATATATTTATGATACGTAAACATTGTGATGTGTTATTAATTGTAAATATATAATATATGGAAAATCTAAACTACTTAAGTTAGACGCTTGAAAATTGGCATGCAGGTCCCTTAGTAAACTTGATACTTAGTTGCAAAAGGATATTGCAAAATTCCCACGGGAACGGGAGTTAGAGGGAAAAAACATTCCTATCATGAAAATCGAAATCCATGCGGACGAAGTCGCGGGCGGCCGCTAGTATACTACATAATTAAAATCGCGTTTAGTCCCGTTAACAAATATCATTATAGTTTACAACTTACTGCTTGACGTTTCGGCTGTGTGTTTTAATTGAAAACATTTTTACTATTAAATATTTCTGATCTTCTACACAAAAAGGACACAACAAAAAGAACACTTTATCAACAAAAAAAAGTTTATAATTACTGAACTCCTCTTCAATCATCAGAAGTATAAATCACAAATCGTACAGACCTCCAGTATTTAAAAAACAAAAGAACAACGACATATTTTAACAAGACCACAGATTAAATTTATCTTTTTAGTACTACCCACTACTTAACATTCTGTTTGGCCAAAAGATTGATTGAGAGAAAATGCCATGAGGTATTTTTCCGCCTTTTGTGCCCCATTTTTGTTGTGCAATAAATAAATAAACAAACCCACTGAACCTCTCGTAATAAAAGCACAGCCCATAGCTCTTGGCTCAAACAGCGCCATTTCAAACCGTGCCACGGCAAAGGCCGGTCATTAGGCACCGAGGCATAAATCAATCACCGGCCGGTAAGTGCAATCAAAGAGGAAAAAAAACTCGCGCAAACACTAAGCCATTAAGCTCTCACACGTGCTCGGGAATTTATGACCATCGTGTGTATGTGGCGCTTTGAATACCAACGATGTTAGAATGTGCGTAGGAGAACTGTCATCATCATCCTACTACTATTATAAAGGCGAAAGTTTGTATGTGTGGATGTATGGATGTATGGATGTATGGATGTTTGTTACTCTTTCACGTAAAAACTACTGAATGGATTTGAATGAAACTTTACCACAATAAAGCTTATACATCAGAATAACACATAGGATATTAGAAATCGAAATCCACGCGGACGGAGTCGCGGGCGGCCGCTAGTCTTGAATATTGGAGTCCACTTTTGAACGCAGGCCGCTTCAAATTATTATTAACTGGCGACCCACCACGGCCTCGCTTGGGTGCAACTGAATTTATCAGTGTTTCTCTACTACATATATAGAAGATGATAATTACATAAAAAAGTTTTGTAAGAATCAATCCATCTTTTAAAATAAATAAAAAAAATGCATCAAAATCCGTCGTGTTCATGATATGACATACTTTTAAAAGGGAGATGACACACTATGCCAAGATTACGACGCGTAATTGTGTATAGAAAAAGCATTATCGTCGAACTTCGGTCGCTTTTTTTTTATGAACACATAACTTTTTTTTTTAAGTCATAGGGCAGCAAACGAGCAGACGTATTCCCTGATGGTAAGCAATCAACG
This sequence comes from Nomophila noctuella, assembly GCA_958496325.1. Taxonomy (NCBI): domain Eukaryota; kingdom Metazoa; phylum Arthropoda; class Insecta; order Lepidoptera; family Crambidae; genus Nomophila; species Nomophila noctuella. The sequence goes on from OY292504.1 coordinate 10,552,118, forward strand.
CCGCCCATGGACACTCGCAACACCAGAGGAGTCACAAATGCGTTGCCGGCCTTATTAACTTTTTACAGAGTTGTCCTAATTTAATAATTAACCGACTTCAAAAAAGGAGGAGGTTCTCAATTCGTCTGTATTTTTTTTTATGTATGTTCAACGATATTTTCGTCAATTATAGACGGATTTCAAAATTTCTTTTTTTGTTTGATAGGGTTCACTTCTGAGGTGGTCCCATTTTCACCAGTCCAGGATCTGATGATGGAATCCAGGAGAAATCGAGGGCAACCACCGAAAATTGTATCCTCGTATGGTGTTTTTGTTACGTAATCATGTCTTACTCAGGTATATGCTTCAGGGTGTCAACATCTGATGCCGCTGTCCTGATGATGATGCTATAGTACTCCTTAACGGTTAGGAGTTGGAAGGCAGAACTGCAACTGGTCGATGGAAACTATTTAGTTTTATATAGGGCTAACATGTTTCTTGTGAGGTATGTTTGAATCAACATCTGATGCTGCTGTGCTGATGATGAAGCTGCAGTACTCCTCAACGGTTAGGAGTTGGGAGCAGTACTGCAATTGGTCGATCGAATGTATGTAAGGCTAACGTGATACTTGTGTATATTACATCCATACTCACGGTGAGAAACTCCTCACATTCACGTTCTCGGGTGTTCTCGCCGTGAGACTGGATGGGCTATAAGGGCAGTTACTACTCTTAACAACTAAGTACCTATTAATAATTAAGTTCACAACGCGTTAACACAACTAAACTAAAAAACATGAAATAAACTGACTTTTTTAAAAAAAAATTAAGCGGACTTCAAAAAACACAAACGACAAAAACTTTAACCAGAAAAAACCTACATAACTAAAAAGCGATAAATAACCTCATTTATCTGCTTGATGCTTATTATATATATGCAATTATTTAAATATTGACGACTTAATACCTAATACTTTAACAAAGTCATCTTTAACTATTTAAATATTTACAGTTATCACTTATTTTTGAAGTCGGTGCCAGCCAAACAAATAAATGTAATTAAGAAAACTGACCGACACTAAAATTTAAAGCAAAACTAAGAATAGGACGCACCTTTTGAAACGATAGTTACCTAGGCTGCAGGCTGGCACCGACTTCAAAATTAAGTGATAACTGTAAATATTTAAATAGTTAAAGATGACTTTGTTAAAGTATTAGGTATTAAGTCGTCAATCACTACATAGTATAAAACAAAGTCGCTTTTTCTGTCATGTTGTCCCTATGAACGCTTAAATCTTTAAAACTACGCAACGGATTTTGATGCGGTTTTTTTTAATAGATAGAGTAACTCATGAGGAAGGTTTTTATGTATAAACAGTAGACAATTACCACGGGCGAAGCCGGGGCGGGCCGCTAGTATTTAAATAATTGCATATATATAATAAGCATCAAGCAGATAAATGAGGTTATTTATCGCTTTTTAGTTATGTAGGTTTTTTCTGGTTAAATTTTTTGTCGTTTGTGTTTTTTTTAGTGTAATGTATTCCTACACTAACAATCCTCTACTTGATACCATAAAACCCATCCAGCAAACATACGTGCTTCGGAATATACTCGTATAAGTAACCGCATCCCGATAAATCTTCCATGGTCGGGTGACGTCGTGTCAGTTGTCACAAGTGACAAACGGCGAGAGCTGTGTGAGGGTCTAGTATGGTTGGATTTGGAACGTTTTAGGGTTTTGAGGACAAGTATGTATTCACAGGAAGATAGTAAATAAAAAATAGTATTTTTTCATATGTGATAGGGAGACAAACGCACAATTGTGTCACCTAATGGTAAGTGATCTCCGCTGCCCATGAACATCAACAATCGCACAAGAGCCGCAGATGCGTTGCTTGCCTTTAAAAAACCCATACTCTCCGCAACTGAGCTCTGGCGACCTTACACACCAGCAGAAACATAGCACAATAGTTTCAATTAGCTATACTGTGGTCTTCTGTAAGTTGGAGATACTTCCCCGGACGAGCGGCTCATTCGAGACTAAGTTTCACTAAGATCTACTTCCTTAAATTACATTTACCCCTAGCAGGATTTCGAGACCGAAATGTATATTATTACCTTTCTTCTGGAGGAGGCCTACTAATGATGATGATGATGATCATGATGATGAAGTACTAATGGTTACTTGGTTGAGTGGATATTTTCTTTTTGGTAGGACAGTTGTAGCGATCACATACCATCAAATGGCCAATCTTCAACACCTACCCTCATAAAACAAACTCTTTAAATCCTAACGAAATACCAACACTATCCCTCCCCGGCCAGGCAGAAGGCATACCAAATACTAATCCATTTACAGAGCATACGTGCCTTGAAATTTTCCAGCGCTGGCCACGACCCGATAAATCTCCCGCACTCTCGAAGACTTATTTTTTATTGAAGTGATTCGTAGATTGGTTGAACAGTGTCAATGGGATCAAGGTTTCTCTTTGTAAACAATAGGTTGATGGTTTATGTACCTATTTGTTTTGACTGTCAAAATTAATAATAATAATGCTAATACCCTTCCGGCCGTTTATCGACCATGGCGGCTGATCTTAAGATCAATTAGATAAGCAGGATATAGTATAGTGCACAATTAATGAGTGCGCAAGCACAGGTGCACTCCCTATTCCCTCATAGTTCAGTGGAACAGCAACTGGCACGACCGTTAATATGTCAAGCGCAGGATCAACGGCTTGACGTGCCTTCTAAACTACGGAGGAGCTCGAGATGACATTTTTCGGTCACCCATCCGATGACTGGTTTCTGTGAAAGTTACTTAACTTTGCAATCGCAGGCCGAGCGCGCTAACTACTGCGCAATCGAGCTCCAAAATAACTTACTCCACCAAAGAGACCCAGAGTGAATTTCAATCCATTAACACATCCAGACACATTTATCAACCTTGGCTATAAGTGCGTCATCCGTCACTCACCTACGATAACACTTACGTGAATAACTCATTCCGAAGACATTTATAATGAGCTTCTAGCCGATATTAATTATGTAGTACATTTACTACTACCTGACTGCTTGACGTTTCGGCTGCGTTACACCAATCGTAGTCGCAAGCGGACTGGTGTCATACATGTACTTCATCACTACTTGTTTTATAAATGCAACAATGAAAGCAACTCTGTCTGTCTGTCTGTTACATTTTTCCGCTTTTCAACCGATTTTGATGAAATGGCACATTCTTAGACCCTGAAAAATAAAGATCAGAGAGTGAGAATGAGAGAGAGATAAAATCTACACGGATGAAATCTACTACGCGTTTTATCCCGTTAAACTTTGTGTTAACCCATATAGCCCAGCCGTGCCCAAATATGGAACGCCTAAAGAAATACCCACATTTTTTTATTATTTAAATTTTTATGATTTTTTATTATGAAAACGTATTAAGTATGAAACTGGACATTTTATTATTATAGAAAAAGTAAAAAAAATATTCAGATTTAGATTTTAGCGGACATTTTGTAGGGGGGTTTTAAGGATAAGAGATAACCAAAAGTACGTAATTTTTATTAGTAACTTTTTCTTCATAACACTTTTATATTTTTTCATAAATAACATAAATATAGTGTGAACTTTTTGTGGAAAATAAATCACAATAATGAATTGAGTATTGATAACTGTAGAAGTGATTTTACACTGGTGTCCCCATTTGAGGTCGGTGGGCACATGAGAGGTAAATAACTCCTGTTTTTGTTACCATATAAGTCTGTATAAAAATGACAATAACAACATTTATCAGTACAAATATGTACTGCTATCTTGAAAAAGGATCGTTTTTGTGATATGATTGACGATGATGATCCATCGAGGCATTTAGATACTCTTTCTCCAAAGCCCAGGCATAATTACAGACGAAAAATATGGGGATGAGGATAATATACATAGCAGTGAAGCTCCACGAGACATACCAGAAATAATCTATGTATTTATGAAATAAATAATCATGAATAGGATAGTAGGTATCGAAACGCTTGCCGAAAATAAGTGACTCGGAACTTATGTTCAAGGATAGGTATTGCAGCCGTAAGAGGGAGCCCTAGACACAATATCGTCTACTTCCAGGCGGCCAGTGCCTGTTGCACGACAACCAACAGGTTCTTAGTTGGGTACAGTCGGTGAAGGTAGAACCTAAAATTATTCGTCAGTTGTAGTAACAGAGGTGAAGTACAAAATCCGTGCTGATCTCAACCAAGGTTCCGAAAAAAGTCAATCAATCACTACTATAACTAGGGAATAGTGTCTGAACTACGAATTCAAACTACGAGATCGTTTTGCCTCTCAGAAAAGGCTGAAGCGCTGTGAAGGAGAATCAAGTTGACATTTGTGGGATACCAGCATCTTTTACAAAAACAACAAGGGGATGGGCTGTGTTTATCAAGCACACCCTGTCTATTTCTAAATATCCGCTATACGTTGAAAAATTGTGATGGGTATTATTGGATTCGGCAGTTGAAAGTGCATGGCAGAGTGATGGTGGCCTAGTTGAGCGATGGTGGCCTTGTGGTACGGACGGCGCCTCACATACGTGAGGTCCGCGGTTCGATTCTGGGCCCACACCTCTGGATTTTTCGATATCTATGTGTGGATGTGTGCCATTAGCTCGGCGGTGAGGGAAAACACCGTGAGGAAACCTGCACATTCAGTGATTTCTGACTTTAGTTCAGTAAGATCAGAACGTGTTACCATGATCCAATCTGTCCGGTTCCCCTCTATGGGTTACGAAGGTGGCAGTCGCTTCACTGTAATAACCAGACTTGCCCAATCCTGGATCATGGTCAAAGCGGACCCCACATCGAAACGGGATAAACGCTAGAAAGAAGAAGAGAAGAGAGAAGTTGAAAGTGCATGGCACCTTCACAATCTGACCGAAGTAAGCTTCGTTACTTTGACAGGATTGAGGATGATTAGCATCAATATCATCATTACATATCTCATTATTTGAGACATAGAGAGGGTGACTTTTTGCGTCCACAGCTTCTGTAGAACCAAGATTTCAGCATGACAATAAAGGTCACTTACCACAAAAACATTTCCAACACCTGCAATGTTTTAGATGTCACAAAGTAGCTCATTGGCAATGCAGAAAGTGCATACAGACTTTAAGAAATGTAAGAGGATGCTTTGAAAAAAATCACCCCGTATGAGTCCAGCGTCCTCATTTGAGCACGGGCGTTTTTTTCCAAGAAAAAATTTTTTTTTCAGATTTTTTTTTATGTTTTTCTAATAACAGTAGTTGTTTCAACCACCTAATAAAGAAATTTCTGAAATTCCACCGCTAGGTTCCTCATGGGTCCAAATGGGTTAAATTAAGCTCAAAAGTCTAAAATGGTAAGCTTCTAGTCAAGTTTTGGCTAAGGCGGTCAGCCCATCTTTTACCTTTTTAATCAGCCGGGTAACCGCTTATTTTTCAAAAGCAAGTCCCGGTCTTAACGCGGGTGCGAAGGAAAACGCAGAGGTTAAATGGCTAGTAGTGGGATGAACGACTTTAATCCCAAGTTCCACGGTTGTAGATCTAGCTAGCCTACAGTTAAAGTACGTAAAAGTGTTCCAAATTACAAAAGTATCAGCCTATTAACGTCCCACTGCAAGGCAAAGGCCTTCATCATTCGAAATCATGTTTTCTTTACAAATATGGGTTTTGGCTTAATCACCGCGCTTGCCAAATGCGGATTGGTGATCACAAACCAATTTGTAGTGGTAAGAGCGCTGTTCTTAAAACCTCGGAGGAGGTACTTCGAATCCCACGGTAAACTTTCAATTTGTGTTAGTTTTCCCAGTTTGGTTAAGAAATTGCAGCCTTGAATCACCTGATTGTCCCATAAGAATGATGATTCCGTGCTTAAGAAGGTACGTTAGGCCGCTGGTCTCGACCATGATCCAAATAGACTGGTTTCCCTTGTAAGAGTTACGGAGTTCAGACGATAGTCGCTCCATTGTAATAACCAGGCTGGTCAATTCCGGATCATAGTATTAGCGTACCCTGGGCGCATATTTATAATTAACTAGCGGCCGCCCGCGACTCCTTCCGCGTGGATTTCTTTTTTTCGAATTAAAAAGGAGCCTATGTTCTGTCTCAGGGTCTAAAGATTGTCTGTACCAAATTTCATCAAAATCGGTTGCGAGGTTTAAGCGGGAAAGCGTAACAGACAGACAGACAGACAGAGTTACTTTCGCATTTATAATATTAGTTGGGATACCAAAAAAAGACATTACCGCGCCTTATAAAATTACCTAAAGTATGTTTATTATTAACATGCGTGACAAATGTATTAAACGCATGTCTCACATGTATGTACCATCAAACGGATTGCTTCTAATTTTTACCCCGCAACCCTTATCTTTCAAGGCAAAGATTTACTAGGCAACATCAGTCGACCTACTTCGCGTTTGCAAATCCCTCCGAATGTATGCGAGACATTGACGTGAGGTTTTGTGCGAAATGTCCCGTTTGATGCCACTCTAGGCTAGTTTTTGGGTTGCCCGTTTTTGCGTTGTCATAATGTACGGGTATAATGGTCAGCAATGATACAATATTTTATAATTTTTACGATAATGTAAATTGTTATTTGTATATTCATGCCTCAGAATACAGGTTTGCTTTGTATTCTAGGATTTATGTTAGGTATAAATAAATGTACACTTATTTTCTGGTAACATACTATATTGTGTTAACACAGATAGTTTTCGCGAGCATCCGGGGCTGGTCGCTATACTACGTTTTTAACAGAACTGTTAAAACTAACCTTATTGAAAATTCTTTATGAGTAGGTACTTATGAAAAGGAGAAGCGATAGGAAAACTTTATTGCTGCAATTTACTAATTTCATCATCATTTTCCTGCCCTTATCCCGCACTAGGCGGGGTCGGCGCAGCATGTGTTCTTCTTCCACTCGCTCCTGTCATTCGTCAACTCTTCATTTACTCCTTTCACGTCCATGTCATACTTCACGCAATCCATCCATCTCTTTCTTGGTCTTCCTCTGCTCTTGTTTCCATCCACATTCATGTTCATCACTCTCCTGGTGACATGCCATTCATCCCTTCTCATGACATGTCCATACCATGCTAGCCTTGCACTCCTAACCTTATCCACTATCGGTGCAACTTTCAGGCTTCCTCTTATATACTCATTCCTAATTTTATCCAGCCGGGTTACCCCAAACATCCATCTTAACATTCGCATCTCACTTGCATGCATCTTTTTTTCATCCATCTTTACTAATTTAACAAACTTAAACAAAAGTTTCCATCGCAGACAAACCGGTTTGTCCTAAATGATAAATCATAACGAAAACGAAGTGTATCTTGTTATTAACTAAATAGGCAGGAATAAAACAGTAAAATTGAACTTTGAACTGATACATACAATTGAAACCCAGTCACAACCCATGCTGTAATATTCAGAGGGGCACGTAATGTTAAGTTCATGAATATTCCATGCAGTATATTTATTAGGATGCCTCCTGAATGGATGGCCGGCCATGTTGTTTCACTGAAAGGATTTATGTAAAACATGTCTCACGTGTCGTCTGGATGTAGTGATTTAGTGTAGACATCGTTGTACGTACATATTATATTAAACTAGCGGCCTGGTACGTGCTTCGCTACGTGTGGTAAATGAAGAACCACTCGACCGATTTTAGGCAAACTTCACATAAACCGTCTTCTAAATAGTCCAAACAGTTCGTTCATGAGTTATTATAAAGTGGCAACGAAAAATTCTACTTATTTTTATTAGATTAAGATTAAATTAGGTAGTATAGGAAAAATTTTGAATGTCGATATTTCGGTTTACCTACCTGTGCTAGTGCGAATATTAAACAACACTTTTGGGGAAATGTTTGATTATACAGCAAATAATTTGATTCAATGCTGAGCACTGGCCTATTGAGTGTAAATTATTTTGACTTTGTTTGTAGTTTTATTTTTTACTAGCGGCCGCCCGCGACTCCGTCCGCGTGGATTTCTTTTTTTCGAAAAAAAAAGTAGCCTATGTTCTGTCTCAGGGTCTAAAGATTGTCTGTACCAAATTTCATCAAAATCGGTTGCGAGGTTAAAGCGGGAAAGCGTAACAGACAGACAGACAGAGTTACTTTCGCATTTATAATATTAGTTGGGATTTAAAAAAAAATATATTTTTAATATATGACTGTGTTGAATCTGATGTTCCTACAATGTTTACACTCAATAAACGATTTCTTTCTTCTTCTTTATTTAAATCAATCGATAAAATGATTCTTCAATAGCAATAGTATTTTGAACTGCTGGGCCACGAGCTTTCCTTAAGAGGGATAAGGCTTAAAACCTCCCCGAGACCCAGAGTAGATAAGTGGCTATTATCGAATCCTTACGCAGCACGTTTTATGTGTCTTCCGACGCAAAGAGGAACTCTGGATGAAAAATGTTGGTCACCCATCGGATGACCGACTTTGGCGAAAGTTGCTGAACCTGAACTATCGCAGACCGAGCGCTTCAACCACTACGCTACTGATAGCCTCAAAAGTATACCTATTTGGCTCATATTTTAACCGTGGAAAGTATGGCTAAACCAATAAATAATTCAAGTAATTTCAAAAGGATGTAGCCCTTTCTTCACTATGTACCAGGTTCCGGCGGGACGAGACAGGCCGCAGGAAACACTGGACATGGATTATTCATGGTTATGTGATGCCGTAATACTGAAGTATAGCTATGTTATGTGATATTTACAAGTTCTCAATTGAAACATGTTTTTTATGTAGAACAAGGTGAAGCAAGCAAAACTGTAGAATTTTGTAAACCCAATGGATTTTTTCATACCCGAGATGACAGTTTGTATAAACAATTTTGGCAAAGGTCGGTCATCCGTTGGTTGACCGAAAATCTTTGTGCTAGAGTTTCTTGTTGCTCCGGATATCACGCTAAAGTTGAATTTATTAATTGTAACTTTATGATATGAAACATTCAGTTGAATTTATTAATTGTAACTTTATGATATGAAACATTCAGTTGAATTTATTAATTGTAACTTTATGATAATATGAATCATTCAGTTTAATTTATCAATTGTAACTTTATAGTGAGCATCCCTTCAATGTGCATGCATGAGATCAGATGATTTTTTCTCTGTAAATAATTACAAGAAAATTGATTCTAAAATACTGAACAGAGGTATACTTATACGTCTGAAAAAGATAACTAAATTATTGGACACAAACATTTATATGCATACTCTGTAACCTTTGACAAGCAATCCATCTGCTTATATCGCAATATATCTTCCCTGTATGTATCAGAGGTTATATTCCACCTAGCGCGGGTATAGGACGGACATCCTAGATTAGATTTGAGGCGGCTGAGGCCGGCGAGTGACCCTAATAGCCGGGCCGGATCACGCCAGTGTTGCCATGTCAAATATTGTACTATATATATTTCATATATTTCACCCAGCTTCCGAGGAATATGATACTGAAATAAATAATAAATGAACAAATTCCTTGGACTATCACACTGATAACTTAGCTTCAGAATAAGCTTGAAGGTTGCACTTTAAGAATGTTATAAAACGAACATACTCAAGTGATGTATTCATAAAAGTATTTAGTTTTTAGCAGCCGAAGCGGGCCGCTAGTGTAATAATATTTCAGTAAACTGATAAAATTAATCAAATTTTTAAGTTTTTTTTTATGAGCAATGATGACAAGTACAAATGAAATTAAAATCTCACACAAACAAAACATTGTAAGCATTATTAAGATGTCAATGTACATTATGATACAAGAACATTTGCCTCTAGTGAAATGGGAACCCACTACCCTCGGTTAAATTAGGATCACTATCAACTATTCCAACGGGCATGTCGAAAGTGTTTATGTAATTATTTCGCCTTCATCATTAACATAATTATTTTCATAACATAATCCAAATTCGTCAGGTCTACTAACGGTCTCGGTAGCTTAGTGGTCAGAGCGCTTGCCCGGATTGCAAGAGGCGCTGGGGCGATTCCCGCCTGAGCCACGAGATTCGATGAATTCTTCTTTGTTTCTATTTTTAACATTATAGTTAAAAGGTATAATAATACCTAGCATTTAAAAATGCTAAAATAAAATATACAAAAACATAATCCAGTTTAGTTGAAATGTATTGTCATACTTTAGAGCTTTCGGATTTCAAAAGAATGCTGTTGCCACGGAATAGCGTTTCTGACTCTTCAACTAAACATCAAAAGTGTTTCATCCAGACACAATACCACTCAAGATTGATCTAACGATATGTATATGCCGGCGCAGTTGTAATTGTGAACATTAATAATAATCGATACCAAACTCTGTGGTTAGAATTTTGAATACCGAACTCTTTGGAGGGAAGCGAATGTCACTGGCTGGTTGGCCACGAAGGTTGGCGGGAAAAGTGACAGCTCGCTTGACGTAACTCAGATCGTTGGTTGTATCGTGCGGGATAAGATCCAATGGAATAATGGGTTGGCATCTTGCGCATATACCACGCGTTCTGAGGAATGTCTAGTTATTTTACAATCCGTTGTGCAATTATATCTCCGTGTTAATCCAAGCCATCCTTGAACATAGACGTAAAACTCTAATATGTACCGCGTGCCTACATCAGAAGTGGGATTCACTCAAGCTCACAAGGCGGGGTTCACATCACGGGATTAACTTAGACTCGCACCGCAAAACGAAGAAACCGGTTGTGAAAAATGGCGAAGGAACTTTAGCAGGAAAATGCAGTTGCATCATAACTGCAACGTCTCATATTGTGCTACGGTGATAGTTGTGAAAATTAATAACGTGTTACGGAAAATAACGTAATGAATGGAATGTGGTGCTTGTCTGTGGAGCAGTAGAATCACAATTAAAGCTCTGATATAAGCGATGAAGACGCCTTCTTCGAGATCGGTGGACAACGGCGGCCGTGCGGCGGCGACGACGACATCGGCGGGAGCGACAAGAGGGCGCGTCAACAAGGCGGCACATCCGCAGGCCGGGAGCGGGTGCAGGCAGATTGGGTGAGCGGCGCGTGGATTTCTGCCTCGTTCGAGTGCACTTGGGAGCATGATCTGGTGAGCTGTATTGTTTGCATCGATTTGAATTCTCGTTGATTAAAAAAAAGTTTAAGTTTTAAGTTAGCTGAAGTAAATGAGCTTGCCATGATATTGTGTAATTAGTACCTAGACTAAATAAGATGAAGAGTGAAAAAGTCTGAATAAAAAATAACAACAATGGCGCGTAGCGTTGTCATGGCAACCGACGCTGATGGTAAAGCAGCAACGCGCGCTTCGTTGTCGGTGGCTAGGTGCCTCCTTGCATGAACAAAAATTACCTAATCCTTACATTCTATTCGACGCTTTACTGGATAGATAATTACAAAGTGACATCATGTATGGATAGTGTGATTTGATTTTTGAGCATTACGCTTAGCTTTTTGGGAATATGACAGCAATAGAGGTTCGTTAAAGTAAATTCAGTGAGTGGCGGTATTGACTACAACATAATTTATATTGATATGATTTGTACCCGTAATTTGGAGGCAAATCTAGTCTCGCTAGCCTTTTGGAACTTAAGTTCGATTTTCTAGTTACTTTCTTACCGGTTTGCCTACAACGCGAAACAATGGTGGCAGTGTTAATTTAGATTAATTGTCACACAGTGCAGTGATGATCATATAGGATGTCCTACCAGTCCGTTAGTGTGTTAGGTGTTGTAATAGGCAAACATAAGCTTAGTTGTTCTCAATTCGCTAGCCTTGTTCTTCTAGGGAAGTGAAGTTTGTTTTACGTTTTATTCTGTATACGAAGAATCAGTAACAAGATGAAATTTGACCCCAAATTGAAGGGATTATTTTAGGTCGTTGAGTTATTATATTGTGAACATCACAAACAAATATGCCCAAGATAGACTAAGAAGGATGCCTGAAGGTAAGTTGTAGACGAGTTGTTGATCACAATGATGATGATTGATACCTGAAGTTCCTAGCACATCGCGTGATTAAGGTGATGAGGTGTTACTAGAGCGCTTGATAGAGGCATTGAAAGCATATCGCTCAAGAGTCGCGTTTTGCTTGTATTTCTAGAGTCACAAAGAGAATATTGTTCCTGAGAAAGGTTGTATGTGCCTCGATGTGTGCGTTCTGCTGTATAGAATCGCGATACGCGTTCAGCTTTGTAAGGATATGTTACGATTTGTTTAATTATAAAATAGGAAGTAGCTTTAGATATTACAGGTTTAAAGCGCAGTCTTAATCCGTCACTATCGTTGAATTTGTTTTGTGGCAATACGAAGAGTGTGAGACAGCGAATAGTCAGACAATGCTGGCTTGACTGAGATATACCTTGGTTTAGTTTTAATGGTCTTATAGCTCATTTTTGGTTATTGTTGATTCAATAGTAGGTATGCAAGTCGCTCAGATTGTTAACATCTTCGGTGCATTTGTAGACGTAGGCATTAATCGGATCCCGTTGCTAGGCGGCCACGCTTGTGAGTGACGTGCGTTTAGATCAGAGAAGTGAATTATTGGACCAGTTGGATCGCCGGATAGAGGTGCTGTGTTATGAAAGGGTTCAGTTGGAGGTATCCCTTGAGTGTGATACTCTGAGATACAGTTTTGAGTGATAACCGGGTAAAGGCTGTCATTGAGTGCTGGAGCATCTGAATTGTAGAGTATTGTATACTTCACCTAATTCACTGTAGGTAGTTACATTATAAGTCTTGTTGAATCTCTAGTACCTAAAGGTTTGTAAAGATTTGCATATCTACACTGCTGGCTCACGTAGCAGTTTAAATCGATAGTGGTTTGAATAATGACGAGAGAGATTAAATTGTGTGTTGAAACTCGAGTAAGGTGCTCTTGTGTTTGACCGTACCAGCTGTTATTACGTAGTCGTAGCCCGGTAGAAATCAGTGTGTTCCTGTGGGAATGCGGTCGGCGTGTAACACTGGAGGAGGACGGGGCCTGGAGAGACGAGACTGGAGTGTCTAGTCACTGAGCGATGTACACGGATTCATTGGTTGACGGTGTGAGAGCAATTGAATTGATGATCTGCAAGTTACCGTGGCGTAAGGGCTATTACTCGAGAGTTGCTGTTAGTTTCTGTTCTAGTAGAAAATGGGTAGGGCTTAATGGTATACTACCTCTCAAATACGAGCAACTGCCTGGGGAAGTACCTCCACCTTACACAAGACCACGTTGAAGTAGCACTTCGTAACGGTTTGCTATGTTTCTGCTTATAATGTAGGTTTCCAGTACTCGGTTGGGGAGGGTATGGTATGTTTTACAGACAAGCAACGCATCAGCGACCCTTGTGATTTTGTTGAAGACCATGGGTAGCGGTGATGACTTGCTATAAGTTGACCGTCTTGCTCGTTTGTCTTCCGCTGATATATAAACAAAAGCAACAGTATTGCGTGATCCAGGCTAATGATTTTGGATCTTCGATAATTTTACCATGTTTGTAGAAGCTTGGTCAAAAGTGGCCGAGTGGTGGCAAAGTATACTGCTGGTGTGTTTCTTTTTCAGATGCGCAAGAGGACATTTCACGTGTAAAAAGTGCTGGCGAGATGACGCTTCGATGAAGGTCCACCGTCACCAACAACTTCACACGAGGACGTGTGCCCGCAGGATGACCGTGTCGGAGCATCAGCACTGTGCTGCCATCTATCGAAGCTGGAAGATATTAGTTTTAAGCGTAATCGTGGCTGCATAGATTGCAACCGGTTTCGGTCAAAGTTTATGAGCGACTAGATGCAAGGGCGCTAAGCGAATACGGCGGGAACTACGTTTCGAGGCTTCTCTAACGTTTCGCGCGCTTCGACGGAGTTGTTAAGGCGAGGATCGATTGGACTAACTCATAGTGATCACGTGTCTCTGTCCGATTTTGTTCTCAATTGCATTGCAGACCGTGATCGAAATTATTAATCGCTTCAATCAATCATGGAAACCCTTAAAGTGATACACTAGAGCGAGATATAATTGTGCAATAATTGTGCCCCGCGATCAATGGATAGTTAGAAGCAAATTCATGTCATTTATTTGGTGAGACAGTTCCATTTTTGTCAGAAATGTGTGTGAGGGTGATGCACGTGTACGTAGATTGGAGAGACTGGCCTAGTGGTCGACGTCCTTGGTTGAAGTGATACAAAGCATTCTAAGAGATTTGCGCGTGTAGTTGATTGGAAGGACTGGCCTAGCGGTCGACGTCCTCGGTCAAGCTGATACGTAGCATTCTGAGACAAGTGTTTGTGTGTGTGGTCGATTGAAGGGTTGGCTCAATGAGCAAGCCGACGCCTTGATGAGATAGAGGGTAGTCTCAATGAGTGAGGCTACGCCTTGATGTGATGATGGGTAGTCTCAATGAGTGAGTCTACGCCTGGTGGGCAGGCTCAATGAGTGAGTCTAGGCCTTGTTGTGATGATGGGTAGTCTCAAGGAGTGAGTCTACGCCTGGAGGGCAGGCTCAATGAGTGGGTCTATGCCTTGATGTGTTGGTGGGTAGGCTCAAGGAGTGAGTCTACGCCTTGTTGAGATGTCGGTTAAGCTCAATGAGTGAGCCTGCACCTTGTGTGAGATGGAAGTTGAACTCAATGAGTGCGTCTACGCTTTGCGTGAGATGGAGGATTGGTTCAATGAGTGAATGTGCGCCTGTGAGGTAATGACGTATGGGCTTGCTCGTGAGAGTCAATGTCCAGACCGTCTTCTTTGTTCCGTTTATCCCGTGGGGATAGAGGGGGCAGCTCGTTGGAGCGTATGTCTGAGTCATGTGAACGTTGTTCTTTTCCAAGCTGTTATGGTATTGATTTGAGTCAGGAATGGACGAGCGTAGTTGCTACCAGATAGTCTGCGTTTGTAAGACGTAGAACGCACAGGGACGTGCGTATGTCAGGTTTGGCCGTGCCGGCGCAGTTGTAATTGTGAACATTAATAATCGATACCAAACTCTGTGGTTAGAATTTTGAATACCGAACTCTTTGGAGGGAAGCGAATGTCACTGGCTGGTTGGCCACGAAGGTTGGCGGGAAAAGTGACAGCTCGCTTGACGTAACTCAGATCGTTGGTTGTATCGTGCGGGATAAGATCCAATGGAATAATGGGTTGGCATCTTGCGCATATACCACGCGTTCTGAGGAATGTCTAGTTATTTTACAATCCGTTGTGCAATTATATCTCCGTGTTAATCCAAGCCATCCTTGAACATAGACGTAAAACTCTAATATGTACCGCGTGCCTACATATATTTTTTATTAATAAACAAATAACCCTTAACCTTAGGTTTTCTGGATTTAGCAAGTCACATCATTCACACAGTCTGGAATGGAATTAATTAGCGTCCCTGGAATATTCCGAATATTTCCGACGAGTTTTGGCACGAATATTCTGTGGTATAACCCAGATGCTAAATATAACCTAAATTTAACCTGGCAACTCTATGTACGGAAAAATACTGTTATAGAATTTCAGTGTGGTGAGCGAAAATTTGCAAGGATATTGAAAGATGATGGGCAAAGCGATTTCGTAAGAATGAAGTTGACCCCATGTTACGGGGTTTCTCTCCGCATATGAATAAATCAGTAGGTCATGGGTTCCCTTGGTTACAATTACAACGACGTCAGTTTGTTCAATCATCACAAATAGCTTTTGCAGTCATTGAGGTGTTAACTACTACGTACGTAGAGTAGAGAGTGGACATCGAGAACAATATTTGTGCGTCAACTTGGAGGGAAGGGACGGATAATTTAGTTGATTTTTGCCTTTTTACCTATGAAATGACCCGCTACTTATTTTACATCCTTTATTGATTTGTGCATGTTTTATAGCAAAAGGGGAAGCTTTGAGGAGCTCGATGGTTAGCACACTCGGCCTGCGGTTGCTAAAGTTAAGCAACGTTCGCAGATGCTAGTCATCGGATGGTGACCGAAAAATTTCATCTCAAGCTCCTCCGTGCTTCGAAAGGCACGTTAAGCCGTTGGTCCTGCGTCTGATCTCTCTACGGTCGTGTCAGATTGCTGTCCCACCGAATTATGAGAGTGAGGGAATAGGGAATGCACCTGTGCTTGCGCACTCACCTGTGCACTATAATATATCCTACGTACCTGGCTGATCGTAAGATCGGCCGCCATGGCCGAATACGGCCGGAGGGGTATAACAAAAGATGACATTTTTACCATTATAAACATAATACAAATAGACAGCAACTATTGTCCTTGGACAAAAAAGTGTTTAAGAAAATATTTCGTCGAGATTATAATTAAGAGATGTGACAATTATACAATACATGGTAATCGAATAAGATTTAATAAAAGAGTAAAATATCCTTAAAGTAAAACGAATTAACTTCTCAAAAACAAAGGGAAAGCTTCGCTACTTCGCAGTATCTTCACAACAGATGTTTCAATGTTTCACAGGCAGATTCAGAATGTTATTGCTCTAATAATAATGATAACTCTGGCATTTAAACGAGTCTGCGAAGTTAGACAACTTTAGGAGTGTAGCTAGGGTTGGCATTGGCAGACGTTTCGTTATTTCTTATAAAAGAGCTAGTGCTTTGTGAAACTACCACTCGAATGAGCCGCTTGTCTGGGGAAGAACCTCCACCTTACAGAAGACCAAGGTGAAGAAGCACTTCGTTACTGTTATGCTATGTATCTGCTGATAAATAAGGGTACCAGAGCTCATCAAAAAAACTCAAATGTTGTTAATACTTGTTTTTGTCTCACTATTTTGTCATCATCATCATCAGCCTGTTCCTGTCCAAAAAATGGACGAAGACATTCCCACCGCATGTTGCGAGCTTTATGGTACTACAGTAGGTACTACCTACGGTGAACAATAAAATGTTTTTTTAAATATACATTACTGTTAATATTGTTAAAAATAAGGAAATTCTGATAATTTCTGTATTATTTAATAAAATAATTATAATTTTCTAAATTTTAAATATTTTTTTTAATAAATGTGACAGCTATAATGTTATGAATTTGAAATAAAAATACTCCTAGCCGAATTTTGACGGGCTTTATATGTACAGCGAGTTGAGCTATATAATTCCGTACTTAATCAATTGAAATTGTATTCCTCTTGCATATAATTGGGTTGAAGTGTTCCCTAGAAGTCGCCAGCCCTGTGCAACAGATAACAAAGTCAGAAGCGAGTCCGGGAGTCGCGACTTGATTGAGGCAATAACGACGTGTGCTATTGTTCAGACAACGCTCACTCCTGCTTTGACTGCCAACTGCGCTGAGATTATCTCAACTACAGAATATCTCAAACATCTGAGATATAGTACGTACCACTGCGGCCGAGCTTATGATCAGCAGTGCCGAAACTAGGGCGGTGCCAACGGTGCCCAGGCTCAGGGCGCAGACCCTGGAGGGGCGCAGAAATGACCAGACTGGTAGATACTAGGGGCGCAGTTTTGAAAGCTCGCACCGGGCGCATAAAAGGCTAGTTACGGCACTGATGATCAGCCAAGTACGCAGGATTATTTTATTGCACCAGTGAGTGAGCAATCACAGGTGCTCTCTCAATTCCCCACTCTCATAGTTGGTGGGACAGCAATCTGACACGACCGAAGAGAGGTCAGGCGCAGGAACAACGTCTTAACGTGCCTTCCGAAGCACGAAGGAACTGGACATGAAATTATTCGGTCACCCATCCGATGACTGGCCCCTGCGACAGTTGCTTAACTATGCAATCTCAGGTCGAGCGCGCTTTGTGAATGTTTTCTGTTTCTGCTGGTGAGTATGGTTTCCAGTGCTTGGGTAAGGTAGGGGGGTTTTAAAATAAGGCAACACATTAGCGACCCTTGCGTTGTTGTCGAAGCTCATGGGCAGCGGTGATTATATAACTTTCTTGCGCGTGCTTACATAAAACAAACGTCCATATCTTGACAATGACAGCCCCAAAAAATAGCATGACAACCCCAGGTGAACCATTTTCCTTAAAACCAGGGGGTAAGAATCACGACAAAGTCGGCGGCGTAAGAAGTATGCTGCAACCTTAATTGAAGCGGGCACTCGGAATCTCCTGCATTTTTTTCGAGTGGTCCATTTTTACAGGGACGGAACGAGACGAAAGGAATAAGGTTCTGTGGGGCGATGGGAAAAACCATTTTTCGGTCGTAATAATTGTACAATAAGAACTACTTCTTCTTTCTTTTTTCCTTCAGAAGGAATCGAAAACGCGTGGCTTGCTTTTACAGATTAAAACTATTAAGATAATTCATATTAGTTTAATGTGGTCTATTCAAAAGAAAACTCCTCGAGTCGACTTGAGCAGCAGGCTTCAGGTACCTAAACCAGTTATAGGTTAAATTGTTGGGTTTATTTACCCTCAAGTGAACAATAAATAATAAGAACATTTTTACGTCATATCGCTCAAATTACATCATACTCGCTTTATGTTGATTGGTGTATGAGTGTAAGTGTAAGGTAAGGTAATATTTATCATTATTGTTCGATACTTAGAGCAAGCAGTTGTCTTTATTTCTCCCGCGCATCACTTAATTACAATCACTTTTCTTAAAAATAAACTGCTGCCCATAAAAAACAAACATTAATTGACAACAACTTTCTCTTGTTTCTCCCGATATTTCCACGCCGTCAAATCTTCTAAATAAACTTGTAACAAACTTGTACGGAACCATTTCAAGACGTCCGCTTCACGCTTCGCCAACCGTGAGGGAGACACCGAGTTTTTTAACTTAATGAAGGAAAACTCTAGTTCCTGCGAACAGGTGCTCTCGTAATGTTTTAGTTCTATCTTGCTGTGTTGTGCCTTTGCAGATGTAGGACGATATTTTTGTTAAAAGCTAAAATTTTTGTCGTTGGTCTAGAGGTTCAAGTGCCGGGAAGGGGCTTTGGGTTCTGCGTACGATTCAAGAAACTAGAGGCAGCGCTAGTATGCGGTCTACACACCCTTATCAACAGTGTTGTGCCTAACTTATAGATAGTGTTGTGTTTTCATATCGCTGTGCTGTCGAAATGTTGATAGTCCTATCAACAAAATAGCTTATTTTCAGACCCGACTAGCGACAATAGTTTATTGCATAAATTAAAACTTGCCTTTGTCATATGGTAAAAAACTGTTAAAAGTATTATTATCATCTGCCCCCACCCTCATGTTGGTTTCTGCGTACGATTCAAGTGTGTGTTTGTAATAAGAACTCCGCTTTACATGCGTGTGGTCAGACTGGTCGGCAGTTCAAAACCCGTCAGGCATGGACCTCTTGATTATCAAAAATCTATGTGCGTAAATTCATACCAGCTGTGAGGAAAACATCGTGTGGAAACCTACACATTATGAGTTAGTGTGTGAAATGGAGAAGGCAATGGCAAACCACTCCATTAAAATTGTCACGAGAGTTGTTGTGTGTTTCATTCTATACATGATCACGACCCTCAGTAATGAGGAATACGAGTCACGAAGAAAAAATATAATTAGTGAGATTTTTTTAAAAGTATTAGTTTAATTTAATTTTACCTTACGGTCCCAGGTTATCTGATTTAGGGGCGTTGAAGAATGGATTCTTGGATGGTACTAAAACAAGATAAATTTTGATTCTGAGTAACATTTTACAATTAATACGGAAGTCCTTCAAAGTGATCTCACAAATGTTGAAAAAAATCAACACAAATTAAAGCCATCTAACACAGCACCACTCCATCAAATAAAAGTTTTTGACTTAATCACCACGCTTGCCAAATGTGTGATCTTATTATACCTAAATCAAAACTCTCTAAATATGTACAGAAAGATCGGAAGTAAACAAAATTAGGTTTGTTTACACAAACCCTTGACGACGGAGGTATTCGGAAAATAAGCGGTGAAATATTTATTACGATGGGAATTATCTTGCCATCCCATCCCCTTCCAAACATTCATCAACAAAATAAAGATTTAATTTTTATTACCAAGATTTGATTTTAATTTCCTTAATATTTTAAAGGGTACCGTGCATTACTTACCAGTAATAATTCCCATTTAACACCACAATACCATACCATTAAACACTGCCATTGCCATTAAACAGTTACAATAGTGTAAGAATCTAAAAAAGTAATAGTTATGTACATTCATAAATAAATAAAAAAAAATTACACTTCATGCCAATACTAATGCTAGTACTAAATTATGTTTATCCGTTCCCTATCATCCATAGTATAAGCTTCATACTTAGTTTGGGACTAGGCAATAGGTGTGTTAGCCCAAGGCAATTATTTTCTTATTATTTATTTATTTGATATCATAATTATAGTCGATAGTAGCTATATACCATAAAACAGCCTCTGTGGAAGTATAAAAAATCAATTTCCCTCTTCAATTAAATTTCCATTCAGCACCGTAAAAATACTGAAACTTTATTTAAATCTAAAGTGCAAAACTAACGTGGTCTCAGTTAATAAACTAAAAGTTGACAGTGGCGCCCCCCTCTAATTAAAAATTCAAATTACGAGCGAGCACTCGGGGGGAGGTAAGTTTTCCAGATCCTTGTTTTTCCAGCCTCAATCTGTTTAATGGCAGCCGGAATGAAATGCGGCCGGGAAGGTAGCATTATGAAATCGATAGACATTTTACTTTAAAGTTTTTTTTATGTGATAAGGAGGCAAACTAACACGCGGGTCACCTGATAATAAGTGAGCACCGCTGCCTATAGACATCAACAACCGTACACGGGTCGCAGTTGCGATGCCTGTCTTTGAAAAACCCCTACCTTCCGCAAATGAGCTCTAGCGACCTAAATCACCAGCAGAAACATAGCACAACAGATCCAAAGTGCTTCTGTGGTCTTCTTTAAGGTGGAGATTCTTCCCTAGACGAGCGGCTCATTCGATCGGAAGTTTCACAAAGCTCTCTCAAAGCGTATTTTTAGCCATTCTAAAAATATATTATCCCGTTTCTTCTGATGGGTGTCGTAAGAGATGACTTAGGGCCATTCCAGGGAATCAGCGGTTCTCTGCGTTTTATCGTTCACCATACTGCGATCTGCAAGGCGCCTGTCTAGCGTGAAGACTATGGGCATACTCCCACCTCTGGCTTAGGCTTTAGTTCAACCGTGGAAAGAGGAGTGGGATAAATAAAAATAAAAACTTGGACTGACATACCAATTGCCTAGCCCCAAACTAAGCTCGAAGCTTGTACTATGGATGTGAAATGGACGGAATTACTTATATACTTTTATAAGCATCCATAACTCGAGTACAAATGCCGATGTTCATCAACAACAAACATTTGCCCCTAGCGGAACCCGCGACCCTTGGTTTTGTAGCCAGGGTCTCTGACCACTAGACCAACGGGCCTGTCAAAACCTAGTAAAGTGTGATGAAAGCAGCTCACAAAAACGTACTTTATATATAAAAAGATCTCACTCTTTACCTATTTTACCGATCAAGATCGGAAAGGTTCTGCATAAACCACAGGCATAAACAGTTAACAGCATCTTTTAACAATTTTACGAGCGACTCCAACATAGATCCATTACGAAAGCTTTCCATTTGACGGCACTAAATCGGACCTGCGCTCACGTTAATGTATCGACCGAAATAATATTTGCGGAGCGGAAATATTTTGCGGGCGGAAAAAAATATCACCGCGCGGCAAAAATGCTCAACTTTTTAGCTGATTACCGTGACGGAAATTTTACGCTTCGCAAGCTCTGTTAGGAGTCTGTTGGCTGTAAATAAATGTCGGTAAATGTTTGTTATGCCGTACAAACACGGTATTTGGAGTGATAAATTAAATAAATAGGAGTAAAGTACAGTGGAATACCGATTACCTGAATTATTCTGGACTAAAAAAATTCGGATAATCGGACATGAACGTACATACTCGTAGAATAAAATTTCTTAAGTTTAAAAAGACACACCTTACTTTTGTTCACCTGAATATCTCGGTCAGAATAAGTTACAACCCCATCAGGCCTTCACAAAAATACAAAGTAAGAAACTAATTCGCATAATAAATAGAAAGAAGAAAGAAAAACGTTCATTGAGTGTAAAAAAGAAAAGATACAAAAAATATCAATAAATGTTTTGTACTTGTTTTTACACCCAAAAGGCAAGTCTTCAGCATGTGTAGAGGTTACTTAATTTTATTTTTTTTAGTAGACATAAAAAAAATATAGAATGTTCCATAGGGAAACACGAACAAACAGGATTGTGCAATTAAAACTAAATGCTGTCGATCAAAAGACGATTGCTTGGGAAAATTGCGAGGTATTAATACAAAATGCTCCCGTGGGCATCGACAAAGCTTTCGCATCTTAAAAAGAAGACGAGATTTTTCATTATTAGGTACTTTTTACGTTACACAAATAAGTCTGTCTTATGTATAATCTCTAAAGAATAGTAATCATTTCTTACTATAATTTTTTAAACCTTAAAAACCTTTTTTACGTTACACAAATTAGTCTATCTTATGTATAATCTCTAAATAAATAAATAAATAAAATAATTTATTTCAGATAACCAGGATCCATAAGATGTTAGTAAAAACTTAATTTTTATGTTAGTATTCTATTTTAAAAAGAGACCTTGTCCTACTCAACATTTGGCCGATCAGTGGACAGTCCCCACTATCAGCTATCTCCCTCAGTACGCTGTGGCAGCTGCCACGCACTCTGTGTAACATGGATGCGCTCTTTTTGCGCATGATAGCTTCGAAGCTATCGACTCCCGCCAACGCAAACATCGCAGAAGCGCTACAGAAACGCGGCAGCCGCAACAGCGCCCTGAAGGCGTTGTTATATTGGACACGCAGGGCATTGTAGGCTTTTTTGGTACTGTTGATCCATAAGCTGCACGAATAAAAAGACGTACAGTATGCTTTAAACAGCGTTATTTTAACAGTATCCGTGCAGGACCCAAACCTGCGTGCCAACATATTTGCCCTCACCGACAGTGCCCTACGCTCCCTATCAATATCTTCATCGTCTTTAAGGCTGTCAGCAACAATATGTCCAAGATATTTAAATTTGTACACTCTTTCTAGAGGTTCGCCATAAAGTCTTATGGGTGGTACTATATTAGGGCATTTACTGCCAGCCTTAAATACCATGAACTGGGACTTGTTGGTATTGTATATTAAACCATGCGAGACGGCGAAACCCTCACAAACTCCGAGAAGAGCTCTTAACGCACCAATCGAGGGCGCCAGCAGGACCATATCATCCGCATAACTGATGTTGTTTACGCACACATTGCCAACGTGGCAACCGATACGCATGCTGCTGAGCTCCCTGATCAGGGCGTCTACATACAGGTTGAAGAGTCTCGGCGAGGTCAGTCCGCCTTGCCTGACACCGCACTCCATTCTATACGGCTCGGAAAGTTCATTCGCCCATCTCACATAGTTCACCTGATTAGAATACCAAAATTTCAGCAAGTCAGTGTATCCATCAGGTAGTCCCGCGTCCTTCAGCTTACGCCACAGTATGTCATACGAGACCAGATCGAACGCCTTACTGAGATCAAGGAAACAGGCGTATACCGGTGTATTCCTGTCCGTATAGTACTTGACAGTGTGCTTTAAGCTCAATATAGCAGTTTCTGTTGACAGACCTCGCGTAAAACCATGCTGGCCATAATGAAGCGTACAGTGCTTGTCTAATACAGAATTGAGCACACTGTCAAATATCTTGGCTATTATCGTTGCCAAAGATATTGGCCTGTAGTTTGATTTGTCCGATAGGTCACCCGTACGGTTTTTCACAATAGGAACCACTGTGGTTCTCATCAAGTCCACGGGCAGGTACGAATGTACGATACAAACATTAAATAAAAGCGCCAGGACCCTAGGCAAATGCACACCAGCATACTTCAAATGCTCAATACTGAGACCATCGTGTCCCGGTGATTTACCCGTTGTCATAGATCTGATGATATGTGCAATTGTTTTTCCACTTATAACCACATGAGGATCACGATTGGTCTCAACACTGGGCACAAATACCGACGACGGACCTAGCGGTGACGCGATTGAAAACTGCTCTCTAAATAGGTTAGCAATCTGCTTAGCGTCACTCACACCACCCACAACCTCAGGAAGGCCAGGTCCAGTATTAAACTGATTTGTAGACTTCCAGAACTTCTTAAAGTCGTTGTTCGAGTGATGTTGAGCCAAGATATCCATTTTCATTTGATTATTATGATTTTGGCACCACTTTAACCTACTTTTAAAAACACGCCGGCTATTTACCATCTCATCATAAATGAAGCCCTGGTTTGGTCGACCGTACAAAACCCACATCATAAACTTGGACCTGGCCTCCCTGTGTGCCGCATTGACATGCTTAAAGAATAGTAATAATTTATACTCAACTTAATAATTTTAACCATAATTTCACATTTTACACATTTTTAGTATTTTTGTTTCGGTTTGATAAACAGGTATAACTTCCGCTTAATTACAATTGTACATGCTTGGACTTACACTTATTCAAATTAACAGGATAATTTTCTACTTATCTTAGTAATAAGACATGTTTCTAAAAGGCAATCCGTGCTAGGCGAGTACATTAACCATTGAAATGAAATGAAATGAAATTATTTATTTAGCAATTTGATATACTTAGTAAACTCTTTTGCACGTCAAAACTTTTTTCGCCGTACCAGCACCTCGACATGAATGACCTGCTGAGAAGAGACGCCGGAAGAAACTCAGCAGTTATGGATTGTGTTACAGAACCTTATTGACCCGAACTAAAGAAACATTCCCAGCCAAATACAACTCAGATACCTACCGTACCTCATCCCTGTTAAAACTTGTCCAAATTCTTGATAAATCCAATCGTTCGCTGGAGGTAGACCCGTCATTAAAACTTACTCGCGCCGCTTCCATTGTCTCCGATTGGTGAATTTCCACAACAATCCTGAAGCGGTCTTGATAATGTCCCGGAGACTTGTCTCGTTTGTTCTGCCCTGGATTTATATATACCGGAAGAGACATAAGAGATTTTACAATAAGGTCTGTAGTGCCAGACAGAATAGTTCTACCACATTTCTACCTTCCAGCCGTTTTTCGACCATGGCCGTTGCTCTTACGATCAGCCAGGTACGGAGGATATGTATTTTATAGTGCACAAGTGATTGCGCGAGCACAGGTGTATTCCCTATTTTCTCACTCTCGTAGTTCGGTGGGACAGCAATCTGACATGGCAGTAGAGAGATCCAGCGCAGGACCAACGGATTTACGTGCCTTCTGAAGCACGGAGGAGCTTGAGATGAAAATATTTGGTCCGATGACTGGCCTCTCCGAAAGTTGCAATTGCTGGCCAAGCTCGCTAAACACTGCGCCATCGAGTTCTTCATATGCATACCATAGTGATCCAAGAAACCCTACTAATTAAACTAAACCGAAGCACAGCGGGTCGCTAGTTATAACAAAACAAAGATCTTCCAACCTCCTAGCGTTTATCCCATTACTGTTCGGGTTCCGCTTCGACCATGATCCAGGATTTGGCGAGTCAGTTATTACAGTGAAGCGACTGCCATCAGACCTTCGCCGTAAAACAAAACAAAGAATATAAGCAAAAAAATATTTTTACCCCTTCCAGTAATTCTAACCCTTGTCGCGCCCCGTTTATTATGATTTTAACTTGCGGCCCATTGAATTGAAGGGACAAAAGATTTACTCTGAACGAAATATTTTGCCGAAGCGTCGGTGTATTGACGTAGACACTTTCGTACTATCCCTTTATGTCGGCTCCATTGGGGGAGGCACAAAGGTTGTTTTACTACCAACGAGAAAGCCCTTCAAGGGGACCCTGATTTTGTGATTTTTCGCGACATTTTCAATATCTTTATGATGTAAGTTCAATACTGTTTCGACAGACTGACATGATAGACGTAACTCGAGACAGTTACATTTGGAAAAGAAAGGTTACTGTGTTTTTTCTCTCCTTTTGTTTGTGTTTACACATAGGTATTCACATAACTACTTGGTGTGTTAAAGATTATTGCAACCCTTTTAGTATTTTTTTTTGTTTATGGTGGGATCCCTAATACATTCGTCGTCGATGGTCCAAAGATTCGTAGTCCAGTCGCAAAGTAGATAACTTAAAAATTAACCTTATATATTCAACATATGTATGAATGGAAATAATCTGAAACCGACCAACAAGCAGGCAAAGAGCAGTAATTACCGTTCCAGCCATCAACTCAGTAATTTTTGCTAAAGCAATTTATACCGAAGCCGTAAGCTAACTAATGATTGATGCTCAAAGTTCGCGGCAAGTTTGCTAACCTCATTATCTTGTCCGGTCGACATTTAGTTAATCGATTTAAGCGCTAACTTCCTTCGCTGATGCTGAATACAATTATCAAGTGATTGAGGGAGAATTGCTATACAAATGCCGGAGTAGACATAGTACAACACAATTTCTTTTCGTAGGTGTCACATGAGCACCGGCTTTGATAAACAAAACAAAACAATTTGTAATAATGTTTATTTATTTGAAAAATATATTTACAAAGTTATTTACAGTTTTTGAGAAATTAACATTACTTGTTGTAGATTAAAATATTACACATAATTATGAAATGTATTTTACAAATACTATCAGCTATTTTTTATCATCATTGCATGGCCAAATAACCTACCTAAGATAAGAGTATCTTGCTAGAGAGCAATAGTATTAAACAATCAAAATACTGAACTTATAAGAAACAAAAGTGGTGAAAATATTTGTATATGAAACCTTCTACTTCCCGCTTAGGAACTTGGCGAATAAGGAAAAATAGCACTTTTGCTACTTTTTCACAATCTTCAACAAAATCTAGAAGATAAGAAATCATGCGAAGTTTTATGCTAAACAGAATCTAGAAGATTTTGTTGAAGATGTTCCAAAAATGTTCCTACTTTCCGCCGAAGAACTTGGTGAAGGAGAACCCAGCGACAAGTGTAGGAAAATAGAAGAAAAAGACATGGCCAATTCCTGCCTAGTGATGGCCACGAATGGAACAAAAGCACAAAGTATATTAAATTAAAATAATAATTTTCATATATTTTAGAATCTTGTAGAACTTGTTAGTTTTTAAAAGAAATTAATTAGTAATTTAACTTCCGCTATGGACTGCTTTTGAAAAAATGCGTTCCTTTAAACGTAAATACGGATTGTCTGCTCTTGTCCAAACAATATAATAGTGTATGAAAAACAGTGACATATAATAAAATTAACTATAAAAAATATTTGAAATTGTATCTTTTAAAGTATTATTTATCACAAACTACTTATTTTGAACATAGTATTTTATTATATTTCCCAAAATGAATATTACTTTAAGCAGAAAGGAATGAATATTGTTGTCATTATTTCGACAGCTATTGTCAAATATTTAAATCCGTTGCCATGGAAATAATATACAATGCGTGACAGAGTAAGCGTTAGCAAAATTACGATAAGAGAAAAAGAGACAACACATTTTTCACGGTACACCGTTGAGTAACCTTAGTAACCAATGTATCATGTCATCAATCAAAACAATGCTACAGTAAGGGATTGAAATGTTTTTTGCAATCTTTGTGTGTCTGTATAATTATAACCTCAAGTTCTTGGACTTTAGTTGTTAATGATATTGAATGTTCTGATAGTCACGAGTCTAATGCAATAAGACATGTTTGTGGGAAATGAATTTGGTATCTAGGCAAACGTTCCGTAGAATGTTGGCCATGTCCTTTACAGTCATGGTGAAGCAATTGAGACCCTCCCATTGCTTGCCCATTGCGGAGACAAATTGGTGAAACAATCACATGATGATGATGATGAATCACATTTGTGTTTATGTAAATATGAGATGATACGAGCAGATTACGCACCTAATGGTAAGCGCCACGCGAACCGAAACTAACGTTACTGTTTGACAACGTCCTGGTGAGCTAGCAAAGATTTCATTTGGCAAGCGCGAGCTATTGCTAACGTCGCGACGAAAGCGATAGCTCGCGCTCGTGAAAGTAGCATCTTTGCTAGCCCTCGTGCGCCAGCAATATCGAGATAGCAGATGTAAGGTCTCTCATCAACACAAATCTCTCCTCCTCCTCTACTCCAGTGAACTCCTACTTCCCTCCGAAGAACTTGGTGAAAGAGAACCCGGCGACGGGCTGCGTCTGGCTGAACTGCGGCGTGATGGTGCGCTGGATCCCGGCGTTGAGGTCCAGGGAGGAGGAGGGGGAGCGGAACACGTTGAGCTTGCCCATCGCGTTGAGGTCAGTGTAGGAAAGTAGAAGACGTAGGGTGAGACTTCACCAGATCTAAGATATGTGCTGTGGAGCGAAGATTTGTCGTAAGCAGCCCATTGGATTTTGATCTTAACACGTGATCAATCACAGCGAGAAATCCTATTGGATATTTACGAAATAGCACACAGCACACATCTCAGCTTTGGTGGTGTCTCACCCTTCCAG
This sequence comes from Nomophila noctuella, assembly GCA_958496325.1. Lineage (NCBI taxonomy): Eukaryota > Metazoa > Arthropoda > Insecta > Lepidoptera > Crambidae > Nomophila > Nomophila noctuella. The sequence continues at coordinate 10,580,539 of OY292504.1, forward strand.
TCATGCTGAAGAAATTGAAACGAGACCAGTGCTTGCTCATTGCGAAGGGAGATTGGTAAAACAATTGATTGTTTTTACGTCAATGTGAGATGATACGAGCAGATCGCGCACCTAATAGTAAGGTGGTGCTGGTGGTACAACGTCTGCCCATGGGTAGATCAATGCCGAAACGAAACTATAAGTTACTGTTTGACCACATCCTACGCGCGCAATATCCTTCTCATTTCTCCTCCTCCTCATTTCTCCTACTTCTCTATTTCAGTGACCTCCTACTTCCCGCCGAAGAACTTGGTAAGAAAGGAGAACCCAGCGACGGGCTGTGTCTGGCTGAACTGCGGCGTGATGGTGCGCTGTATCCCGGCGTTGAGGTCCAGCGAGGAGGAGGGGGAGCGGAACACGTTGAGCTTGCCCATTGCGTTGAGGATAGTGAAGGAAAGTAGAAGATGTAGGGTGAGACTTCACCTAAGGCAAGAAGTGTGCTGTAGAGCAAAGACGTATCGTAAGCAGCCAATAAGATTTTGGCTTTAACACGTGATCAATAACAGCTAGAAATTCTATTGGATATTTACGAAATAGCACACAGCACACACCTGAGCTTTGCTGGAGTCTCACACTTCCAGTCATGCTGAAGAAATTGAAACGAGACCAGTGCTTGCTCATTGCGAAGGGAGATTGGTAAAACAATTGATTGTTTTTACGTCAATGTGAGATGATACGAGCAGATCGCGCACCAAATCGTAAGCTGCTGCTGGTGGTACCACCTCTGCCCATAGACAGCTCAGTGCCGAACCGAAACCAAAAAGTTACTGTGTGACAAGTACATCCTGCGCCCGCAATATCGAGACAGCAAATGTTAGGTCTCATATAAACACAAATTTCTCCTCCTTCTCATTTCTCGTCCTCCTCATTTCTCCTCCTTCTCTACTCTAGTGACCTCCTACTTCCCGCCGAAGAACTTGGTGAAGGAGAACCCAGCTACAGGCTGCGTCTGGCTGAACTGCGGCGTGATGGTGCGCTGTATACCGGCGTTGAGGTCCAGGGAGGAGGAGGGGGAGCGGAACACGTTGAGCTTGCCCATCGCGTTGAGGTCAGTGCGTTGGAGGAAGGGCGTGCGAGCCGCGCCTATGCTAGCTCCGATGCGGTCCCTGGAGAAGAGCAAAGGTTTTTTTATGTGTGAGGAAGGCAAACGAACAAGCGGTACGTGATGGTAAGTGATCACCGCTGCCAATGGACATCAAGAACCGTACAAGAGATGCGTTGCCTGCCTTTTGAAAACCCCATACCCACCCCAACTGCGGGTGGTAAAGTTTTGAGAAAAATATTTGAACACACCAATTGTCTAGCTCCGAAATGAGCTTTAAGTTTCTACTATTTGTGTCCATTTCATTCTATTTGTGATGCTGCTTTAGTTAGCAAGACTTGTTATTCATATTGGATTCTTCATGGACGAACGGCCATTAATCATAGTTGAACTAAAGTTATGTCAAATTAAGGGCATCCGGTGTTCAAGTAAGTCTTGCGTTGCGATCCTCATGGGGTTGTTAATGTCCATAAGCAAACTCGACTACATTTGAATTCTTGCGTTAACTGATTTCTACATAAAAGTAGAAACAAAAACAACTTACCCGAAGCCTGTTCTTGAACTGCTAAAAGTTCAAAAATTGGCCAAGTGCGAGTCGGACTCCCGCACTGAGGGTTCCGTACAAATTCTATTTTTGACGTATTAAAAAAACTACTGAATAGATTTCGTTCAAACCAATTTTCGTTGGTAGTTTTTATGGTAATGTACATTATATAATTATTTCAGTTTTATCATCCTCTTATTTTAAAAGTTAGAGGGGGGGGACACACTTTTTTCCACTTTGGAAGGGTCTGTCACGCAAAGTATTCACTTTATAAAAAAGTGATATTAGAAACCTTAATATCATTTTTAAAGACCTTTCCATAGATACCCCACACGTATATGTTCAATGAAAAAAAATATTTCGAGTTTCAGTTCTCACTATGGGGACCCCCACTTTTTTTTATTTTTTTTCTATTTTCGTGTGAAAACCTTTTTGCGGTTCACAGAATACATTCACTCACTAAGTTTCAACAGTATAGTACTTATAGTTTCGGAATAAAGTGGCTGTGACAGACTGGCGGACAGACAGACAGACAGACAGACAGACAGACAGACATGACGAATCTATAAGGGTTCCGTTTTTTTGCCATTTTGGCTACGGAACCCTAATAAATGGCAACAACCAATAACGTTACTCACTTGAACATGTAGTCAAGGTTCCCGCCAACGGTATTAAAGTTGGGCACTCCAGGGAACTTGTTGGGGATGTTCCTGGTGAGGAAGGCGTTGGCGTCCAGCCGATGGTCGCCGTTCATGAGGTTGACGCGCCCGGCGCCCGTCAGCTGCTCGCCGAACGAAGCTGTGCCGTGGGAGAGGGAGAGTCCGTGACCACGGCTGGAAATAGAATAAATTCTTTGGAATACTTAGGTCTCACACACACACCAATTGCCCAGCCTTAAGCTAAGCTCGAAGCTTGTACAATGGATGCTAGGGAATGGATAGACACACTTAAATGCTTTTATAAACATCCATGACTCGAGTGCAAATGCCGATGTTCATCACACAAACATTTGCCCCTAGCGGGATTCGAACCCGCGACCCTTGGATTTTGTATTTGCAATAAAGATATTTGTATTTGTATTTGGTTTTGTTGTCTCTGACCACTAGACCAACAGGCCCGTCAAATAGGGAAGAACCACGTGACCTTATTAAACCAAATCAATTCGAAAATCATAATAATTGTTGTTATCTGTGGGTGGATGTTTGAATTTGAAACCAGATACCCTATACATTACAGGCACATAAAGATATGTGAAGCCGACTAAAATATTTTTATTTTACAAATTGACTAAAATGGTTCAAAAATAAACTCACGCAGTATCCAAAGACAGTCCTTTCGTGATGTCCCCAGTAGGCTGCGCGATAGAAGCAAATGCACTCAGCCTTGCAGCATCATTCCCCACCACTGGCACCTTCGCTGACAGACTAGAACTGCCGTCAGAGTTGAAGCCTACTGACATTGCTCCCTGGCCGAATGCTGAACCAGCCAGAGCGACTACTAGCGCCACGCACCACATTGCTTTGAAGGATTTATTGGCGGCCATTGCTAATGACTGAACAGTGGTAACTGATGACTGAACACTAACTGCTGACTGACAGCTAAGCACTGTTGACTGACAGCTGATGACTGAACACTGACTGCTGATTGACAGCACTGTTGACTGACAGCTGATGACTGAACACCTGGGATGCGAGTGCAAGTGATGCAAGGGAGTGAGTGATGAGTCTGGGAGCATGCGGCGCTTAAATATGATATTTGAAGGAAAGGGGACTTCACCGCGCGGTTGGAAGTTGTATCGCGGTGATAAGGGTTTTATAAGCGTAAAAGCTTTGTTGAGGCTTATTTGACTTTCCTTAATTTATTTTTAGTACTGGCTAAAGTCAGACTGTATTGATATTAAATGGTTACTATGCATATTAATTATTATGAGAAAAATAGGTGATTTTTAGGGTCCCGTAGCCAAACGGCAAAAAAACGGAACCCTTATTTGGGTTTTATTAACTACCAGATACTTTTATACGAGCGTGTACGTCCTTAAAAGACCCCTTATGTTAAATAATATTAAAACTTTAGGCATCATTAGTTTTGAGTTATCTATGAGTGACTCTTCCATAGTACCGAAGTCCAAAGGAATTTAGAAACTTTACATTACGAATTTATCAAAAACTGAAAAAGTACCAGTACAGAAAAATAATCAATTCCAAATCTTAACTTTATTTACAGACCCTCAAGTCGAATTCAAGCGAAGCATTTTGTCCAAAGGGCCTGATTAGCATGGACTAAAAACACGTTTTGAAAGCAGCCCTTATTGGGAGAGGACTTACAGAGCGGGTAATCGTCCAAAAAGTCATTTAAGTGAAAGCTCTCCGTAATTGACAACATTTAAATTTTTTCATGTGCTGTTTTTATTTTTTATTCTGAAAGATTTTCAAAAACTAAAACTTACGTATTTTTTCTTTTTCGTTTATTTTCTTTCCTTTTTGTAAAATAAATTATTTAAAAACGACTTATTCTAAAAGAGCGTAAGTCAACGTCATGGGATGAACGAACATATTATCTTTGCTATTTTAAAAAATAAACTTGAATGACGGAAGTTCACACAAATGTTGCCAGGAGACTCTAGGGTAAATTCATGAAAAATGTTGTCCAAGTACCTAAAGTGCCACTTAAGTACCCAGTTCGTACTTTAAACTTACGTAAATAATGTTTTAGTAAGATTTCATAAAGCTATAACATTAAATCTAGTACATCAACTGAGTTATAATTTTGTCGCAATATTCAAAAACATGAGTTTTTCCCCGATTGGCCAGGAGTTTTGCCAATCCGGCAACACTGTATGATAAATGTACACACACATGCACAGTTTTCTGTCAGTTTGACAAGAAACAGTGTCAAACTTACGTTTCTTTTTTTTAATTCACGATGGCCAAAGCGAGACCAAGATTGACTATGTGTGGATCCGACGAGCATTGAATTTGGACACTTTTCAAAATATCTTTTTAGTTACTGAATGAAAAAAATTAAAAACATTTTTTCTGTGTTAATTTAGCGATAATCTCGAAATGGTTTTTGAATTATAGTACCTTATAAAAAAATAAATGTTGTCAATTTACTTTTCAATTCGGACAATTTCCTCGATGCGATTTAAGAAACATTTTAGGGCAGTTTCACTGGGAGACTGGTTTTATTTTTTTATAAAAGTAAAGTATCAGCCTATAAATGTCCCACTGCAGGGCAAAGGCCTCCATCATTTGAAACTAGCGGCCGCCCGCGACTCCGTCCGCGTGGATTTCGATTTCCAATATCCTATGTGTTATTCTGATGTATAAGCTATATTTTGGTAAAGTTTCATTCAAATCCATTCAGTAGTTTTTACGTGAAAGAGTAACAAACATCCATACATCCATACATACAAACTTTCGCCTTTATAATAGTAGTAGGATCATGTTTTCGTTACAAAGTTATTTTTATATATTTAGTTTGAAACAAATGAAAATTGGTAGTCTAGCTACTTCTCCATTGCTAAGATAGCTGAAAACCTATGGCCGAAAAATCGGACTCGCAGATTTACTACTTCGTTGTTTTGGTTTTAATTTGATCGGCTGTCACGAGGTTCATAGTAAAATAACCTTGATTCGTTTAATTAAATTAGCTCTAGAATAATACAAGTAACGTATGAATTGTATTTTATCTTATTTATATTATTTTTATTCATTTATCTTTTGCAGGTTAGTTGAAACACACCAGGTCGAAATTTCGCGACCAAAGTTCGGCTTGAATACGCCAGTAATGTATTTTAAATGAAGTCGCGTATTTGTGTATAGAAAATGCATTGCCGCTTAACTTCGGTCGCGTTTTTTCGGCCTAGTGTGAACACCCATACCTTATTTTTTGCATTCATTTAGCTTTTTAGTCATGCTTATAAGTTCCTAACATCTTATTAAATATTTTATGATAAAATTGTTATCGTATTTTTGGTACATGCCCAGACTCGAACCATCTACTTTATGCAATTGTATACCCACTCAACCATCACAGCTCTCATATACTATAATACATTGGCACAATCTGAGGTCAGTGCTCGTAATAAACTGACCCACAGATAAGCGAGTGAAACCCCACGCCCGACACGGAATAAGTGGTTAACCTTTTGATAACGAAGGTTAAACTAATGTATCAATGTTTTGGTTTATATCAATTGAGACTTGGACTCGGGGATTCCGTTCTACTATACTACTGCCCTAAGTAATCTTTGTCCATATTACAAGTAATATTATAAAGAGGAAAGATTTTTTTTTTGTATGTAACAAATGAACTCAGTATTGATCATGAAGCTCAATTTATTTATTTTCATTGGAAAGCTACATTCTCTCTGAGTAACATAAGCTATACTTAGTACCATATAGTACAAATTAATATAAATAGACCCGTGTGAAGTTTTTTGCTAAATAGAAATACATATAAATTTTTGGTTCGAAGCCGGGATTCGAACCCACGCCACGGTACGAAGGCAGTCAACAATCCAATTTATTAGGTTTTTATAGGGTTCCGTAGCCAAATGGCAAAAAACGAAACCCTTACAGATTCGTCATGTCTGTCTGTTTGCCAGTAGATATGTCACAGCCTCTTTTTCCCGAACTTTAGGCACTATACTGTTAAAATTTGGTAAGTAGATATATTCTGCGGCATTAAAATATATACTTATTGTACATTATGCAAACTTCCTCCGAAAATTGATATTTTTTTTACGACATAAATATAATTTGTACGGCACTCTCGGTGCTCGAGTCCGACTCGCATTTGCCCGGTTTTTCCAAGCATCCCAGTATGATAGGACGTCGGTTTGAGGTACCTTTGAAAACAGAACCAAATGTATTTATTGATGGAAAACGCAGATTTAAAATGAAATAATTTGTTATTTTGATGAAATGTTTAATGGGATTTTATTCTCTGATAGTTTACTAGCATAAATGAGATATTGGACGAAAAGCAATCTATGAGATTAAAATTATTTAACGGGACTAAACGCGATATTTATTTTGTAGTATATGTATACTACTTACTGCTTGACGGTAGGATGGTACGAGAGGCAATAGAAATTAAGAAATACAATAATTTCAACAGGGATGACGGGTTTAAATTAGCATCAGCGTGGAATCCAGTGATTAGCAGGTGTCAACCGAGATTTTCTTCGTCAAGACCAAAACCTGATACTGTTAGTGTTGTGTGCCGTGAAAATGTGGGTGACAATTTAATAAGTGACGAGTTGGGGGTATCAGAAGAAAATTCACAACGGCGCCCGAGCAGACGACGCCCCGCTTCATCAGTCCGCTTGCGACCACGGCTGTTGTAACGCAGCCGAAACGTCAAGCAGTAAGTAGTATACATATACTACAAAATAAATATCGCGTTTAGTCCCGTTAAATAATTTTAATGTTATAATGCAACGCGAAAGTCTAAAATCTTACAATCTATGAGAATTGAAATTTTAACGACTGATCTGTTGCAATTTAATGTATGATTCGACTATTCGACTGAAAATATCCATTAATATAACTGTTTATGTAATCATCATCATCCTAGCGCCTCTCCCGGTTGCATCCTCAGGCAATTGCCTCGAAGCCCAGGGTACGCTGCGACTGTGATCGTGAATTGACCAGTCTGGTTATTATAAAGGAGCAACTGTCTTCTGACCCCCGTAACCCTTACAAGGGAAACCAGAAACGTATCTTCCGAAGCATGGCAGCATCATTCTTTAAACTTTCTCGTTGCGTTATAATGCAGTCAGTTAAGTACTCAGGTACTTATAAAAATAATATCGCGTTTAGTCCCGTTGTAATGTTAAATAATCATAATTCTTATCGGTCAATCAGATGATTCAAGCCTGCCATGTTCTAACCAACTAACACTCAAGTTGAATTAATTCCTTCGGGAGTTAGAGCAGTAGATTTCTGAATAAGTATTTGGTTTGGTTAACCGATTGATTATGTCCGGCTACCTTCGTAGCACATTCGTAAAAGTCACAGACAGCGGTATTTCCGCATTCCCAACGTCATTCTAGATCAAAATAAATGGAGCCGCATTCGGAAAACCTTTCTGCGACCCTTTTCCGATTTTCAATAGGAACCTTATCTGACTTCTTAGTACTTTCACTACAACAGCTGAATAGCCTTAACTAGTAAAGAATAGGGTTCAAATTCCCACATCAGTTTTCCATCCACCTTGACTTCTTTGTTGAGCATTTTATCGCGACATTGGGGTTTTTATTTAGTGCGATATGGTAAAGCAAGGCTTGTATAATATTCAATGGTGCATTCCAAAGAAAATAAGACTGTAATATTCGCGGGTGTGAGTCGTCTTTCGCTTGACAGCGTGTAAGAATCGCAGTAACTCAGCTTGTATTGAAAGTTTATTTGATCCCTTCGAAAGAAATATCTGGATGTTTCTTTTGTTCGAAATATTTGGTTTGGTCTGACAACGGTCGTATTAACTTTTAGTGGGGTCGCGGGTTCTTTAAAGAATGAGGGTATGGTGCAGTAAATCCTTATGTTGACGGTCTTGGCGTTATATTAAGTATAGTATTACTTCCTTTTTAGTAAAGGTTGACTGAAAGATCGATCGAATCGAAAATGCTATTTCAAGCGTTAGTCGGCCCATTAAATCTTACTAGTGTTTGCCCGCGTTATAAAGACTCCTGTTTCATCCCAGGGGAGCATTTTATCAGGATAAAAAGTATCCTGTCACCTATATCAGCACATACTCTGCCTGTATACTAAATTCCATCAAAAAGCGTTCAGTAGTTTCAGCGTGATTGACGTACAAACATCCAAACAAACTGTAGTATGAAGTCTGATACCTACTTAAGATAACTGAATCTGATAACTTGAATCGTTTAACCGTTCAATTTTTACAGATTACGGAGAGTAATATTAAAATGAATAACTTTCTAATACTGTACATTGCTATGATCCATATCAGTCAAAAATTAAACTCTAACATTAAAATTGAAATGCCTTGACTGGAAAATACGAGCTAAAATCGTTTGTTACATCGTGAAATTCCAGAAAATAGAGTCACATTCCGTTGTTTAGTAAATATCTAGATATTTATTTAGCCGTCAAAGCAGATTTTCAACGAACAATTTGAAAGATAATCCTCACGAGCGGTAATGTTGAGAAAATGGCAATTTTCCTGCGCGCTACGAATAGGGTGACACTTTTTTCAATATTTCAATGTTGAATGTCCCGAAATATGGTGACAACTTGACTTTATGTGCCAAATGTCATGTATAAGTATTTTTTTGTTGATTGGGTATTTTTTGCTTTCGTTAATGGTTCTGTTATCCACAAGAGTTAAGCTTGTAAGCAACAAGTTGCCGAAATATTCCATTATTGCTTTTAAACCGCTAACACAAGCCAATAACTTCGACACAAAATAATTTATTTGTGATGAAAAGTAAATTATTAATATTGTGAACTGGATCCTAACTAGAAAGTGTATTATTAAACAAAAATAACCTCGATCGGGATTCGAACCCGTCCCAAAAACACCGTTGCAGATGGTCACCGCATCTGCAACGTAACAGTCGGGTGCGCAACTCAAATGCTCAGAGTTCGTTATAGACGGAGAGATGGCAAAGTTTATGAAAATAAGTGGAAGGGATGAGGCACACCGGGCGCGATGTGGGTACATGAAAAGTAAATGAATTCAAATCTAATATGTATTATAAATTATTATTACTTATAAATGCAAAAGTAGCTCGGTCGGGCGGTCTGTCTGTCTGTGTAAAAAGCTTTTACGATTTCCCACTCAAACCTCTCAACCGATTTTGAAATCTTTAGACCTTAAGAAAGAACCTAAAGGTACCTACCTCCCTTTTATTGCAAAAAGGGGATCTGAAATACACGCGGACGAAGATTAATATAAATATTTTATTACATAAACATGTGACAGTGAAAAAAAGGCATTTGACTTTATTTATTTCAGAAAACCACAGAATGCCCTTCAAACATGATTATGATGAGTAAAATTCGAGTGAACTTTATTTGGAACACTTTTACTATCAGAATTCTACATTTTTTATCCCTTATGAATTTATGTTTGTTGATCGTAGAAAAACTTCACATCACTCCACCTCATCATGTATACACATACTAATCTTATGAGATTAGTCATCGTGCTTTTTGTCGGAGTCTTGGGCATTGGGCATACCCAATCTTAAAAAAGTTTATTTAATCTCAGTACACCCCCGTCCCAATCCACCGGAGCGTCCCGTCTCGTCGAAGCGCGAAATGGGACGAGCGACTTGTTACCAGACTCCGACAAAAAGCGCGATGACCAGCTTTCCTAAATACGGAGCACTAAATAAATGTATTTATTTACGAGTAACTTTGCCGTGTACCGGTTTAGAATAATACTTTTTATGTGATAAGTGATCACCACTGCCCATGGACATCAACAACCGCACAAGAGTTGCAGATGCGTTGCCTGCCTGTAATTGTGTGATTATGTTTCTGCTGAGTGTTTCTACTTCGGTGAGCGAGGTCGCCAGAGCTCAGTGGGGGAGGATACAGGCTCTTAAAGGCTTGGATAGACACACTAGTGTCTAGGGTATTAATTAATCAGTTAAGTAAATACTTTTATAAACATCCATGAATCGAGTACAAATGCCAATGCTCTTAACACCAACATTTGCCCCTAGCGGGATTTGAACCCGCGACCCTTGGTTATGAAGCCAGGTTTTCTGACCACTAGACGTCATATTTTTTCTGTTTATTCCCACTAGTAGAACTGAGCGGTAGAAATAAATGTTGGACAGAACATATCATTCAGATCTATATACGCCAGTGGGAAGACTGATAAAAATAAAAATAAAATCTAAAATTATATTCTGTACCGCAAAATTGTATCGTAAATAGCCTTCTGGGATGCAATACAAAATTACAACAAGGCGGGTTGGTCACTAATGCAGTATAATGTAGTCATCGCCGCTCGCCTGTGCCAAGATGGTTCTCATTACGAACTGAGGATACACAAAGGATTGAATCACGTATTAAAACGTTAGAAAAATCTACTGCCACAACATAATATAAATAATTAAATAATACACAAAAACACACGCATTGATCTTACTCCTCGTTAAGTAGCTTAAGCAATAAATATACTTTAATAGATTCATATTACACCCAGACCAGGAGAATCAGACATGGTCATGTAAACAAATGTTTGTCCTGGGCAGGAATAGAACCCGCGTCCTCTTGGTCTAATATAGTCATCTGCTTGACATTACACCAAGCGGGCCGTCAAAAACATGTTAATAAATCAATTAGTAAGTTAATACAGTACATGAAGAAAATAGAAATATGTACTACATATTCCCGTGGGTGTCATAGGGTTGAGACACACGGGGGGTGTGCGTTATCGTTTACAAAAAGAAATCTTGAAAACGCGAGTGCAGCCGCGGGTAAAAACTAGTCCAACTACAATTATAAAGGCGAAAGTTTGTAAGTATGGATGTATGGATGTTCGTAACTCTTTCACGTAAAAACTACTGAATGGATTTGAATGAAACTTTACCAAAATATAGCTTATACATCAGAATAACACATAGGATATTGGAAATCGAAACCACGCGGACGGAGTCGCGGGCGGCCGCTAGTCTTCTATAAAGTTTTTAGCATATTGGTTAGCAGTAAACGTTCCGGCATAGCGTTTTATGCAAAATGCACCCCCGTATGCACCCCTAACCTACTTATTTAGTTTAATACTGCAAGTTTCAGTTTGCCTCACAGCAACAGCAACGGGCGCACAATCTAATAAGTATTACTTTTAGTGTTTTTCTCGTGGATTGCTTTTGCACTAAGTTCGCTTCACGATTTTTAAACTTCATCGGGAATATTCATGCGGAAGATATAACTGCGTTTAAGTTTAACAAGTCGCTAACTTGAAGTTTTGTCGTGGAGAAAAGTTGGTATCTTCGAACGGAAAAACTTTTGTATCTTGTGAACTTGAAAATAGTTATGGATATTCGAAACAAATATGGTACGTTGGGTAACTTCAGACCTGTTGTTGACCCAAAGCCGCATAAAATTCTAAAACTAAAAGATAGACGACGTTGACTGCTAATTATTATTAAAATTTACTTATATAATAAAGCTGAAGAGTATGTTTGTTTGAGCTCGCGAATTTAAGTAACTACTTGTCAATTGGAGAATATTGTTGTTGTTGTGTGTAGATATTGGATAGTCCATTTCTCGAGGAAGGCTTTAAGCTACAATATCACAACACTATGTGTGCTTAAAACTGTTTGGGAAAAGTTTTCTTGTACTCAAACCTCAAATAGTCCCAAAGAGTCATTTGATTCTAACATGAAATAGGATCGGTTGGCATGAAAAATATTTTTGCCTATTTTACCATTTTTTTTGCGGCCTGTAACATTTTCCGAAATCTGTGAATGCCGATTAAAATAGCTCAAAAAGTTATGGATGGTTGTCGTTTTCATGTAACTAAAACGGTTAATGTACTTTGCCTTCAAAACTCATTTCAAAATTCCAACCTGTATAATATGAAACCGTAATGTCTGTATCTGTTTATATTTACCTAACAAACACAAGGTCACACATTATTATTTTAACTACGTTAACAGTCTTGTAAGTAACGGAACATGAAATATGATTATGAGATTAGTTGAAAATCTGCGCACCAGGGCCGCATTGCGTGTCATAGAAAATACATGCGTGTAAGTATAGGTGAATAAAACATATTTTTACTTTATCCTTTCCATATATTAAGTGCAGGACTTAAATAGTACTCTGTCTGAGGGTGTCGTAAGAAGCGACTATGGGCCAATCCGGAAGGCCTGACCTTCCAGCAATCTTCTACGTATTGACCGTTACCATACTGCTGTCACCAAGTCATCTAATAAGGGTGGTGACTATGTGCAAACCCTTATCTGGGGAGCCTTACACCGAGCAATAAGCTTATTATTATTATGTTGTATATAATAAAAAAAAAATATTTTCAAAAGGCGTAACTGCTGAGTTTCTTCTAGCGTCTCTTCACAGCAACCCATTCACGTCGAGGCGCTCTGGTAGGGCGAAAAAAGTTTTAACGTGCAAAAATATTTATAAGTTTATCAAATTGTATTTTGCTGAATTAATTATTTAACCCTTTTAAATAATAGCTGAATAAATATATTTTAACCCTTTTGTGTTCTCTGGCTCCACCCCTGTGATACCCGAGTAGTAATTTCCTTCGTTCGCATACAGCCGCTTCCGCGGTACTACGAGTAAAATGAAACAGCGAGTAACGCAATCTCGCCGCTAAGCCGCTTGTACAACGCGAACTAAATTAGCTTTTCTATCAGAACTGCTATTAGAGACACTGAAAGTTCTTGTTTGAGTCTAAAGAGTCTGAAGATAACATTATGGCTTTAGGCTATCTGGGGATGTATGTATGTATAATTCGCACACCTAGGTTAGGACACAACTAAAAAAAAAAGTTTTTCAGTGTGTCTTTGGAGCCTATGTAGTTTTCGACGCGGAATCTGGCCATGTCAAAAAGCCAGTTTTTAATAATCTTGAGTAATAATATATCACTGCTTATGATAGTCTTATTCTAGGTGTGTGTGCGGTATATTAAAAATAAATAATAGTATAAACTGACCCTCAGATTGAAGAAAATCATAGATGGTCCTTAAGTCATCTTTGAGTGCCTCACCAAAAACGTCAAATTTCACCTGAGACGAGGGCTACGCGATAATGTCTTGACAATGTTACTCAGGGTCTATATGGAAAGCTACATGGTGAAGGAAGTTTTGAAATCGGTCCAGTAGTTTTTGAGTTTATTCGTAACACACAAAAAAACAAATTCTTCCTCTACATATAATATTAGTGTAGTTAAACAATGTCCTTTACGCAAAAATATGCATTTCTCTTTCATTTTTGTCAGAAATCTAGTTAGAAACTGTCTTCCTTGCAAAGTTACGAGCCCTAGTTGTACCAGCTAGGCAACTAGCTACAAGACACCGATACTACACAAACGGAACGTTAAATTGGGCCAAGACTTTAACTAAATTCAGACTGACGTGCGATCTTAATTGCTCAGGACGATGCCTCAATATACTGACTGCGATGTCACTGTGAACTTTATAGGAGTAGGATAGAGTGCATTTTGCATTGGGACACTGCATTTACAGGATGTAAAGTTGTGGGCTTGGTCATAAGATGTGATAGGTATTTATGAATTGTTTATTTAATTTCTCATTCAATCGATTTTTTGCTGTATTATGTCATGTTTTAAGTCGTTTAAGTACCTTAGAGCTTCAATTAACGTTTCAATTAAAAGAATTTGCTATGTGAATCAAATTGATGAGTCAATTATTTCATTATTTCATTTCAGTTTTATTTCATTAATGATATTATTCTCCGAAAAACCTTCTCTTTTGGCATCTCGTAGATGTTTCAACGAAGGCACCCGCTAAGAAAGGATTGTGATCAATTCTTTCTCCTTGTGGGTCCAAGGGAATAAAACAAGAGATGGAAGTATCTATTAAGCTTTGTCAATTTTAAACCGATCGAGCTGAGACTTTGCTTGCATAAAGCAACGTAGGAACCTTTTTGAAAGAATTTTGATAAATTAAACCCCATAGAGGATAAAAAAAAATCATCCAACGGTTGAAGACACGGGCGGCCGCAAATATCCAATACCTATACGAGGATTCTTAGCAAGTGTCCCAAACAGCGCAGTGTACGACGCCCTCAGGCCAGGTGGAGTGACTATCTGCGCAAGATGGCTGCCAAGGATCGGGCTGAGTGGAGAGCCCTAGGAGAGGCATATGCCCAGTAGTGGACTACGATAGGCTGTTGGTCACTGACGATGATAAGGATTTTAAATAGTCGCTTTCGCTCATGACAGTGCTCAGACTATGCACCCGCAATTTGATTCAACCCCATGCTAATAGGTTTCGGCGGCGGCAATCTGGCAAGACGTCCCGATGCCATCAGCGCTGCACCGGGCTAACAGGACTCATTCAGCTTCATTAGCAGAACAGCGAATTGGTATTCAGTGTTGGCTAGTCAACAACTACAAATTTTAAACAAAATATTTGATATAAAGTATGCTTTAGGTTTTTGAGTCACCAAAAATACTGCGTTCCAATCAAGTGATCACATGACAGACCCATTGTTTTTGACTTTTTTTACACGCAAAAAATACCGTATTCAAATTAAATGTTCACTTGACAGGCCCATTGATGATAAAGTAGCAAAATTAAATACCCCAGACAAGAAAACCCCAGAAAAATATGGGCTGCGTCTTGGAATTATGATATGGGTAAAAGAAATGTGTGATGAACACAAAAAATAAGCATCTGGTGTTTGTAAAAGAACCATGCTATCGAAGTCTAAGTGTAGGGAATAGCTGAAGTTACGACACCGACAACACATTTATAAACAAAATAATGCGACGTAATTTCGGCATAGTGTCATCTTCCACCCACCGCAGTCACAGTTTATTCCGACTAGTTCTACACTTATTCTCAATAATATTATGGTAAATGTATGTAACTATTATGTAGCTATACTAGGTATAAATACGAATAAGTTGGCCGTACTCCATAAATAAACGAAATACCTAAATGGGCTGTGGATTAGGGCCCTCCCCGAAGTTATCGAGGATTTTAAAGTTATCCACTAACATTTATTTTATACCTATAAACAAATGCAAACAATTAAATATATTATTAACACAGCATACATTTTCCTCGTTCGATTTCAATTATATTCATAAAGTAATTAGATGATTCGTCACGTAAGTTAATTGAGTTGTGGGTTTATTAAACTTAACACAAGATTTAAACCCATTAACATAATATTTTATAACATAATTGGACGTAGACCTCTTATAGATTTATCATAGTCACTTTTTCTACCTAGCAACGTTGCATCCTTGGCCGTTGCCTGGGAACCCAGGTATGCTAGCCAAGATGCCACTTTAACGAATTCGCCAGACGCTTTCGTAGCGACTTATATCTCCATCCCGCTCATATCAATAGTACGTGTGCGGGAGGGCAATACAAGTCGCGACGAAAACGTATGGCGAATTCGACAAAGTGGCATCTTGGCTAGGGCCCCTGGGTACGCTCCGAGTACGAGTAAACCAGGCTGGTGATCTTAAATTGACCTGATTATAACAATGGAGCGACTGTCGTCTGACCTCCGTAACCCACAACGGAGACCAGGGAATTTCGTTCATAGTCGGGACCAACGACTTAACGTTCCTTCCGAAGCACGGAATCGTCATTCTTATCGGACAATCAGGTGATTCAAGCCTGCTATGTCCTGACTAAACTGGGAAAACGACAACAATAAACTGTTCTCCACGGGGTTCGAACCCACGACCCCCGAGGTTTAAGCGCGGCACTCTAACCACTACACTGCTGAGGCAGTATGGTGAACAATAAAACACATAGATCGGTGTTTCCAATGGAATATCTCTCAGTCCCTTCTTACGTCACCCACGTGAAAAATGGGCCAGCAGTGTAACTACACAAAACTAAACGGTCCTGTTTTACACAATTACACGGAACAGCCAAGCTATTACTTAGCCGGAGCAGATGACGCCAGTGCCGCTCTATCCAGTAATTAGACGGGGCAAGACAACCATTACGCATACTCAATTCCGTCTGGAACCACGTGTGCTTAAGGGGGATATGGTTTACAGGAATGGGGGATATTTCCTCGTAAATTAAAATAATTTTGGTCGAGAAGAGGCGGCAAGAAATTTATAAAAATATATAGACGCAAACAAATAGTCAATAGTATCGGTACAACATTTACTCGTAAGTACATTATGTTTGTTCAAAAAGCCGACTCATAAAAAAAATCACAAAGATCGGTTTAGTCAAAACGCCATCGTTATTATGGTTCAACTGAACCGATCTATTTGAAAGAAAAGAAAAAAAAGAACAGAAGAAAGAAAGTTGGTTGCGTCCATTTATTTCAGCACCTTGAGTGCCAGACAGACACTATCTTGTAGACGCTGACTATATCGGAAACGAAAACGACTACAGATTTTCTTCTTCCCGTGGATACCCGCAGATGCAGTACAAATACTCAAAACATTTCTAATACCTGTCAAAAAGATGTCTCTCCGGAATTATCCCAGAAACATGTAAAGCGGAGTGTTCCATCTCGCTCACCGGAGGGTACAGGTTAATTGCCATCCCCGGGCACTACGCATTAGGTCCCTCTAACCGAGCCACTTACTCGCAGCCGATACAGTAGTCTAGGCAACAGATAGTCTGAAATACCTACTGATTAGTATGTAAATATTGTGTAATAACTACGAGCTGCTTAGTTTAGTGGTCAAGAAGTTGACTTTTTAAACAAAAGGTCGCGGGTTCGATCCCCGCACAAGACAAACATTTTTGTGCTGGTCTGTGTGTATTAAGATATATTTGTAACAGCACTGTTGATTCTTGTATCTGTCAAACAAGTGCTTAAGCTCCTTAACACGGAGTCAGATCAATGTATGTGATGTTGTGAGATATTTATTTATTTACTGTAGCCTATCCGACAGATAGCCTGAAATGCTCATAAGTATGTAAACCCTCTAGTTTGTTTGCCTACCTAAACATAAAGGTGCCAAAAAATTCTAAACACTTACGAAACAATGAATCACCATTCCCATTACTAACATTTGCATATTTTTCCTCAAAAGATATAATTAGCATACGCCTCTACTGATAACGCGAGAGCAAAGTTATACACAATGATACGAGACTGACAGGGACTTTACTTATTCCCTGAGTTAAGAGATACGAATAACTCCCCTGTATCTCATTTAACAGTATAAAAGCTGAAGTCTGAATACTAAGGATATCAGTCAACTACATCTGTTTAGAGAGTTAACTTCAGTATTTGTCTTGAAGAAGAAAGAAATATTCTATTGGTGAGTGCATTTTTCTATAATTCTTCTTCATTGGCCTTTACGTCTATTTAAGGCGATCTAATTAATTCACTAGCCATTTAAAATTAACTACTTATTATTAAAACTACTTAATATTGCGCTTAGATCTAATCCAATAGGACCTTTATTGTAGCCATCAGAATCAACGAGCATAATTAAACTTTAATGGACCTATTCCTAAACGCCTAAAAATATATTGCTGTAGCTTTTTGTTCTGTCAATCATGTACATTTTAACCGACTTAAAAAATGTTCTCAATATCACATTATATTTCAATTGTGGCCAATAGATGGCGCTTTGATTTCTGACAGCTGTTTGTACTTTTCAGTGAAAATGAAGTTGTTAATCGCCTTCGCAATGGTCCTGGTCGCCGCATCTGCGCAGGAGTACTACTCCCCTACAGCATACCTCTTAGACAGGTGAGTTGCAAAAAGTACCTTGTCTAATTTTGTTTAATTAATAAAATGAAAAGAGGTAGAGCTTGGTGGAACTTCCACTCGATTGAGCCAGTCGTCAGGTGGAGGTATTCAAATAGCACTTCGTAAACTGTGATGCCATGTTTCTAAGGTGGCTGGTGACTAAGGTCGCCTGAGCTCAGTTGGGGAGGGTATGGGGTCTTAAAGGCCGGCAACGCATCGGGGATACCTCTGGTGTCGTGGATGTCCATGGGCGGCGGTGATTGCTTACCATCAGGCGAACTGTTAGCTCGCTTGCCGCCTCTGCTGTAAAAAAATGAGCCAGTTAAAGTTCCTACTTATATAAATTATATCACGTATCTTGTTATGCTTAAATTATGCTTATTTCTTCTCCAGCCCTGCCGAAAATGCGCAATATGAAGAGGTGCATCATCTGTAAGTATTTAACATTGGAATTTACAAACTTATTCTGATTCTAATTGTTATGTCACCGAAATAAAGCCTAGCCCCAACCCAAACTAAGCTCGGACTAAGGAAGCTAGGGAACGGAATAACATTTTATAAACATATTCCATGAATCGAGTACAAATGCCGATGTTCATCACACAGACCCCCCATTTTGCCCCTAGCGGGCTTCGAACCTGCTCCCATTGGTTTTGTACCCAGGCTCTCTGACCACTAGACCAACTGCACCGTCACAGAAAACACAAAGTACAAAATGAACTGTTAAGCTGATTCTTTATTTCTTCCATTTTCCAGTACCCCCGAAGACTACGAAGAGATCACACACCCTCGATTCCGGCGCGGCGTGAGCATGGACCCGAAGACAGGTGACGTCACGGCGGAACACAAGCTGCCCGGCGGCCGTGTCTTCGGCACCGTCGGGTCCAATGATAATGGCAATTTTGTAAGTAGACCTTAACAGCACCATTATAATACACAACCTTAAACATACTTAAATTCTGTGGGACAGCAGTTACAGGAGGGTATTATAATACACTATTATACATACATACTATGAGGAGCTCGATGGCGCAGTGGTTAGCGCGCTCAGCCTGCGATTGCAAAGTTCAGCAACTTTCGAAGAGGCCAGTCCTTGGAAGGGATTAAAAAATTACATCTCAGGCTCTTCCGTGCTTCAGAAGGCACGTTAAGCTGTTGATCCTGCGCCTGATCTCTCTAGGGTCTTGTCAGATCGCTGTCCCAACGAACAATGAACACCTCTGGTTTATCAAAAATCTATGTGCGTAATTTCATATCAGCCGTTAAAAACATTAAATTGCCAAGAGAGTTGTTGTGTGTTTCATTTAACACAACGACTCTCAGTACTAAGGAATACGACCCAACGAACGTGTCCTAACAAACATGTGTTCCAGGGCAAAGCCGGTTACGAGAGGAACTACCACTTCGACGGTCGCGGGCAGCTCGACGCTCAGATGTACGGGCAGCGCAACCTCAGCCCTTACGGTGACAGCAGCAGCCTGGGCGGAGCTCTCAAGTGGAAGGACGACCACGCCACCGCCTCCTTCGATGCTAGCAGGCAGATCCACGGCGGCACTTCGGTAAGTCTTTAGACTACCGAGCGTTAAGCAAATACCAAGAGTAATTCGTCAAGTCCACTAACGGTCTCGGTAGTTTATTGGTGAGAGCGCTTGCCCGCATTGCAAGAGGCGCTGGGTTTGATTCCCTCCTGAGCCTCCTTAGATCAGATGTTTTATTCTTTGTTTATAATTTTAAAAAAGCTTTAACTGAGCTTTTTCTATGAGTGCAGATTTATAACAGCATTAGTCTGGTTTAAAACAAGCTTTTATTACCTCTAATGAACAATTAGGGTTGAACCACCACGATTGAAATCATAAGTGTCTCCTCACATCATAGGAAAGATAGGTTGTGGCATAATCACCATACCTACTTGCAAATGTGGCACAAATCTTTTGCTTCACTTGATAATCAAGATCACGGCCCGGTATAACACAAATCTTACATTATTCTTTATTTCCAGTGGACAGCAGCAGGCGGTGGTCGCTGGCCCGTAGGCAAGAACGGAGACATTGGTGTCGAAGGCACCTACAGCCATTTCCCCGGTGGTGTGCGCGACTATGGCGGCCGTGGCTCCTTTAACTACCGCTGGTGAATGCTGCACAAGCTAGATCAATCCACAGAACATCGGTGGTTCACATTCTTGCACGTCATCGTTATGCAAAATTTTTATACAATCTACTTAGTTTTTAATACTTTTCTGTATTAAGTTACCTAAACATGTATTGATTTACATTTGTAAAATAATTTTGTAAATAATATGAACAAAAATGTACATAATTTTGTAAATATTTTTTTAATAAACTTTCGAAATACACAACATTTTCTTTTAAATTCAAGTGGGTTATTTATAACAATAAAAATGAAATTTCATTAATTAAGTTCCTCAAAACAAATGGGAAATGTTGGAACCAAGTTGGAACCAACCAAGTTGGAACTAACGTTAAAATAGTAAGTCGTCTGTCATGATTGTCAAATTGCTGCCTGTCAGTGTCAGTTGTTTGTCCTGTCACTGTCATTAATTTGTTAAAAGAAATGGACGAACACGGTGCGGCAAAACAATAAAACATTAGTAAATTAGGTAAATATTTGCCTTGGTTAGTGTTTAATACTATAATTTCATAAAATGCGCCTTGTGAAGACATTAGGAACATGATTACTGTCTGTATCTTGCAGATAAATGCCGCCGAATAGATGAAGAATCCTAGAAGTTCTTCAGGCACCATGAGGAAGTATTACCAGCTGATTCTTGTTATCGTCTGCTTCGTGAGCATCGTCACGTTGCTCATTTACCGCCACGAGTACTACAGACTACGGTATGTGCTCGAAGTGCTCAATTTCTTTGGGAAACCCGGCCTTTCCGAGATTGAATTCTGCGGACCGGGTTTCAACGCTACTATGCTGTCGGAGATACTAAGGAACTCTTCAATGGAGGTAAGAGAGACGCCGCCATTATTCCAAGAGATAGATGAGAACTTTTACTCGTATTCGTCATTTTTACGCTCGTACCAAAAGTACGAGAAACTATCACAAGAGCATGCTCACAATATAGACACTATTGTGATAGGCAAAGCTCATGTTCGACCAAATTTCCGATGCAACATCTGGTTAGAGAACTCAATGAAGCCCAGATCCGGCAGATTTACCTTCAAAATCATCTCAGAACCAGTCAAGGACTTCAGATTGTACATATTTCAGTGTTCACTAAATAAGAATTTAGGGAAACCTAAAGGAGTGAGTTTTTACATGAATGATTACAATATTAATCCTATACATGCTCCTATTAATAGAGTTATTCAAGTGAACACTAAGCGTAAGCCACGGGAGAGAAGTAGCATTAGATTTGTAAACAATGTGGAGCCAGCTATCTGCGTTATTCCCAATCAAGTACCATTAGTGTCAAGGGATGCCTTCATAGAATTCCTAGTATACCATCACATGATGGGGGTTAATTCGTTCACAATATATGACAGTATGATATCAGAAGACATAATAAGGAGGTTGAATTTGCTGCCAAATGATATCACTCAGTGGAGTATTCAATTTTTCCCCCTCAACTATCCATTTGTGTTTTCAAAGTCTTATGAGATTGTGAGAAGTGCTATAGAACTGGATTGTTTATTCAGACACTTCAGGTTTGACAAAGAGGACTCAAACAAAGCCAGTCATGCGATGGTTCTGTCTTGGGATGAATTTTTGGTGCCCCGAGTTCACACCAACATCAAAGCCATATTAGACGACTATGATCCAACGAGAAAACTCAGAACAATTCAAGTCAAACCACTGCTATTCTGCTTGAATCAAAACGATGATGATAACGCTGAAATTGGATATCCAGATATCATGAAAAAGACTCATTATTACGAATTACCACAATCTCTTACAATGAGAACAATATTTATAAGAAATCTAGATGCCATGACAAACTTTAATGACATTTTTAACCTTAACTCGACTAGTAATGCGATGCTAACAGATATTTTAGCTGTGCATAAGTATACTGAGTGTAGAGATCCGAAAACATATCACCCAGCGGGTGCGGGTTACAACGAGACTCAAATGCAAGTGTTCCAACACAAGTTTGAAGGTGCCATGTTGAAATTTGGACAGAGTTTGGTGAGCAATAAAGTTTATAGATTGTATACGTCCGGACAGATATGGGAGAAAGTGTCCAGCGAGAATGTCAGAGACATGCTGTGAATTAAAGGTGCATTTTAGAATAAGGTAGAAAGAACTAAGTTCTCATCAAGTTGGTAATATAAGGTTTTAGACTTTTACACTTTGATACTAACTGGAACTATATTTCATTTATTAAGCACAAGTATAACTTACAAGTTACAACTTTGTGTTTTTGATTGTTTTAATACAACTGTGATATCAAACCTAGTTCCAGATATTATACTTAGTGTTACTATGATGTGTAAAAGTCTAAAATCTTAAATTCAGTAAAATAAGTAATATTTGGTAATTTCAAATGCAAAATTTGTAACAGACCATCGCACTATAGTAATATGACAAAGCCTTATTTTCATAGTATTAAAGAGGTTGTGTGTTTATTATTTTAATTAATGATTGTTGTAAAATTTGAGAAGCTTTACAGTTAGTATGCTTTTCAGTGAGATTTACAGGAAGACTTTATTAAAATAAATAATATTACTTTTTAAAATAACTCCATAAAATAGCTGCCAGACCATCTAGAAATTTTTTAAACATTTTCTATTTCAACAAAGCTAGTAAAGATTTTGATCAATAAGATTCCAATAAACGCACTACATTTATATAATACAATATGTTTTTATCCTAGAAAAAAAAAATTGCTTAAGAAAATTTAATATTGAAAAAGAATCTTAAATCATTTGAAAAGGTGATTAAGCCAATGCAATTTATTTTAAATTATGGATGTCTTTTGTCCTCCAATAGGACATAAATACACGCTGTTATATTTATTAGTGAAACTAATCGCTAAATAAATAATTCCAATATGATGCACCTACTAAAGGGGGTATACTGTGGAAAGTGTAACTTGGTTTCCCAGCACATCTTTTAACTTTAATCATTTTCGATTTTATATTTTACTAGCATGACAATAAATAAAATGTAATATGTTGCTCCGGGAACCCAAATATGTAGGTACTTGGCATCGATTTCTAAATAACGATTTGACCCCTGTTCTGCCGTCATAAGGAAATAGGGCGCTTCTACATAAAGTAGAAAACGGAGAAAAAAATTATTTTGTGATTATGAAATGAAAAACGTTGCTGCTTAGTGGAAAATAGGTATTTTAATCTTTTTGCAATTTTAAAACTTGTATGATTAGGTAGCCTATCAGGACACATGAATTAAATTCAATTATATCAATATTATCTATTTAAAAAACGCTATTTTCTTTTTCTTCTTAGTAAAAAAAAAACAAAAAACCCGCAATACTTCATTGAAAAGGCGTTTCTGGCTAGATACGTCTTTTCAACGTAGTAATTTTTGGAACGTTCTTTCATTGTATTGAAATTTGTTTCGAGGCTTACTAAAAAAGGGCGCATTTAGCTACTTGCTGCTTTTCTTCTAAGTATTGCAACACCAATTATAAAAGAAAACTGTTAACGCCCGTTATTTTTTGGCATTCAATGAGCAATAATTGAAGTTTAAGGTAATTTTTTGCTAAAAATTACCTTAAACTTCATATGATTATGATCCAATGTTGCTCAATGCCTTCTTTTTTTTTATGTCAGAGGCGGCAATGAGCTAGCGGTTCGCCTGATGGTAAGCAATCACCGCCGCCCATAGACATGCGCGACATCAGAGGTATCGTTGATGTGTTGCCGGCCGTAACCCCATACCCTCCCCAACTTAGCTCTGGCAACCTTACTCACCAGCAGAAACATAGCACAACAGTTACGAGTTACGAAGTGCTACTTCACTGCGGTCTTCCGTAAGGTGTAGGTACTTCCCCAGACGAGCGACTCATTCGAGTGGAATTTCTCAAAAAAATTTGACAGGCCCGTTGGTCGAGTGGCTAGAGACCCTGGCTACAAAACCAAGGGTCGCGGGTTCGAATCCCGCTAGGGGCAAATGTTTGTGTGATGAACATCGGCATTTGTACTCGAGTCATGGATGTTTATAAAAGTATTTAAGTATGTCTATCCGTTCCCTAGCTTCCATAGTACAAGCTTCGAGCTTAGTTTGGGGCTAGGCAATTGGTGTGTTAGTCCAAGGCATTTATTTATTTTCCACAAAGCTCTACCTCTCCGATAAAAAATGGAAAAGTGCAAAGTTGCTTTTTAATTTCACACATATTGATGCAGAGAAATAAATTGATGCACTAGTTATAATTAAAACATTCAAAGAACTTATGTTAAAAACGACGGAAGATCTATGGGATATTTCAATACATATTCAAAAATCCATTATTATTCCCATTGCACTTGCACATATTTAGCATTGATATTTAGTTAATAAATCTTATGAAACATAGTATATTAACTTCTTTATTTAAATCAGGAGAAAAGAGTGATCCGTCAAACTTTAGACCCATATGAAAATGAAAAAATATATTTTATCATTTATTGTTATATTTAAATTAAAATTCTTTGTTAAATGAAAATCAGTACGGATTTACTTACAAACAAATCTACAACTGATGCAGGAGTTTCTTTAGTAAAACATATTTTTGACGTATGGGAGGCTAAGCAGGATGTTATTGGTAAATGTATTAAATTCACAATGCCAAATGTGCCACAAGTTATTACAAATATTTCAATGAATTATGAACATATTTATGTAGTCAACTCAAATGTCGTTTTAGAAATTACTATAGATTCAAAATTACAATGGTGCCCCCATATTGTTGCTTTGGCAGGGAGACTCAGTTTTGACGTTTGACTGATATTAAAACGGCGATATTGGTTTTATTAATCTATTTCCATAGTATTATGTCTTACAGTCTATTATTGTGGGGATCATCTGCTAATTTACAAACATTTTTTGTACATAATACAGAAAAGGGCGATTCGTGCAATGTTATGATCTTAAGCCGCGTGATTTACTCCGAAAGATATTTCAGGAGATTAACCTTTTTACTACAGCGTCGCAATTCATCTTTGACTGGATAATTTATACATACGCAAGAACCTACACATTTTTTCTAGACAAAATAACTTTCATAGCTTTAATACAAGAAATAAACATAAGCTTCCCGTTCCTAGTCAGAGGCTTCATAAGACTGGGAAGTCTTTTATTGGACTAAGTATCAAATATTTAAGAACCTTCCTGAAAATTTTATTCAATTTCCTTTACATGATTTGTTTATTAAATCATTCTTGATGAAGAAAGATTACTATAAAATAAAGGCTTATTTAAATGACAAATATGCATGTACATTTTGATCTGCTCAGCCGCACATAATTATATTTATTATATTTGACGAAATTGTCATATTGAAATTAATTTTTGAATAAGGCGTAACTGCTGAGTTTCTTCCGGCGTCTCTTCTCAGCAGGCCATTCCCTTTTCAGCTCGCCAAGTCGCTTGTTGGGTGAAAAAAGTTTTGACGAAAAAATAATTCACTAAGTGAATCAAATTGCTGAATAAATAATTTCATTTCATTTCTATACTTCTGGATTAAAATCTTCAAAATCATCGAGATTTTTTTTGCGCACTTGGATATACTCTTATATCTGGGCGCATCTGTTAGAACATGTTCTTTACCGCGGCTTCCACTTCCTCCCGCAAACGCAACAATACTTAGTAGAAAAGACGTTACTGCCACGTACGCCTTACCGATTCTCGTAATACTTAGAAGAAAAGACGCATCTACTCAAATGCGGTTTTTCTTCTTCTGATCATGTAGTTACGCCTTTTCAACCTATGAACATTAATATATTTTGTAAACGAATAAGACTCTTCTACTTAGTTACGTCTTTACATCTTAGTATTATACAGAAACGTCTTTCCAATTTAGTAATCCACAATAAATTTTGTAGATAAGCCCTTTTTAGTTGTTCATAAAAGAAAAAGTATTCGTATTTCCGTAGTGCACAGTTTTAAAAGGAAATATAAAAAATATCTCTTGGATAAACAAAGGAATGAGTAAGCAGCATCTCAACAATAATTTTGTTATTTTTTTATTTTTATTGTTTTTTACTAATTACTAAAATTTTATGTATCTATATTTTTAATTTAATTTTATTTTCAAACATATATATATTATTAAGATTATTACAACATTTATGTATTTATAATTTTATTATTTTAACACACACACACACACACACACACACACACACGTATAGTAATATTTTATAATGCACACTTGATATCGTTCACTGTTGATTTTAAATATGTTTGTCTTCACGCGGTATCCGCAGAATACCAGTGATCGTGACGCTGAAACTCTCCGTCACGGCCCAACACTGAGCGGAGACCATTTTGGTACAATTTTTAGTTATTGTTGTTTTATTTAATATATCTCATTGTGGATATGGAAGTTTTTTGTTCTTGTGTTTAAGCCATGTTTGTTTTGTTTAATTTTTAATTTTTATTGTATTGTACCAAATAAACGTTTTTCTATTTCTATTTCTATTTCTATTTCATAAAATTAAAAAATACTAGAAGGTGCGCCTTTTTCTGCTGATTCCGAATCACTATATAACTCAATTTTGAGAAAAATGTTAGATGCGCCCTTTTTCCCTATGACGGCAGTGTTGTCAGAAAAATGTTAGATGCGCCCTTTTTCCCTATGACGGCAGTGTTGTCAGCTAATAACCATACTTGGAAATAATTATTTTGTAGTGTTCATTATGCAATATTAAGAGTTTGTACGTGGGTTATTTTTAAATTGTACTTTAATTGATTTAAGTTATTAGTTTTTTATTTGAAAATTTTATTGATAAATGCATCGAGCCTTTGTATATTGCTATTATATAGCTTTTAAGATACTAAGAAGAATATAAATAAGCATTACGTTTAAAACAATTTACTATAATTTAGCTTTCAATAAAATGTATTTAATTTTTTGCATCGCAAATTATACATATATCCGCACTTTGTTTTGCTACGGCCAGAAATAGCAGTTGTTGCCATAAATAATTTGTACAATGTAGAATTCTAGGTTTATAATAGTAATGTTAACTTAAAAGAAGTGCAATGACTTAACATCATCATCAGACTGTTGAATTCCACTGCTGGACATTGGTCAATTACTTAAAGCAGCTTAATTCCTCATGACATGACCCATATTGACCCAAGTTTTTCTATCTTTTTGGGCTGAAATACATTTGTAAGGCATTATAAATGTAACATGACGTTCTAATTCAGTATAAATTAAGTTTACTGCGTTGTCTGCCTGCATTATTGGTCATTTAATTTAAGGTCACGTGTATAATAGGTCGCGGTCCCCATATTAGGTACTGATTCAATTCACATTGACACAATCAGTAAGTGGCTAAAATGGAATTACTTTACAGATCTCTCACAAGAATATAAGTAATAGATAACACACATCTCCCTTTATAATCTGCCAAGATTTTTTTATTAAAATCGATGAGTTTGTTTGTATTTTGTATTTTGTATTTGTTTGATTGAAATTGTTTGTTTGTTAACGCGCCGCTCATCTTAGGAAATACTGGGTCAAATTGAAAAAATGTTTTTGCGTTAGATATACCATTAGTCGAAAAAGGCTCTAATTTATAGTATAATGAAGTAACTTCAGATGGAAAGGATGGAAAGTATTGCTTAGTTCCACTCGTGGTCCTAAGTATGTTGTATACTACACTATAGCGGCCGCCAGCGACTCTGTCCGCGTTGATTTCTGTTTCCGCACACATATGGACTACTCAATACTCGAGCCAATAGTTCCTGAGATTAGCGCGTTGAAAAAAACAAACAAACAAACTCGTCATCTTTATTAGATTAGTAAGTATAGATTTAGTTATGAAAATATTTTATTTTTAGTTACTTTAATAATAGTAATTGCTTATTGCATAGATGGCACCACTTGTATAACCATGTCTATTATAGATTTAAGTAACGTTTTGTTAATAATGATATTGTTTTATTTTTCAAGGAATGTTAATAGAAAGTTGTGCCTTTAAAATGGAAGGTGATTAATTATAATCCTCCACCTTTATTCCACTGTTTTTTTTAAAGATAGGAAATTATTAAGTTAAAATTGAATAAAATTCTATTACTGTATAAAACGTTGTGAATAAGTTAGGCACGGTGATTAGAATAACTTTGTCGAACTAATTTGTATCACTTGAGTGAATTAAGCGTGCTAAAAATCGTATGGTTAAGGTTAATCAAATTGTATGTCATTTGTTCCGAAGTGGAATAAAGGATGTTACCTTCTATATTCTTACCTTAATAATTGCATAAATTTATAAGACTGCTTGTTTACATTATAGAAGTACGAATAGCTAGTTATAAACACGACTTCGTTAACCTTTTGAACGCCACGGTCGGCACTGGACGACAAATGAAAAAGTGCCCAACACGCCACCGTCGTGTATGGCCGACGAGAAAACGACATTTTTAAAACACAAAATAAACATACTAAATCAACTTTTCTGTGTTTCTTTTTCCTATTATTTAAAAGTACTTTAATGATGTATTGTAAAATGGCACGAAGATATATCCATCAGTTACATTTCACTGGCAAAAATTATCACTAAATATTGCTAACCAAAATGGTGTTCTCCTCACGCCACAGTCGGCATGACACGACAGCTAGTGATGGGTAAGTTAGGTAAATTAAATTTGGAATTTATGAAATATTTTATTGAAAGCAGCTTACTACTACATCGATAATAATTTTTTAATAGCAACTATTTGTATCTGAATATTCTTAATGCGTAATATTTATGAAATTATTGAAAAATGATTACTATTTATATTTATCGATCGATAGTTAACTGTTCACTCTCGCGCATCCCTACGGAACAGCGCATAGACAGTTACCTGTACGCCACAGTCGGGAAGACACGTCAAGCGGTGACGTCATTAGCGCTACGGGAGACTGATAGTGATGTCCTATCCTATTATAATTTATAACGGGGAGTGTAATATGAATAAAAATGGATAGCAGTCAAATGACTACCGAAGAACTCCTTCGTGTGTTAGGAAGTGTAGAAGAGGATGATGAATAAAACTTTCAAGATCTGAACGCTTTTGTTTCATTGGGTTACCAAAATACCTACTTATATTAGAAATTTCATTAAGTGCGCGAAGGCACTTTTGAGCTCCTAGATTGAACTACTGTTCTAAACAAATGAAATTAAAAAAAATAGAATGTTATCTCTTAAATAGTCGAATAGTTCGTAGCGGCCTCTGATTTTTTAGATGTCATTGATTTTACTTAGAAATTATTCTAAACCAAAAAACGTCGAAAATAGCTTTAAGATCGCTGTGAAACTCACCTATACGATAATATTATTAAACAAAATTTATACCAGAATAATTGTTACTTCATAATATTTTATAATGAATTTATTATCTTATTTCGATAAAAACTATAAATACAACTGCAAAATTACTACAGAATATGTGCCGGCCGTCCGAACTCAGCTTTTTTTCGCAAAGTGAAAATTTTATATACTAAGCATGAATTTATTATCCTATTTCCATAAAAACGATAAATACAACTGGAAAATTACTATAAAATGTGAAAAAGGGCATTTTACGCAAAAATCATGATCGAGATGTAACAGGCCTCTTTAAGTAAAAACGGAGAAAATCAACTAAAGCTAAGTAATTAATTCGTACTCTAATAGACAACCCTTTCTTTACCTTGTTGTTTATAATTTATAATAATAATTATAAGTTTACTTGAAATGTCACATCATTACCTCGCACGCAAGAAAGCTGTCAAAGGTCGTGCCAACCACGCCAGAGTCGGGTCTTCCCGACAGCGAATGCCTACACGAACGAGATTAGTGATGTATCTTATTATTACCTGATTTATTCGTTTGTGGTTCTAATGTCTACTTTTACTTTGTATAGAATTTTGTAACTGCTGTTAAATAACACGAAATCAAAAAAATATATTTTATTTCAAAAATATGTGACGAATAGCAGAGATTAAATCGCTTATTGACAACTTATCGATAACATCGTTGGCATTCCTATTTTATTTGTAGGTATTTGCTCTGAATTTATGGTTTGGCGTGGGAAGGGCGCCGATGCGTTTGACCACTGGCGTTCTAAAGGTTAATATTTCTACCGTTGCATAAAGTTTTCACCTGCAGTCTTTCAATAAACATACATTGGTGATTACAATTCCCTATGAAAGTCGTCATCGATTTATATTTATTTGTTTATAAAAATACAATTTAATCTAGTCTATAGATTTCTTAGTTTAAACAAAAGGTTAGTCTCGAAATTTGTTCAAGCCCTGCCTGAATCAAGTGAACACGCTTGCTTCTTTTAGTACTTTTTTCACATAATTGCATAACTTTCCTGATTTATCGACTTCCAATAAAGGTTTATTATGCATTTCTTTATTTAAAATATCTTTGGTTGATGTTCCTTAGAAGATAAGCAAAATAACTTAGAATAACAGATTTTTTCGATACATAAATCCTTGGCAAAAGTACTTGTAAAGTAAAAAAAACATTTTATACGTGCGTAAAATCTGGCGAAAGTTTACAAGTTTTAAACTTTATTGCATTAGAATAAGGTCGGGAACCCCTTAGTTTTTGGGAAATATGGAAATGAAAGCCACCTCCTGATACTAAGTAAATGTTTATTTCATTCATCTATTCTAAATACAACAGGCGTCGCCTGCAAACGTCACAGATCAAGTTGACAAAACAATACATAAATCATGAGAAATAAAGCGATAACCAAATCATTTATACACACAATAATATCAATGAAACACTAGAAATACAAGGAATAAAATGAGCATAACTTGAGCAATACAAGATTTGTATTGTCGTTGTCACAAATAATTAAAAACAAAATGTGGAGGGAATCCGCGAAGTTTAAATACCTAAACAATATAAATATAGATTAAAGCTTAATTACATAATTAAATATTGCCACGAACGAAACTTAATAGTAATATGGATTATTAATGTAAGTACATGACTCACTTTTGATTTGTATAAGTTGTGCCCTTTTAGACTACACGTATTTATGTCAAAATAATGCTTTCAGATATTTTTGATCGACTTTGTTATCAGTGTAGTAGGTAAGGTATGTGCAAAAATAAACGTATTATTGCATATCAATAGTAAACCATATGGGAGCAACATAGAACACTTTAACATCACTAAACATTAAATTGACATAAATACAGGCATCATAACCGAACGATCTTCAAATATCATCTTTTAAATTAGATTAAACAAAGTTAAGAATTTCCCCTGTTTAAATATACCGACGAACTCAAATAGGGACAACCTATGCACAAAACTACGTCGTTACCCAATATATTATGGAATAAGTAGTTGCTACAACAAATCGAGTTAAAAAGCAGATAGATATCTGAACACCGCAGTCGTTAAGGGCTATTACGTTTAAGTATTTATCTCTCTGTCACTCACTATATGTTGTTTCTTTCTTACAAAGCATGCTACGAGTAGCACTCAAGCGCATAATGTAAGGAACACCTATAATATAAATCTATCATCTCACTAGTCTTTATGAATGAGTTTTTTTGATGGTGATATAATGTTTGTCATAGTATAATATGGAGATGAGCATATGCAGTGGAAACAAATAGTTTAGGTACTTAGAAGGCACGGAGGTGCAAGTATGGTGGCGGGCACGGCTTAAGACGTTGACTTTCCAGCAATTGTACATAAAACAAGAATAAGTAAAACCTTTTAATGGTCAATGCTAAGTGATTCCTTTGATAGTGATGAACTTGAGAAACTCAAAATGTTTACCTATAATACAGACATTTGGAAACGAGTACCTATTGTATGTAGTTAAATAAGTATTTTGTTTTTATAATTGTCTGAGATCTCCAAAAGGTTAACATGCAGAAAGAAGTCATAGCCAGCCCATTAAAACCGTCACTTAGTTGAAACAAAGATTTCATTAATTGTAATTTATTTCAAGAGCCTTTGCGTACACAATTGTAACGTCGAAAACGTAATATTTCTAAAGCACTTTAATGAATTTTATTGATTTAATACAATAATTAAAGTCCACAGTTTATTAGCTGGAAGAGTAAGGGCCCTCAGTAAACTATTTAATGGAAGTCTTACCATACCATCATGATAATATTTAGGGTCTTCAATATACAGAGATGGTTCAAAACTAATGGTAATTCATATGAAAAATAACGTTGTCAACGTTACAAACAATATGTAGCAATGGCTCTGAAACTGTACGTTTAGTCGCTATTTCATCAATTTCCGTAAATTGTAACATTACAACTTTACATCCCGACAACTCCCTTTAGCAACATTAATATCACAATCATATCACTCCCTCGTGACTTTCACACCACATCAATATCTGAACTGTAATGCGATAAAATAAATGAAAAGGGTCATTTTAAAAGGGGATATTTCTATGTTTAATATCTTTTTAAACTGAGTTCGACAATAAAACTTGTTCCTTTTGAAATGACCCTCCTCAACTTGAGTCCCCGATTGGGCACACTGTTAAAAGTTGTATTATGCTTAGATCTAAAATAGCAAAAATACCCAATGAATAAGAAAACGTTATTCTATTTAAGGAACATGTATTTAAATGCATTATCTCTGGCCATTTAGAGTAAATACTTTATGAAGTAGAGACATTGAAGTGAAAATTATAAAAAGATGTGTCGTATACGCCTATCGATACGAATGCGTACGCGAAATATTTAAAACGCACAAAGTATAGAGTGCATCGAACACTCAAAACCCCACAATGATTGTATGTAGCGTTTCACAATCATACAGAAAAATATACATTATTTACTTATTGTCATCATGTTTTGAAGATCGTCCATCAAACATAAAAGACGTCAATTTTCAAACACGATATCTTCAAAACAATTACTTTCTAATCCCAAAAATTTAATGACTTCATACAGGCAATTTCAAATTATACATTCAAAATTGTATTGCAAGGTAAAATTTATGTCGGTCTCACAATAGAAATCTCATAAATTCAATAATTCATTAGATACATTTGTTTTAAGATTATCTTACACTCAATATATTCAAACATCAACGTCAATATATTTACAATACATAGTATGAAAAGGTATCCTAAACAAGAAAATAGTTTTAAAATATCACCTTCTCTAAATACTAAATAGTAAAAAGGATTACAGTAAATGCACGAAAAATAGTTACATAGTCTTATGAGTTCTTGTAACAACAGTATTCTAAATGATCTAAACAACTGTTGTGTGCAGATATTCGGTACCAATACATGAGAGCGTAACTAAGTAGTAGCCTGTCATCGAGATAGGCAACCGTTCAGTTGGTATACTATACATGTCGTCTGCACACAAACCTAGAATAAATGTGTGTCGCCAAACACCGTATTCCGTATTTCAATCGAATACTATCAATAAATCTAAATTTTTCCAAGATTTATGTACCATCTAGAATAAGTCAAGTCAAGTTGTATTTGATAATAACCCTTGGAAAAAATTTGACTCATGAACAATAATAATTTGAATGACGGTTACGGCTTTCAGCAAACAGACTAGCAATTGTATGTTCAGTATTCTCCTACTAAGCAGTTCAAATCTTTTAAGATAAAAGTATTAGCATTTTAAACCGGTTCCGATCTTGGGGAATCATTTTTGGCATTGATTGATACTTTTGACAGATGACATAAAAGTGACATCTGATTGGTTGTATGTTAAGCGTATACTCAAAATGTCTTATAAACATTTACATAATTATGATCAACATGCAATTGCCACTCTTGCTTATGTGCTAATATACATAACTTGATAATCGCGAATAATAACATTCTATTACATATAATAAACATTTCAACATATTTACACAGTTAACAGTTATACAATAATCGATTTTTAATAGCAATCCTACATTCCAAACAGTACCAAAGTTTAAAATTAGAGTTTTTAAATTTATTTTTTGTCAAATTTAACAATGTCATAGAAATTTAAAGCATTTTAAGTAGATGTTTTTGATTGATAAATAAATTGTAGCGTGCTATTATTTAATATTTTAGCAGAATAAAGATTTATCAAAGTGGCTCGTTACTCTTTGCATTAAGCGTATATTTTTCTACTAAAATCTTTAACTTTGGCCTCTATCATGTAGTATGCCTAAACATTAAAATTGAATATAACGCTATATTCCCTACATTATATACGCTTAACGCAACGAGTAGTAAATAACAAGTATCGTAGCAAAGAATGATATAAAATGTTTTACAATAACAGTTCACTTTATCAAATAGTTGACTACACTCATCATCTATGTCAAAATGTTCAATGTATCAACAACAAGATTTCGATTTATACCAAAAACATCTATTATAACAACCGCTACGCCTATAGACCGCTAGGATGTAGTCGAGTTGCTACGAATAAACTTTCAACTATCCATTACTATTATTCCGACTTATATTTATTAAGTACTTCGCCCGCCTCTCGCGTTTTTATTCATTTAATAATTCGTTTAACATTATTTTTTTATTAATGACTTAATTTTTAATCTTAAATAGATTCTGTCCTAGGACCACCAAGATATAACATAGACATCGAGACTGCTCAGTTAAAATATTTTTAAAAATAAATGTCTTGTAGTGTCGATAGCTGCACATAAAAATACTGTCAAGATAATAATCACTAGACTTTAAGTATATAACAATAGAGATCATTTTCGATTAAGAAGGAATGTTGCTTTATGTCCCTTTTAAGCTCTGGCCGAATTTTTGTACTAAGTATTGTTAGTAAAATACATATAATATCTGTGGATGTGTACTATGGCCCCTTTAATAGATCAATAATATAGGAGAATAATAATATTTTTTAAATAAGGTACTTTTAAAGGTGGATATAGGCGATATGGAATGTTATCAATTTCATATTTAAAATTTAAAACTTTTAACTCCGAAAGGTTTGTCAGAAAATAGTTTCACGCGAATTTGATTATTTCATAAGATATTATGGTAAATAATATGGACACGTCTGATTATTATTGTTTGATCATTGATTTTATAACTAAATAAATTACATTTCAATAAAATGATTTAACCCCAGAATCAGTCGCTAGGCCGTCGTAATGTATTTAGTTTCTGTTTTAATAAGCGTATGACTATTTTAAGATGGCTTAGATTTTTTATATTCCTACAGGGCTTTTATTTTCAACCGGGTTTTTTAAAACAACTATTATATATTATAAGTAGTTCAGTTATTTTTTGAACAAGTGTGTGTTTGATAACTTTTTGAACGACAAAATTAATAACTTTTGTGTTCTGTCGTCAGGTTATATAGACATAGTCAACTGGAAAATAACTCCAGACAAAGAAATCAAAACAAGTAATAAACATTGTCATGAGATTTGTCACCATTTATAACATAATTGGGGCTGTTCAAGGCCAGAATAAACGGGCTTTTCCTAAGCAAGCACGCTCCATCGTAGACCGCATAGTTGTATAACATCAGGTAACTTTTTGGTCTAGGTCTAAGTGCTAGTTTAGTTAAAAATAATAATTAAAAAAAAAATATTAGTGTTATTATGTCGTTTCCGTAAATTACAGTTTTGCCCACTTTTTAAATTTGATTACACTTTGAAATATGGGATATAAAAATAAATCGCCAAGCTAAGATGTGTAGAAACAATAGTTACTGCTCTATCTAGATAGTGTCTGATTAGTTAAGACAAACATTTGTGTGCATGAACAGATCTGTTTGTCCTGATCTGGGTGTAATATGTATCTATCTATAATTTAAGTATATTTGTAATACCACTGTTGATTTTGATATCTGTAACACAAGCGCTTAAGCTACTTAAAACGGAGTCAGATCAAGGTATATAAATATGCAAATAAAAAAAATGCCTTTGACTTACACACCAATTGCCTAGCCCCAAACTTCATCAAACAAATTCGAACCCACGATCCTTGGTTTTGTAGCCAGGGTCTCTGACCACTAGACGAACGGACCCGTCAAAAATATATTATGATGAGAAATATTTTATAGTCCATCTTGATTAGTGGCTGATAGTGGTGGTGGTAGACTAACGGGCACGTCAAAAATATTATATGATGTGACATATTTCATAATAAATAAACAAATATCTCTGGACATTATTCACACAGCGTCATCTAGACCCAAACTAAGCGTTAGCTTGTGCTATGGGTGCCAGACAACGGAGCAAAATTACTTATATTTTTTTGTAAATACATACATAATATACATAGAAACACCCAGACCGATCCAAACAAACATGTTCATGCACACAAATGTCTGTACCGTGCGGGGATCAAACCCGCGACCTTTGGTGTAATAGCCGACTTCTCGACCATTGCACCAATCGGCTCGTCTAATTAATTATAGTCCATGTTGATCAGTGGCTGGTGGTGTGTGGTATGGTTAGTGGGGGCTGGCTCCCACAGTCACAGTCTCGATCAGTGTGTGATGGTGTATACTATGGTTAGTAGGGGCTGGCTCCCACAGTCACAGTCTTGATCAGTGGCGGATAGTGATGGTGGGTAGCAGTATACTGGTGGTGCGGCTAGGACAGGCGGCAGTCTCAGGAGCGCGAGGCGTGGCGCGCGCGCGGGTCGCGTCAGAAGTAGATGACCTCCTCCTCCGCGCCCGCCGCGCCCCCGCCCGGGCTAGCGCCCGTCTCCGGGGACCGCACGCGGAACTTGTCCGGCAGTTTGGGGTATGTGTTCGTCCTGGAATGGTAAGGGTGAATTTGCGATTAATAATAGTAATATCGAGATTTCAGTGTCAGGCAAATCGATAAATCAAATTAGAATAAAATTAATTAATTAAGTCTTGGGACTAACGCACGAATTTGACGACCCGCTTGGTATAATGGTCAAAATGTTGCCTATTACGCAAGACGTCGCGGGTTCGATCCCCGCTCAGGACAAACATGTCTGTGCATGAACATTTCTGTTTGTCCTGGTCTGGGTGTTATATGTATCTATTTAAGTATATTTGTAATACCACTGTTGATTCTGATGTCTGTAACACAAGTGCTTAAGCTACTTAACACGGGGTCTGATCAATTGCCTAGTACTATGGATGCTAAAAACTGGATAGATAGTTGAACTTAAATTAGTTTGTAAACTATTTAAAGCTCGATTAAACTTTTATAAACATTCATGACTCGAGTACAAATGCCTATGTTGATCACGCCAACATTCACCCCTAGCGAAATCCGAAATCTTTGGTTTTGGAACCAGGGTGACCAATAGACCAACGGCGACGACCGCGCCCGTCAATATTAAAATGTCATCAAGATACACAAAAAAACATCATCTAAATTCCTCTCACCTGGTGGCTTTGTTGTTGAGCTGCTGCTGCTGCTGCGAGGGCAGCGGGGCGGGCGAGCTCCCTGTACGCGTGTGGTGGATCACTAAGCCTTGGTTCTGCTGGAACAACCGTACGGGAACAATATGAGATCTGATTGTATCCAGATTGTGATTTGATAGTACGCTTTATCCAATCGATTTGAGGATAGCAAACTTTAATAATATGATTAATCTGACGAGCTTCACTTTTGTATAACTTAATATTTATGAAATTCACTAGCGGCCGCCCGCGACTTCGTCCGCGTGGATTTCGATTTTCATGATAGGAATGTTTTTTCCCTCTAACTCCCGTTCCCGTGGGAATTTTGCAATATCCTTTTGCAACTAAGTATCAAGTTTACTAAGGGACCTGCATGCCAAATTTCAAGCGTCTAACTTAAGTAGTTTAGATTTTCCATATATTATATATTTACAATTAATAACACATCACAATGTTTACGTATCATAAATATATTTTCTACAATAATGAAAACTGTTGCCATGGTAATCATATTTATATTTTCTACAATAACGAAAATGGTTGCTATGGTGATATTTGAATTGACATTTGAATATATTTTCTACAATAACGAAAATGGTTGCTATGGTGATATTTGAATTGACATTTGAATATATGACACCATACAAACTTCCACCCCCCATTTTAGGGAAGTGGGGGGTTGGAATGGGTCAAAAAGTAGCCTATGTTCTGTCTCAGGGTCTAAAGATTGTCTGTACCAAATTTCATCAAAATCGGTTGCGAGGTTTAAGCGGGAAAGCGTAACAGACAGACAGACAGACAGACAGAGTTACTTTCGCATTTATAATAATTAGTTGGGATTATATCAGCATTACTTATTATCTCAAATAATATCTTTGAATATATACTTTTAATAACTTAAAAAATCTATCATTTTGCAAATTACAGGGCCAGATTATTTTGGCATGTATTTGTGGTATTGTTATTCGTAAAAATGGCTGCTATATCAATAGAAAACTTGTAAACAATAACAGGCTAGTGTTCGATGCAATTACAAATATTTAACCGAAATGTTGCCAGTAGTTGGTATATATAAACTATCAACGCGAGATTATAAGCAACAAAGCTTCATAATTATCCTTTGATATAGCACTTAGGAATAGTTACGTACTGACTGCAGTTCAATGCAGATTTGTATATTCTTTCTTATTATAAATTTACGAGTATAATAACATGCTCTAACAACAAAAGCTACCAACAGACAAAATGGTTGTCACATCACGGTGTTCCTTAGTCTACAGAGAATACGTGTCAATACAGAGCACTGCACAATGTTACTATTTAAGCGAAAGCCGATAGCATAGTAAATATAGGAAAATAAAACAGTATGTTTCCTACTATGATAAGTAAGAGGGCGTTTAATTTACTATATCTTTTAAAAATCATAGTGTCTCAATAGCAACCAGTTATTTATTACCTCTAAATTAAAAAAAATAACAATAGAGATAAAAATAAAATTTTAAAATTACCCCAATCTCCCTAAGGAATCTCTCATACATTTACAATTCGTACCTACTATTAAATTTTTATTTAAATCATTCTATGCGTGGGTACATTCTGTTCTTACTTTCATTTACTATGC
Organism: Nomophila noctuella; assembly: GCA_958496325.1. Classification (NCBI taxonomy): domain Eukaryota; kingdom Metazoa; phylum Arthropoda; class Insecta; order Lepidoptera; family Crambidae; genus Nomophila; species Nomophila noctuella. Next base: position 10,619,659 of record OY292504.1, read on the forward strand.
TTTTAGAGCGCGTGGTTTAGAAGAATTGTGGTAGTACGAGTATATAGAAACCAATTATAATTTTGTTCAAACTGATTCACATTTAATTGTGGAACTAAAGAAAACTGCAAATTAAAATAAGAATTTTTTAAGGTTCGGAATTCTGTATTAAGTTAAAGTGACAGTCGTTATATTAAATCATAATTAGTATAGTGTATGATCTGGGTGTTTTGAAATGGCGGACTTGAGAATTTTTGTGATTATCTAAATGTTCCAGTTTTCTCTTCTACGTTGTTTGTAATTTTTAAGCGCAATTGGTCCAATAGAAACTTTTACACCTGAATAATCTTTAGCGCAAAATGTCTATGATAGAAGTATTCAGTCAGATTAAACATCAAGATAGAACCAATTTGAACAAAATTCGCGATAGCGTGTTGGAAGAACAACAACGAATTTGGAAGAGTCTACGTTACACCAATGTTACTTACACGATATAAAAATTTGGCCTTTCTAAAATACGTTCGGATAGTCGACATCCTGCGAACCCCCGAAAAACAAACAATCAACCATTTGATCTGTTTTGCTTAACTAAATATGTTTTTTTTTTTCTTTATAGAACGAATAATCTTTAATATTTTTTTATCTGGTGAACTGTAATTTAATGTTCTTTATTTAAATTCTAGTTATGTGTAATGATATGTATTATATTTAATTAATGGAAAGATAATAAATGGACGTATATATCACATGATCAACAAAGGCTTGTCTAGTACAACTAGATAAGTTTAGGTGGTTTTATGTTACTTTCAATACGTTTGTATTTAATGTGAATTACAAAAAATAAATCAAATGATTATGATTTTGTATTAGACTCGCTTTCACCTCTATTAAGTCCATGATAGCTAATTAGGCGCAATAACCTGTCAATCTATTTGCTAAGAAAGATGTATGTATCATCCTCATTTGGTAGGGCAAAAGAAAGTTAGACGTGCAAAAGAATTTACTAAGTGAATCAAATTGCTGAATAAATTATTTCATTTCATTTCATCCAGTGGTGAAAATACTTCTTCCAACGAATAATGCAACTAAGTATTATCTATTTTGCAGAATCTTTTCGTCACTACGAGTGTAGTCAGAATTTATATTTTTATTTTGCAGTAACAACATTTAGAGGTTAGGTTTTATTCAATGATAAATCGATCATAACTTAAAGTACTATCTATGTGACAGAGTGCTTACCTCACTAGGGGATTCGTGTAGTCGGTGGTACCCGGGCGGCGGTTGTTGCTGACTTTTGCCGCTCGCTAACTTGAGCGGCAGTTGCTGTTTCACCATTTGCTGGAATGGGATAAGATTTATTTTTATAAGCTATAGGAGGGCAAACGAACAAGAGTAAGTGATCACCGCTGCCCGTGGACATCAACAACCGCACAAGGGTCGCAGATGCGTTGCCTGCCTTTAAAAACTATAAACTCTCTAACTGAGCTCTGGCGACCTTACTCACCCCCAGAAACATAGCACAACATTTACCAAGTGCTACTTCACTGCGGTCTTCTGTAAAGTTCCACTAAACTCTCTCTTAAAATTCTCGTATTTGATTAACTAGTTATTTCTAGGAAGGGATCGCCTAGATAAGGTAGAAAAAATAGTTAGGAATGTGGACTTAAGCGACTGAGCATCTTACATACAAAGTACTTCCTCACCGTCTACGAAGGACCATAAGTTTTAGACATGGTCCTTCGAGCGGGATTTTCCAATTAATCTCGTAGACACCAAAGAAGTTTTCGATGTACGAGTGAGCGAGTGTTCATGTAATGTATAAGCATGTGGTGAGCGTGGCATACCGAGATGGCGGGCGCTCGTGCGGTGGCGCGCGTCTCGTTGTGCGCGGACAGCAGCTGCGGCGGCGGCAGCGCGGCGCCCGCGCGTACGCTACACGCGCTCAGCGACGACTCCGAACCAGTTGAGCCACGGTTCGCTGTAACGCAACGTCGACATCGTCATCATCAACATCAATATTGACATTGTCATTATCCCTTATCCCACACTAGGTGGGGTCGGCGCAACATGTCTTCTTTTTCCACTCACTCCTATGACTTCAACTCTACATTCACTCTTTTCACGTCCATATCATACTTCACGCAATCCATCCATCTCTTTTTCGGTCTAAACTTGTATACCTTTTATAAACATCCACGACTCAAGTAAAAATGCCGATGTTCATCACACAAACATTTTTCCCTAGCGGAAACCCGTGTTTTTAATAATAATAATAATAAGAGCGTAGGGATGTGACGACCCCATCGCCCGTTGGTGGAAGTTGGAGCTCCTCCTTGAGGAATTACAACTTCTATCAATGCAATCAGTCACCGCAGGGCAGCTTGTGGCGAGCTGTTGGTGTGTGGCGACACCACGGACCCGAGAACTCCCGGGGGAACTTTACCATCTCCTCCCCCACCTCTGGCTTGCCTTAATTGGCCGTCCAGAGTGGAGCGCAAGAGCTATATGCTCGCAGGGTGGAAGTGAAATATGCGTAAGACGCGAGTTGGTGAGGTGGGTAACCACCGAGCAGAAAGCGGTGTACACCTCTCGACACCCTGAGCCGACCACGACTATGTTGCCCTCGTGCCACCCGCGACTGCTAAGGCCGCTTAGAGCGGTGGCTATTTTCGGGGGCCCATCCAGTGGAAGGCAAGTCACCGTCTGCTAGGAGACAAGTATTTGAGACAATTTGCATGGCAGACGTCCGATGTCTCAATCAATAGCCCAGTTAACCAATCCATCAACCTACACTCAAAAGACCCGGATTAGATTTCCTTTTAATTTTGCAATAGTTCTTACATTTGCCAGGTGCTGTCTTTGACTAGATCTGTATTTGGTCAGAGATAGAACCTGGCAGATGTACTCATCTCATTTAGATCAAATGGTACAAAAAAGCCTCTGCGCTGTTGGCTTTGGCCCCACGCATGCTTCAAAGGACCGGGTCCCTGTGGACCCGAGATCTCGAAAGAGTACCTACATAATAATAATAATAATAAATATCTCTGGACATTATTTACACAGCGCCATCTAGCCCCAAACTAAGCTGAAGCTTGTGCTATGGATGCCAGACAACGGATAAACATTACTTATATACTTTTTTTTTTTTTTTTTTTGTAAATATATACATATTATACATAGAAACACCCAGACCGATACAAACAGACATGTTCATGCACACAAATGTTTGTACCGTGCGGGGATCGAACCCGCGACCTTTGGTGTAATACCCGACTTCTCGACCATTACACCAAACGGCTCGTCGTAATAATAAAAGCCTTAATAAATAAATGAATGCCTTGGACTAACACACCAATTGCCTAGCCCCAAACTAAGCTCGAAGCTTGTACTATGGAAGCTAGGGAACGGATAGACATACTTAAATACTTTTTATAAACATCCATAACTCGAGTACAAATGCCAATGTTCATCACACAAACATTTGCCCCCAGCGGGATTCGAACCCGCGACCCTTGGTTTTGTGGCCAGGGTCTCTGAACCACTAGGCCAACGGGCCGTCAAATAATTATCACCATCATTATCATAACTGACGTCGTCATCATCATTCTTACCATCTTTTTCGTCATCATCATTCTTACCATCTTTTTCGTCATCATCATAATCATCATCATCACCGTCATCGTCATTATCATCATTATCATTGTCATACCAACTTTGCATTGAAAATATAGTTATCTACATCATCATTTTCGACTTAACTTGCATTCAGAAGAAGACTGATAATGATGACCCTTCAGGAAAAATAACTCGGTTGGGGATTAAACACAATTAAAATAATACAAGTAATGTGTACTCACTACGCCATTTAGGGTCTTTCCGTCTTGTGGTGTCGCTGACACTCGAGTCCGGTGATAACGTACCTACGCTCGCTATTTCTTCTTGAGATCCCCCTGTGGAAACAAGATTCTCATATACATCACAATGACAAACATATTTATGTAATAAATAATAATCGAAACTTATCAAGTATTATGAGCCAATTTGTCTTGAAGTTACATTGTATCCTTACTTCTATTGCCAAAAACAGATGTATGCTATGTACCTTATTTTATTTTTAAATTAGTTTTGTCGATAGCTAGCGGCCGCCCGCGATTCCGTACGGGTGGTTTTCTGTTTCCATACACGTCGCTTTAAGCTATATTATTACACTATTAAAATATAGCTTTAGCCTTCCTTGACAAACAAATATCCAACACATTTTTTTTTAAATTCGAACTAGCAGTTCCTCAGGTTAGCGCGTTCAAACAAACTATTGAGCTTTATTATATAAGTATGATCTAATTGTACTTCCTTTCGGAGTTAAAATTTATCGGGGAGAAAAACTTGATATTACTTATACCAATTAAGTTTCAGCGTTTTGTAATGACATAAACCTCCCCTCACATGTATAATCGTATACGCACCGTGTTGCTGCAGTCTCTCTAGACGTCGGTACAGTCGCTCGCGCTGTTGTTCTACATCTTTCTGCTGTTCCGCTAGCTCCTCGCGGGCTGCTTGCAACTGCCGTTTTTCTGTGAAGAAGTAATAGGAGTTATAGTGGCATTTATACAAGAGGGTAGAGCGTATTGGAACGGAAATGTTATCAATATACACTCAGTGGCGTAAAAAAATCGCCCTCCACGAAAATAACTTTCAATCGGTACCAACCCTTACCACACGCATACAACCTATATGTATAGTGATGTCATGTCATTGGAAAGCTCAATAGATAAATTTTGAAATAAAACATTTCTGTTGAAGTATCTCCACCTTACAGAAGACCACAGTGAAGTAGCACCTCGTAATGTAACTATTGTGATGTATCTGTTGGTGAGTAATGTCTCACCAACAATGGTCTTAAAGGCAGGCAAAGCATCAGCAACTTGTGTGGTTGTTGATGTCCACGGGCAGTTGTGATCACTTGCCATCGGTCGTCAGAAAATCTGGCTCAAAGGACCATGCATTTCAGATATGGTCCTTCGAGCCGGATTGTCCAACCGACCATTCAAGACAGTGTGAAAGAACTTGATGTGTGAATGAGCGCACTTAGTTCACACCTAGTTTCAGCGACATTGCCGGCAAAGTAGGTGTCAAAATCAAAATATTCTATATTAATATAGGCTTCATAGAAACCCGTATTTGTTGGAAACGTAAGTCATTTATTTATCGTTTTTATATGTACAATACGGCGTAGCCGATAGAGCTTCTGTGCGGCCAGTTATGTCAGTGGAGGTTGGTTGTGTCGGTGACACTTATTATTCGTCAAAATTGCAACAAAACATGACTCGACCACCGATTCGGAAGGCAGTTACTGGCGAGAAGAATGGGCAAGAAGCTAGTATGTTTTATTTACATAGGTTTTCATAAGTCATCTAAAAAACCAAAAAAAATCTAAACTAATAAATATGTACATACATACATCAATTCAGTTCACGATTTGTCACAATTTGTTTTTTTTTCTTTTGCAATTTGGTTGATAACTTTTTTTTTTACAGTCCACATATCGCCTGTCGTGGCTGTTTTTAATTGTAAACTTTTGTTAAATGTGTTTTCTTCTTGTTGATCTTTGGGGTCTCTGTTAGAATAAGTATATGTTGACTGCCCTATAAAAAATAAAAATAAAAAAAATGTCAACAACTATACATATACTCACCCAGCGCGATGGCGGCGGTGTCGGCGGCCCGCACGGCCTCCCAGGCGGCGCGGTCGGCGGTGAGGTTGGCCTGCGCGTGCCTTAGTTCCTCCAGTTGAGCCGCCGGAGCCCGAGCTGAACAACCGCCGGACCGCCACGCACGGACTTGCGCCTCTAGGCTGGCGAACGAGACGAACGTAAATAAGTGTGAGTAAATATGTAATATGTATGTAGAAATTGTTACAATAGGGTACACGACTGACTTCAAAATAAATTATAAAAACTCTCACATTAAAGAAGTAATTAATAAATAATCGCTTATCATTATACCACAGTAACTTTTACGCTTTTAACAAATTATTACAGTTAATCGGAACTAAAAAAGTATTCATTTGACAATACTAAGTTGTGACGTCAAACCTTAGTATTTCATACAATTTTCCCTCAAAGCTTACGTTTTTGACGTTTAATAAAAGTGAGTGATTTGACCTGTCAGTCGTGTACCCAATAGGCTTGTTGCCTGAATTTCAATAGTTAGATACTAATAAACCTTGATGCCTATTCTATGCAAAAAAATTATTATTTTTGAAAAAAAATCTTATTTATAAGAATAATTTAGCATTTCATTAAATATTTGACATTAGTCATCAAAAACGCTCACGACTGTCATGGCGTCTTGAACTGTCTTGAATGACGTCATGCCGTGCAAAACACAGCTGTTGTACCGGAATTGTGAAGTTTGACTTTGACGTTTCGCACGGCGTGACGTGCCGCCTCTCGCCTCTCGTGGCGTGGTGTTTTCGATCACGTGACTTAAGGCTGATTTCGTACAATTTTATTTTATAAAAATATAAACAATCTTAAGTTATTATTTGATAAAACTTTGTTTTTTCTTATTGAAATGATAATCCTAATAGTTATACAACCTAATGCATCAGATTTGTTAGTAGTGGAAACAAGCCTATTGTGAATGATTTTCTTTCGAGTTATTACTGTACTCTGATAAAGAAAAACTTCGCTTTGAAAACGCTCCTAACCCGTTAGTTCGTTTGGGGTCGGCCTTTAATCATGCGAGGTTCGAAGGCAGGAAGAGTGTCCATAAAAATCAAGAAAAGTCACAAGGGTGTCTTGAACCTCATTATATATCACCAAGGTGGAGGAGGGGCTAAAAATTATATCACAACATTTTCTATCAATCTATCACCTTATCAAAATTAATGTAGTTCAAACTACAATGAGGGTGTTTACGATTGAGAAATCCGCTAGATGGCAATTCATAGGCTGTCTAATAAAATATCCTCATTTATATACGCTCTTACGTATCTTAAAAAAGTAACAGACTACAAAACTGCACTCACAGCTTACTATGCGTATGCATATTCTAGATTCTCTTATGGCATAATCATCTGGGGAAATGCTACCGACATAGATAACATATTTAAACTTCAAAAAAAGTGTTTAAGAATTTTAATTAATATAGATCAAACAGAATCTTGCAAACCACATTTTATCCAGAAAAAAATACTTACTATTACCTCTATTTACATTCTTGAGAGTTGCAAGTTTGTCAGGAGATATCCAGCTTTTTACTCTCCAATAAAATGTAAAAGAAGAAACAACAGATATGAAAATAAACTAAAAACTCCTTTTACCAAATTAAAACTAGTATCGAGTAGCTCCCACATGATGTTAATAAGGATATACAACCACATCCCAAATAGCATTAAAAATATAGAAAACACCAACTTATTTACGCGACATCTATTACTTATAATAAATCTGTAGAGAGGTCAATTCTGTACATTAAATATATTTTCAAAATAACTATCAGGGGGTGATTAGTGATCGATACTGATGCCAAAAATGCAATCAGTAAAATTTTTGTCTGTCTGTCTGTCTGTCTGTCTGTCTGTCTGTCTGTATGTTCCTTATAGAAACAAAAACTACTAGACGGATTTTGACGAAACTTGGTACAATTATTCTTCATACTCCTGGGCATATTATAGGATACTTTTCATCACGCTACAATCAATAGGAGCAGCGTAGTGAAGGGAAATGTGGGGAAAACGGGAGAATTTTCTCCATTTCTTACGCTTCAGTCGCGTGTGCAGCCTTAATGGTTAAAGTCACATAGAAATCATGTATGACGGAAATATTCTACATAAAATTGCCTAAAAAGTATCCCTTGACAGCATATGTCTATCTTTTATGGTTGACTCAAAATAACACGTGTAACTCATGATCCAAATTGGATTGCGCGCCAACGCGTTAAACTCAGGAACTACTGGTTCGAATTGACAAAATATGGATAGTCCACATACTATTTGTCGAGGTAGGCATTGAGCTATCTATAGTAACACTGTGTACGGAAACCGTTACCCACGCGGACGGAGTCGCTGGCGGCCGCTAGTCTTAAAATATTTGTTTTAAATAAAGCTTATTATAACATCTCAGAATTTTTCAATGATAAACATTAAAATAATTAGGTAAAAAAATACACAAATTAATATAATAAATCTTTGCAAATTATATCGATGGTTATAATGTCAAAGGGCTTAAAGGACAAATCGCAACTTTTCAGGAGAGCCAAAAAACAAAAAATTGGCCAAGAGCGAGTCGGACTCCCGCACTGAGGGTTCCGTACAAATTCTATTTTTGACGTATTAAAAAAAGTACTGAATAGATTTCGTTCGAACCAATTTTCGTTGGTAGTTTTTATAATAATGAACATTATATAATTATTTCAGTTTTTTCATCCTCTTATTTTAGAAGTTAGAGGGGGGGGACACAATTTTTTCCACTTTGGAAGGGTCTGTCACGCAAAGTATTCACTTTAGAAAAAAGTGATGTTAGAAACCTTAACATAATTTTTAAAGACCTATTCATAGATACCCCACACGTATATGTTCAATGAAAAAAAATATTTCGAGTTTCAGTTCTGCCTATGGGGACCGCCCGCTTTTTTAATTTTTTTTCAATTTTCTTGTAAAAACCTTGTTGCGGTTCACAGAATACATCTACTCACCAAGTTTCAACAGGATAGTACTTATAGTTTCGGAAAAAAGTGGCTGTGACAGACTGGCGGACAGACAGACAGACAGACAGACAGACAGACATGACGAATCTATAAGGGTTCCGTTTTTTTGCCATTTTGGCTACGGAACCCTAAAAAAGTAGAAAAATTAACACAACTTTTTTGTCTTTAAAGCTATAGCTTTCGCTTAAAGACCATTGATTTTGTTTTTTCAAGCCGAACTGTATGCGACCGTCTAATGCATTCCAGATAGCGTAGTTTCTAAAATAGATGTCCTTTAAGAACCGTAATTTTAACATTTTGTCCTTTAAGCTTAACATTTTTTTTCTCGTAGTTGTTGACTATGGCTTAAAGGACTGCTCTTAAATGGTGCAAACATAATTTTGTCCCTTAAAACGTTTTACGCTTTGAAATTGTAATAATTATTGCGAAGTTGAAATATAAATAGAAAGAATAGAAACGCATTAGCGACGGTATTACTATTTATTTTATTGTAAATCTCCTTCATATATTGCACAGAGTTTTGGAAATTGAGTTTTACTCATTACCACTACTATAGGTAGTCACTGCAAACATAAATTTTGACAGTTTTTAGTCCATGAAATTATCATGTAGGGGAGAGGGAGGCAGTTTACTACAGAGGAAGTTTTGAACATGGTGGCTACTAACAGCAATTTTTTAATATTGTCATATATAAAATAAATCACCATATTATAGAATAAACGCATTAAAAATGATATTTGCTAAGGCAGTATAGCTTTAAACTCAGTCCGAACTGAGTGGGACAGCGTAGAACTCCTTGCTTCATACATTTTTCTATGGAAGTGCAAAAGTTCTAGCATGTCACATTCAGTTTTGACTCAGGTTATAGCTATACTGCCTTAGCTCATATCGTTTGGAATGCTCTCAAGAATATAAATTTCCATATTTGGTTGATGGACGCGAGCAAAACAGAAAAACGCCATCTCCCCTACAAAAATTGGCATTGTCTTCTTTTTCACAGATTCAATATGGGGCAATTGTGACAAATGAGAGGATAGAATAATATATTTTCTTTATTTCAAGTTATTTCTTGATATTAAAATATACATAAATACAAAAACTTCTAAAGTTAAATCTTGAATTGCAGGAACAAAAATAAAAAATATAGTATATAAAACATATCACACAATTATATAAGTTATAATGATAGATAATACTCCCTCAGATGAAAAATATATAAATTTAATATAAACTTCATATAAACTTCATACATTTCATTGCACCATGGTCACTTAGAAGATGAAATATGACCTACAAAAATTTAGCTTAAAGGATACTAATTTAATACAACAGCAGCAGTAAATGTCCTTTAAGCCTTAAGAAAATTATTTTGCTAGGCTAACTATGTCCTTTAAGCCTAACAGGTGCGACGAAAATTATACATGTGTAGGCTTTAAAGGCCAGAAAACTATTGTTCTGTCCTTTAATCCAAAAGTGCAAAAATGGCTGATTTTTGACCGTGAATATCTTGATCAATATTGGGAATAGAAAAACCTTATATATACCAATCGATAGAGCTCAAAAAGCTCTATAGGACTGCATCAAAAAGTCATTTTCGCCAAAATGTCCTTTAAGCCCTTTGACATTATAACCATCGATATCATAGGTACATACTTATTTGTTAAAAAAAAAAAGGATTATTTTTGTACCATCTAATCATGTGTAGGTATCATCCACGAGCCTAGGATTTATTGTCGTACCTAAAGGTGGAGACTTGTTATTAGCATAGTTGTTTTTATATACCTTAAATATTGTTCTATTTGCTGTTAGTCTTCCTATCAATAATAAAATAAAATAAAAAAATAAAAAATACCAAATTCTAATAAAATTATAAATTTAATTTTGATCTCTCTCTACAAGCCATAGAGAATAATATAATTATAATGTGCAATTAATATTACTTAACTTAGTTAATAACAAATAAGTTAGTTAGCCTCTATTTTTGTTTTTGCTATGCCCTTACAGGGCGTCACATTGTACTTAATTTTAAGAGAACATCTATGTAAAAACTGTGACATGCAATAAACGTTTATTATTATTATTATGTAGGTACTCTTTCGAGATCACGGGTCCAAAGGGACCCGGTCCTTTGAAGCATGCGTGGGGCCAAAGCCAACAGCGCAGAGGCTTTTTTGTACCATTTGATCTAAATGAAATGTGAACATCTGCCAGGTTCTATCTCTGACTAAATACAGATCTAGTCAAAGACAGCACCTGGCAAATGTAAGAACTATTGCAAAATTAAAAGAAAAACTAATTCCAGGTCTATTGTGTGTAGTTGGATGGTTTGGGTCTACTGGACTATGGGTTGAGACAACGGACGTCTGCCATGCAAATTGCCTCAAGTTTTCTCCTGGCAGACGGTGACTCGCCTCCCACTAGATGGGCCCCCCAAAACAGCTACCACTCCAAGCGGCCACTAGGGTCGCGGGCAGCAAGGGAGCAACACCGGCGTGGTTGGCTAAGGGTGCCGAGAGGTGTGTACCGGTTTCTGGATCGCGATATGTCGGTCAGCCGTTCCCCGCTATTATGCAGATTGAGCACTTCCACCCATCAAGCATATAGCTCTTGCGCTCCACTCTGGACGGCCAATTAAGGCAAGCCAGAGGTGGGGGAGAAGATGGTAAAGTTCCCCCGGGAGGTCTCGGGTCCGTGGTGTCGCCACACACCAACAGCTCGCCACAAGCTGCCCTGCGGAGACTGATTGCATTGATGGAAGTTGTAATTCCTCAAGGAGGAGCTCCAACTTCCACCAACGGGCGATGGGGTCGTCACATCCAGGCATTTTTTTTACTATCAAATCAAATCAAATAATCAAATAATTTATTTCGACCAAAACAAGATAAATGGTTTATTCAAGAGGTCTAACTGCTGTCATTGGTGAATTTAGACATATTTAGACAAAATTTCACATACCAGTTAGACCCTACGCCTACCTACAGCCATCTAGCGGATTTTCATTTGCGAAAACCCACATTGGCCTGTGCGAAAGTTGCCTAACTTTGTAATCTCCGGTCGAGCGCTAACCACTGCGCCATCGATATCTTAGAACCTTGCATATCTGTGTATGGTGTTTAAAACCTCTGCGCCATCGTTCTCTTAGAACCTTGCACACCTGTGTATGGTGTTTAAACTGCGCCATCGATCTCCTGGAACCTCGTGTACCTGTGTCTTCTCCTCCTTCTTCCTTCTTCCCGTTTCTATACGGGGTCCGCTTTGACCATGATCCAAGTCTGGTTATTACAGTGAAGCGACTGCCATCAGACCTTCGTAACCCATAGAGATAACCTCGTGTACCTGTGTATGGTGTTTAAAACCTCTGCGCTATCAATCTCCTATTGTACCTGTGTATAGTAGTAAGCTGCTGCCACACAATACACGTGAGCGTGTAGACGGCGTGCTGCAGCTTGAGGGCCGCGTCGCCGCCCACCTGCTCGGAGCCTAAAGCATAACTTAGGATTTTTTCTTACAACCACTGCGCCATCAAGCTTCTAGACCTTCAAGCTCATATAATACCGTAAGAAGCTACGAAGGGACATTACTAGGAGCCTAAAGCATAACTTATGATTTTTTCTTTAAGCCCACTGCGCCATCGAGCTCCTGGAACCGTGCATACCTGTGTATGGTGTTTAAAACCACTGCGCTATCAAGCTCCTATTGTACCTGTGTATGGTAGTAAGCTGCTGCCACACGATGCAGGTCAGCGTGTAGACGGCATGCTGCAGCTTGAGCGCCGCGTCGCCGCCCACCTGCTCGGAGTCTAAAGCATACTTAGGAATTTTTCTTATAACCACTGCGCTATCAAGCTCCTTGAGCTTTAAGCTCGTATAATACCGTAAGAAGCTACGAAGGGACATTACCAGGAGCCTAAAGCATAATCTAGGATTTTTTGTTATGACCATTGCGCCATCGATCTCCTGGAACCTCGTGTACCTGTGTCTTCTCCTCCTTCTTCCTAGCGTTTATCCCGTTTCTATACGGGGTCCGCTTTGACCATGATCCAGGATTTGGCAAGTCTGGTTATTACAGTGAAGCGACTGCCATCAGACCTTTGTACCCATAGAGATAACTTTGTGTACCTGTGTATGGTGTTTATAACCACTGCGCTATCAAGCTTCTTTCGTACCTGTGTATAGTAGTAAGCTGCTGCCACACGATGCAAGTGAGCGTGTAGACGGCATGCTGCAGCTTGAGCGCTGCGTCGCCGCCCACCTGCTCGGAGCCTAAAGCATAACTTAGGATTTTTTCTTACAACCGCTGCGCCATCGAGCTCCTGGAACCTTGCACACTGTGTATGGTGTTTCAAACCACTACGCTATCAAGCTCCTATTGTGTGTATGGTGTGTATAACCGCTGCGCCATCGAGCTTCTGGAACCTCGTGTACCTGTGCATGGTATGGTACTATCAAGCTTCTATTGTACCTGTGTATGGTAGTGAGCTGCTGCCACACGATACAAGTCAGCGTGTAGACGGCGTGCTGCAGCTTGAGCGCCGCGTCGCCGCCCACCTGCTCCAGCAGGCGCGGTTCCCCAGACGCTGGGGCTTCGGCCGGCGGCTCGCCCTCCCCTGGCGTCTCCGTCGACATGCGGAGCGTTACACCTGGGGTCAAGACATTTTGAAACATAAGAGAGGGTTTTGAGCCGTTCGTGAGGGGAAGAACGACGTTACAAAAGACCACAGTGGAGGAGCACTTCGCAACTGTTGTGCTGTGTTCCTGCTGGTAAGTAAGGTCGCCAGAGCTCATTTTGGGAGGGTACAGGGCACTAAGCATAGGCAACGCATCTGTGACCCTTGTGCGGTTGTTGATGTCCATGTCCAGCGGTGATCAAATCCCATCAGGAGACCAACTTGTCTGTGTGCCAACATGTTACATAAAAAGAAGTTTTTTTTTAGAAATATGAACATGACGGAACAATAAGTTTGCGTCATGTAAAAAAGCAATGGTAATATAAAAAGTAAAGGTACATTAGATGATTCATGGTGGTAAGAGGTGCGAGGACATACTTCCCAAGCGTCATTGGTATGTTACAAGTTCATTTCATATCACATTATTATTAAACTTTTTTTCACTGTGAAAATCCAATTCACTGTCATCCAGCGCCATCTGTTGAGTTGAATCGGAACTCCTTCTTTGTGGCGATGTAGGTAGGTGTCGCCACACCTAGCGTGGTGGGTATTGGTATAGCTGTTCATCTAGGGAAGGCCTAAGCCCATTATTGGACTACAACGGGCTGCTGAGTTGTCTCACCGCGGTGCTTGGTGGCATCGAACCCTGCGAAGGTGTCCGCGCGTCGTGGTAACGCGGGCGACTCGTACGCGCGCGAGTGGCGCTCCCCCGCCGAGCTCGTGCTGCGCCCCAGACCCGCGGCGGAGCCCCAGCCGCCTGCCGACGCCTCGAGAGATGCCTGGGAGATGCATACATATATAAACAAACGATTATCAACACTACGTCACGACAGGAAAGTCCAAAAGAAATGAGACCGATATAGGCCATTTTTAAGAGAGGTAGACACTTATGAAACTTCTACTCGAATGAGCCGCTCGTCTGGGGAAGTACATCCACCTTACAGAAGACCACAGTGAAGTTGCACTTCGTAACTGTGTGCTAAGTTTCATCTGGCGAGTAAGGTCGCCCGTACTCAGTAGGGGATGGTATGGAGTTTTTAAAGGCAGGCAACGCATCTGCGAACCTTGTACAGTTGTTGATGTTCATGGGCAGCGGTGATCACTTACTATCCGGTAACCCACTTGTTCGTTTGCCTCCATATCACATAAAAAGCCAAGAGAGTTTCAATAATAAGATAAGTTTAGACTTTAGACGAAATTACAGAATTCGAAAGGTAGAAAAAATTCACTTAAGCCTTCAATGATGATACGATTACTTGGGAACCCCAAACGAGCAATCAAAACAAACTAACTTTTTGTCACGCAAATTGTAACTTTCCTGCATCCACATAAGGTCGTATCATACTCACCTTGACGACGTTGCAGACCTCCTGCCAGAGCGCGTGCGTGTCTGGCGAGGGCGCGGCCAGACGCACGTAGTCCGGGAACGTAAGCCCGCCCGGAAATATCGTTGATACCCCTGAAATATACCATACTCATATTATGTGTTAATGTGTGTTTGTTTGTCCGTATGTCATGTGAAAACGGAGCAATGGGTTAATCTGATTTTTATGGGGTTTTAGTGGAAAGCTGATATTATAAAATGTACATAAAAACTGACTACAAAGGCAGTCACCGAAAAACTATTTAACAAAATTTACGTTAAATCAAACAATGAAATCAAATCAAATCAAATGTGTTTATTTCAAAACCATAATGTACAAAAGGGTGTTATAAAATATTTATGGACACAATTGTGGACCCTGTCGGGCACGCAATACAGATCTCACACATTTTCGACAACACTGTTTCTAGTTGCAATTGAAAAATCGGTAAACTTTTAGCAGATTATTTTTTCTATTCATGGCAACTAAAGCAACGAAAACAAAAATCAAACCAAACAGATAAAATATTCACTCACCAGTATTAGGTACTTCTAGCGTATAGTTCCCAGTATGCGCCACCATCCGCATGTGCAGCGCCATCTTCTCCTCCAGCAGCACCGCGTGCTCCCGGTCCTTGGCTCTCAACGCCTCTAACAGACAAAGGAAGAACGGTTAATTAATAAAGAAGTAAAAAACAAAACAAAAATAGTGGGAAGAAAATTGGACATAAAAGACCACCTTGCGGGACACCATTTTAAAGTCAGCGAAATATGGCGATACGAAGTTTAAGAGGTGAAGTCATTGAAAATATTATCAATCTTATTCTGAAGTGTAGTAAAAGTGTTGAAGGTTTGAAATAAATTAATAACGGAAGATTTTCTTGTCGTTGCCAATTTTGTCGAATGCTTTATGAATATCCACAATATCTAAAAACAAATATTCAACAAATTATATTATTATTATTAACTAGAAAGATTTTTTATTATTAAGTATCCATTGAAGTGAGTATGTATTTCTTTATGTTAACCACTATGTAACATTATAAAGATGTTGGTAAATATAAAAACAACTGTAAATATAAGTAAGATTGTTTAAAATGGAAATGCAGGATAAGTTGTGAGACGCCATTTAAACTTAAGGAGAATATGGGAAACCAAGAATTTGAAACAAAATCATCATACATTTAAATAATCACTTGACTAATAAAATAAATACGTAGGTATATAAAAACAACAAGAGGCCACGGTTCTAAGTTCAAAGTAAATTACAGTAGATCGATATCCAAAGTGTGTCATGCGTTATTTTGAATCATTTATTAATACAGAAAACCAAATAATAAATATATGAGTGCTTAGACATATTCAAGATAGCAGTGTCTTTTACTGGTATTATAAATGACAAATTATAATCATAATAATTACAGGGTTTGTGTAAGAAAACAAGTTTCAAATCGACAAAAACTAAATAATACATTTATAGTTAATAGAATTTGGTTTATCTTGAAATCAAGCTGTGTTGTATTTCAATAGACTGTATTTATAATTAATAGAATATTTAGTTTTAATATGTTATCGTGTTATCGTATCGACCCTAACTGAATAATTGGAGCCAAAATGAAATATATTAAAATAAATGATTACATAAATATTACAGAAAATGGATCAAAGTGGAAAACAGAAATAGTATGGGATTGCATTACAGGGGTCGTCAAACAAAAATGATCCAAACAACAATTTCACATGCTTCCATGCACGAAGTAAACATACTTCAATCACCTTCTATTTGCCACCACGGCGTTTCATCTGTTCAATGGGAAAAACAAGATTTTTGTACTTAATGTTGCTACATTGAAATTATTATTTTTTTCAATAATTTCTACTCAATATTTTTGCACAAGTTAATTATAATTAGTCATAATTAAGAGCAATTTTCTGAGCCTTTTTGGCCTGCTTATCAGTTTAAATATACGAGTAGTATAATTCACAGGAGATGATCAAAATAGAACCGTCTGTGCAAAATGATTTTGTTTGAATCAAAATTCACACTTCATTTATGTACCAAAGCTACAAGAACAAAATGCTAAATGCTACAATTTTGGAATTTTAGTCTTGCAAATTGCTACGGTTTTCTCCAGTCCGATAGAAATATTCGCAGGTTAGCTGACGAGGCTTGACGCGAGCCGAAACGTCTGGCGCTTAAGCAACGGTGGCCACCGTCAGTCTCGTTCTCAATTATCCGATTAGATCGATGAAGCCATTGTCTGCTGAGTGCTACAACTACGATGACTCTGATAGGAGAGGCCTATGTCCAGCAGTGGACTGCGATAGGCTGTTGATGATGATGATGAATCTTATATCGATGTGGCATAACTGTGGTAAGCGCTATATGTGTCTTACCTGTGATAAGCGTGATGTTCTCCTGCCTCGCCTCAAGTTGTCTCTGCCTCTCGTCGGCAGAGGGCGCCAGCGACGCCGCATCCGGCTCCTTCTCCTCTTCAGGGCATTGCTGTACTGCCGCCCTGTAACCGACAAACATTAGCATGTGATGTTGTCAGGCATGGACGTCCCTACTAAGTATGTTATCTAGCGACAAAAATTAAGAAAACGAAATCTGTTTTGCCCCCGCTTATAAAAATCTGATTTACTGTTGCGAATGGACTTGAACTCTTCAACTGACAATGATGAGCATGATACTCATGCCCTTATTATTGTTTAATATGATAGGGAGGCAAACGAACAAGTGGTTCACCTGATGGTAAGTGATCACCGCTGCCTATGGACATCATCAACCATACAAGGGTCGCAGATGCGTTGCCTGCCTTAAAATCACCATACGCTACCCAACTCAGCTCTGGCGACCTTACTCACCAGCAGAAACATAGCAAAACAGTTACGAAGTGCTACTTCACTGTGGTCTTCTGTCAGGTGGAGGTACTTCTCCAGAAGAGCGGTTCATTCGAATTCCACTAATCTCTACCTAGCTGTATCGAGGTCATATGACTGGGTAGCGGAAAATCAATGGCAGAACATTTGCAGTACTCACCTGACGGCGTGTATCCAAGCATGTATATCCTTGGGCCTATGCACCCTGAGCTCGAACATCTCCGGCTCGGCGGGGCCGCTGCAGATCAGGTACAGCCCGCGACCTTCCGCTCCGGCCTTCTCCCGGACGAGGAGCTTGCCCAGGGATACCACGCCCGTCTGGGGGAGAAAGGAAGAGATGATTTTGTGAATATGTTGGACAGATTTAGATCTAACTGAACAAAAGCTTTTGTAAGTATTAATGTATACCTACTGACATTAACCATGGCATTTTGTTCCGAAACAAATGATTTATTATCATTTAATTGAGATATTAAATTCAGAAACTATCTGAATGTGCTGGTATCCTCACGCTAGTTTCCCACACCGCACCGCCGAGCTAATGGCACAAATCCGGACATAGAATTACAAAAAATCCAGAGGTATGGGCCCTCACGTATTTAAGGCGCGGTCCTTACAACTAGGCCAACATCGCTCTCAAAGAATATGAATATGAAATATTTCAAATACCGGTAGACATTATAAAAATTAGGAAACATTAAAATTACCGGTAAACGATGCACAAACCAGCACACAAAACGGCCTATTTACTGAAAAAACTACCGATAACGTTCCAAATCCAGATAAACGGACATATGCATATTGACTTCAGAAATTTCAGACCGGAATTCGAAAGAATTTATATCCGTTCTCAGAAATAATAAAGAGTATCGACACACAAGTTGTTACTCAAAAACCAACCTTATTGTCAGGCGTGAAGAATGTGTATTTGTTGTTGTTGTCGTGCAGGAAGAAGAGCACGTCCGTCAGTACGATTACCAGAAGCGTCTGCATCTTGCTCCGGCCCTGCATGAGTGTGGCTACGCCTTCGAACCTGGTAAAGGGAAACGGAAAATGTTGGTCCTATGCAAAAGAGATAAAGTGCCACTGTGAACCTACACTTTGTCAATCCAACAGGGTCCATTTTTGTACTGCCTTTATTGTAACATCTTTTAGCATATGGTTTGACAAAAAATTGGCCAAGTGCGAGTCGGACTCCCGCACTGAGGGTTCCGTACAAATTCTATTTTTGACGTATTAAAAAAACTACTGAATAGATTTCGTTCGAACCAATTTTCGTTGGTAGTTTTTATGGTAATGTACATTATATATTTATTTTAGATTTATCATCCTCTTACTTTAGAAGTTAGAGGGGGGGGGACACACTTTTTTCCACTTTGGAAGAGCCTGTCACGCAAAGTATTCACTTAAGAAAAAAATGAGCTTAGAAACCTCAATATAATTTTTAAAGACCTATCCATAGATACCCCACACGTATATGTTCAATGAAAAAATTTTTTTTCAGTGTCAGTTCAAACTATGGGGACCCCCCATTTTTTTATTTTTTTTTCTATTTTCTTGTGCAAACCTTGTTGCGGTTCACAGGACACATCTACTCACCAAGTTTCAATAGTATAGTACTTATAGTTTCGGAAAAAAGTGGCTGTGACAGACTGGCGGACAGACAGACAGACAGACAGACAGACAGACAGACAGACATGACGAATCTATAAGGGTTCCGTGTTTTTGCCATTTTGGCTACGGAACCCTAAAAATGGGGGGTCCCCATAGTTAGAACTGAAACTGAAAATATTTTTTTTCATTGAACATACACGTGTGGGGTATCTATGGATAGGTCTTTAAAAATTATATTGAGGTTTCTAAGCTCATTTTTTTCTTAAGTGAATACTTTGCGTGACAGACTCTTCCAAAGTGGAAAAAAGTGTGTCCCCCCCCCTCTAACTTCTAAAGTAAGAGGATGATAAATCTGAAATGAATATATAATGTACATTACCATAAAAACTACCAACGAAAATTGGTTCGAACGAAATCTATTCAGTAGTTTTTTTTATACGACAAAAATATAATTTGTACGGAACCCTCAGTGCGGGAGTCCGACTCGCACTTGGCCAATTTTTTTTAGTTAGGTCACTTTCATTCTAAGGGTGCGATATGTAAGTGGTATCGGCAGTGTTATTTTAATTTCAATAAATAGATACGTACTTCAAGCTCCTATTCCCCTGCAGGATATCAGACTTCTTGAACTTGCGTCCGCGGAAATTGGCGAAGGATTTCGCGTCGATGCGGTGGTATATCTCTAGTTTGCGGTCCTCTCGCTCTTTGGCCGCTACCTGGTTATCTACGTCCACTAGGATTTCCTGTGAATAGACAGAGCAATTTATCGAATGTATTTTCGAATGTAGTTTAAGTGACCCGGAATGCAGTAGGTCCTGCGCCTGATGTTTCTACGGTCGTGTCAGATTGCGATCCCACCGAACTATGAGAGTGCACCTGTGTTTGCGCAGTCACTTGTGCACTAAAATATATCCTGCGTGCCTGGCTGATTGTAAGATCGGCCGCATGGTCGTAAAAACAAATATAACAAATAAATTCTTTGGACTTACACACCAATTGCCTAGCCCCAAACTAAGCTCGAAGCTTGTACTATGGAAGCTAGGGAACGGATAGACATACATAAATACTTTTATAAACATCCATGACTCGAGTACAAATGCCGATGTTCATCACACATACATTTGCCCCTAGCGGGATTCGAACCCGCGACCCTTGGTTTTATTTATTTATTTAAACTCTTACAGCTATTTTTACAGGACTAAGCCTAATACAATAGTGTAACTTATTCTATTTTTGGTAACTAATTACAAACAGTCCAAATCTTGTGAATTCATTCAGAGAACAAGAAAACAAGTCAATTTTCTCCGCTATTTGGTTGAGAGTGTTTTGTAGCCAGGGTCTCTGACCACTAGACCAACGGGCCCGTCAATACTTACTTTGACCCCGCATAGAGCCTTCTGCAGCATCTCGCGCTCGTTGGCGTCTTCGCCCGCAGTCTTCAGCAGCGGCTCCAGCAGCAGAGGGTATTTGGTCAGTCGCTGTGCCACGAATAACACGCACTCCGGAACGCCCTGCAGACAACAATCATCATCATCATCATCATCATCATCATCATCACCATCACCATCATGATCATAATCGGGCCCGTTGGTCGAGTGGCTAGAGACCCTGGCTACAAAACCAAAGGTCGCGGGTTCGAATCCCGCCAGGGGCAAATGTTTGTGTGATGAACATCGGCATTTGTACTCGAGTCATGGATGTTTATAAATGTATTTAAGTATGTCTATCCGTTCCCTAGCATCCATAGTACAAGCTTCGAGCTTAGTTTGGGGCTAGGCAATTGGTGTGTTAGTCCAATGAATTTATTTATTTATTTATAATCATCATCATTTATTTAGTTATTTATTTAAACTTTATTGCACGAAATAGAATTTGTACAAAAGGCGGACTTAATGCCTCATGGCATTCTCTACCAGTCAACCTTAGGGCAAAACAGAGAGTGAGTAGTAGGTATCATTATCATCATCTTCAACATCATCGTCGACATCGTCATCATCATCATCATCATCATCACCACCATCTTCATCAACAACAACATCTCAGGTTAATGAATATCAATAATATAAAAGATGCAGCGAATAATTTGACAGTTTAGCTATCCATTTTCTCCTCATTATGAATCACGTGTGATAGAGCAAGATATTAGAAACACGTAGCTCCGCCGCCTAAACTGTCAAGTCGGATGACGACATTATCGCGTGGTCGTCGTCTTCTGTTGAGAGAGGCTGAGAGAAAATTGGCCAAGTGTGAGTCGGACTCCCGCACTGAGGGTTCCGTACAAATTGTATTCTTGACGTTTTAAAAAAACTACTGAATAGATTTCGTTCGAACCAATTTTCGTTAGTAGTTTTTATGATAATGTACATTATATAATTATTTCAGTTTTATCATTCTCTTAGTTTAGAAGTTAGATGGGGGGGGGACACTTTTTTCCACTTTGGAAGGGTCTGTCACGCAAAGTATTCACTTTAGAAAAAAGTGATATAAGAAACCTTAATATCATTTTTAAAGACCTATCCATAGATACCCCACACGTATATGTTCAATGAAAAAAAATATTTCGAGTTTCAGTTCTGACTATGGGGACCCCCCACTTTTTTTTATTTTTTTTCTATTTTCGTGTAAAAACCTTGTTGCGGTTCACAGAATACATCCACTCACCAAAGGGGGATGCCGGCTGGCCATAGAAGTTTCGGCTCACAGTGCACACATATGAAAGTACTATGGAAATATAGAGTAAATAGTCATTAGTTAACTGGCGAAAGAAAGGGTTTAAAAAAAGTCAGTGTTTTTGTGTAAATGCATATTTATTATTTTCCATCAGTAATACAATCTACGATTTCCACCATATTAGCTGTTGAAGGTTGTAAAAAGTATTTGTTTACCTGCTACGGCTGAAACCGGATCGTCGGAGTCAGTATTCATAATGAAGTTGTTTAGTTAAACGCACGAAATAAAACCGAGCACTTTGTTGATGCAAGAAAAACACAATTACTTTTTGATATTTTGAACTTTGACAGTTGAATTGGCAGTTAATTTAGTGTTTCCATTGCGTAAAAAAATATCGATATTCGATTTTAGATCTATTCGATTCTAATATAGTTTTATAAAATAATGCAGTAGATAGATTTGTTTACACATATCTGTCAAAAATACGCAATTCCGGTGGGGTTAATAAACAGTTGAATTTCTTTTAATTTTTGTTATATTAACCCCATCCCAACTTTTAGCGACATACGAATAGCGCGAATAATTAAGAACGAATATTTTAGGTATTTTTATAAAATGGAACATCGTGTGCACTTCTGGGCCTAAATCCGGCATCCCTCTTTCAACAGTATAGTACTTATAGTTTCGGAAAAAAGTGGCTGTGACAGACTGGCGGACAGACAGACAGACAGACAGACAGACATGACGAATCTATAAGGGTTCCGTTTTTTTGCCATTTTGGCTACGGAACCCTAATAAACAGACTTAGGTGCAAATTTAGGTGAATTGTTGACGTTTTGGTAGAGACACTCAAGCGTGACACCATTCTGAGACCAACATCAACTTTTTGCAGTCCCCAATACGGTATTTGACTGACAGGTTAAATTACTTAAACTTAAATGTCTAAATTAATCATTTTAAGAAAAACTGTACATTGTGCTCGCTAGATGGCGTACGTTAGAATATTGCCAGTTTTCTAGAGTAACGGCAAATCTGACGATTTAAATCTATGGTGTAAGTAGGATTACGTGTCAGTATGAGTGCGTGCTTGTGTTTACCTTCTTCCTGAGCATGGGGTTCTGCTGGCACTTGCGTATGAACCGCGCGAGTCTGGGGTCGCGCGCCACGCAGTCTTTGAACACCTCCACAGCGTCGTGGTGCCGCGAGCAGAACTCACCTGCGGACACAAACATACATAAATAATCTTTACTTTACTAATGTAATAAAGCTGAAGAGTTTGTTTGTTTGTTTGAACGCGTTAATCTCAGGAACTACTTGTACGCACTGTAAAAATATTTTTTGCGTTGGAGTCTTTTAGTCGAGGAAGGCTTTAAGCTATAGTACTTACTTACTTACTGCGATGGCGCAGCGACCCAAAGTGAGTCTTGGCCTCTAATAGCAGACGTCGCCACCTCGATCTGTCCTGCGCCACCTCCTGCCAGTTGTCGGCCTGGAGTTCGCGCAGATCCTTCGCCACTTCGTCGCTCCAGCGGTACCTAGGACGTCCGACAGGGCGTCGGCCGCACGGCCGTCCCACGTATGCTCGCTTCACAGCACGGTCTTCTGGCATTCTCTCTACATGGCCGATCCACCGAAGTCTCTGGGCCTTCACTTCGCCAATTATGTTGGGTTCGGCCACCAGCTCCTCCAACTCCTCATTCTTCCTTCTCCTCCAAGTTCCGTCGTCTCGTTGTACCGGCCCCAGGATCATACGAAAGATCTTCCTTTCCGTCACCAGCAGTTTATTTTCCTCTTTAAGGGTTAGTGTCCAAGCCTCGCATCCGTATATCAGTATCGGTCTTATTACCGTTTTATAGATACGGATTTTGGCTCTCCTACTTAAAAGTTTGGACACCAACACCTTACGCAAGGCCGCACAGCATCTGAGGGTATTTTGCACACGGATTTCTATTTCCTCAGTCCTCGTGTTAGTATCTGTTACTGTGCAGCCCAAGTACTTAAACTTGTCTACTCCCCTGTACACGACATTGCCAACTGTGAGGTTGTTGCGAGGTGCCCTTGTGTTCTGAAAGCGGTGCATGTGGACATATTCGGTCTTTTCATTATTCACTTTTAGACCTATGGATCCCGCTGCCGCCTCCAAGGTCTCCGCTGCGAACACCACCTCCTCTTTCTGGTCCCCTAACAACGCAAGATCATCTGAGTATCCTATCACTGCATGCTTTCCATTTAAATTCACTCCGCCGTCCAGTACCAGTACTTGTCTTATAACATGTTCTAAGGCAAAGTTGAATAACATGGGTGATAACGCATTAAGCTATAGTACTATTATGTATCCTCCTGTATGCTCCTCCCACACCTAATGTATACATAAGTGTGGGAGGAGCCTATATTATTGTAATAAAATAAAAGATGTCGGTTTACTTAGCGAAAATGTTATTTATTAAAATAGACTTCGTGTACACCATGACAGTTTTTTATAACAGACAGAACGAACAGAGACAGGGATACCAACACAGAAAATAAAATTATGTGAAATTACATTGCCATATGTATTATTTTCAACACCCCCACTCAATGTAATTACACTTAAACTTACAAATTTATAGTTTTACAAACAATGGAAGTACTAAATATTATCAATGTTACCTATACCACATAATATTAGAAAACGAATTATCAATTCTCTACTCAAAGATTTTGTAAGCATATCAGCTGGTTGATTATTTGTTTTAACATATTTTAGACACATTATTTTATTTCTAATTAATTCTTTTATAAAGTGGTAACGGATATCAATATGTTTCAATCTTTTCACAGTATCAGTACAGGCAGCAGATATAGCTGATTGATTATCAGAATACATGTTTATAGGACATATATTATTTATTTGAAAATCTTTTAACAAATTAATAAGCCAACAGGCTTCACTAGCTGCCATACTAATAGCAATATATTCAGACTCGGTAGAAGATAAACTGACAGACACTTGTTTCTTTGAGCTCCATGAAATTAAACAGTTTGAGAATTTAAATAAGTAGCCTGTAGTTGATCTTCTATCATTGAGATCCCCTCCCCAGTCTGCATCACAAAAACCCTCCAAAACATTATCTGTACATTTATAAACTAACTTATAGTCCAAAGTATGTTTGACATAACGCATTACTCTTTTTAATGCACTTAATAAGACATTATTGGCATATTTTTGATATCTACTCAATAAAGAAATAGTAAAACATAAGTCAGGCCTAGTGCCAGATACAGCATACATTAGACATCCTATCATCTGACGACATAACTTTTCAATATCTTTATCTACTGTATGGTTTTGTATTTGAAAAAGCTTTAAGTTAATATTTTGATCAATTGGTGTAGACATTGGTTTACAATCTTCCATTTTAAATCTTTTGAGGACATTTTCTAAATATTTTCTTTGGCTCAGTTCAGTAACTTTTGTGTCTAAATTTTGTGTTATATTTATACCTAAGTAATCCTTTACAAATCCTAAGTCTTTCATTTTAAATTCCTGACATAAAACATTTTTTACCTTATTTACTAAGTTATCACATGTTCCAAACAATAAGACATCGTCAACATACAGTAGTACATAGATTTGATCGCTATCAGTGCACTTTCTATATAGACAAGAGTCACAATTAGATCTAACAAAACCTTCTCTAAGGATAACAGTGTTGAATTTAATATTCCAGCATTTAGGTGCTGTTTTGAGACCATAAAGTGCTTTATTTAATTTTACAACAATATTATTACTTTCATAAGCGCCTTCTGGCAATTTTACATAAACATTGTCATTAATATTTCCATACAGAAATGCTCCTGTTACATCCATTTGCATTATAGGTAGATTCAGTTTAGTTGCTATTGCTACAAATAACCTAACAGTTGACAATTTTGCGACTGGAGCATAACATTCATTTATATCTAAAATATCATCCTGTTCGAACCCTCGCGCTACCAATCTAGCTTTATATTGAGGAACATCTGAATTTCCTCTTTTAATTTTAAATACCCATTTACTACTTACAAGCTTGTCATTTTCTGGTACATCACATATTTCCCAAGTATTATTTTCTTCTAGTGTTTGCATCTCTCTGTCTATCGCCTCCTTCCACTTGCTGCTGTCACTTCTCATCATTGCCTCGCTGTAAGAGACAGGTTCACGTTGTTCAGTATGCACGTTTTGACAATGATAGTAAACAGGTGGCTTCCTAATTCTTTTGCTGGGTTCTCTTTGGCAGACTTCATCAACTTCTTCGACTGAGCTGTTAGTTGCTTCACTTGGATTGTATTCAGATACAGAATCTTCAGACTCACTCGCATTCATCATAGTTTCATCAATATTCACAGATGGTATTTCCAATTCATTATAAACCTCATTACTTTTATCATTATTTTCTTCCTTATAGTTCAATTTTACTTCGAGTTCACTATTGTTTGGTTCTGTTTCTAAGAAAACTACATCTCGTTTTAGTTCCACATCATTCCTATGTGAGAAATATATTCTATATCCCTTAACTGTTTCACCGTAACCAACCATTACTCCTTTTTCTCCTTTGCTATCCCATTTCCTTCGCTTTTCTTTAGGAATATGTGCATACACTGGTGTTCCAAATGGTTTTAACTGATGAATGTCAAAGTCTTTGCCGAACCACACCTCATAAGGCGATTTTTCACTATCTTTACTTTTTCCAGTCCTGTTCAAGACAAACGCTGCTGTGTTTACAGCCTCAGCCCACAATGATTTAGGTAAATCCTTGCATGCATTCAGCATTGTGCGAGCGGATTCGACTAGTGTCCGATTCTCTCGTTCTGCTTTTCCGTTCTGTTCCGGGGTGTAGGGGACACTTGTTTGGTGTATTATTCCCCTTTTAGTAAAGATCTCTTTGACATCTTTATTTATAAACTCAAGACCATTGTCGGATCTGAACATTTTAACTTTATTTCCAGTCACATTTTCTGCCTTGTTAACGAAATCTTCAATAGAGTACTTAATATCAGACTTGTTCTTAACAAAATACACCCATCTATAGTTGGAGAAGTCATCTTTCAATATTACATAGTACCTGGAACCGCCAACCGACGTAACCTCCATAGGGCCGCAGGTATCCGCGTGGATTAATTCACACGTTTTTGTTGTTACTTTTTCACTCTTCCCAAACGGCAATCTATGTATTTTCCCTTCTAGACAACTCTCACACTTTGTAGCCGAAATTTGTTTCACTTCAATGTTATTTTTCAACAGTACCTTCTTTACATAGTCAAAGTTTTGATGTGCTAGTCTTGCATGCCACTCTTGCAATGTACTTTTAACTGTATTAGCCACATTAGCCACTTTGTTTTTATAGCGTAGCTCCAAATAATACGAACTTCCAACACGTTTTGCAATTGCACAAACTTTGTTGTTTTTGTAGAACTGACAGGAGCTGTCATCTGTCAATATGACGTAACCTTTGTCTGATGCACAGTTAACAGAGAATAGATTTGTTTTCAATTCCGGCACAAAGAGAACTTTGTCTATGGTAGTAGGCACCCACTCAGTACCATCATACACCTCTACCGCCATCTGTCCGTACCCTAGAACACTAATGGCCGCTCCATTACCGACGATAACTGACTCTTGTTTGATATCAGTAAATGATGTAAATAACGAACGATCACGGCACATGTGTTCACTGGCTCCTGAGTCCACTAACCACTGAGATTGACAATATTCTTTTAATGAGTTTGACACCACAAATGCATTACTTTTATAGTTACTATTCTTCTGTTCTTTATTTTTCTTAAACCAGCACTGCGACTTGTTATGACCACCTTTGCCACAATAAAAACATTTGTTATTCTGTCCTTCACTTCTTATGTTACTCTTGCACTCACTGAGGAAATGTCCCATTTTATTGCATTTAAAACATTTTATTTTCTTCTTGTCCTTAACCAGAAATGCAGATGATGATGATGGTGCGCACTGTCCACTTTTCTCTTTCAGCCTTTCTTCTTCTACCAGTAATCTTGAAACTAAATTGTTCATTGTTTGTTTGTTGTCCGGGGCTGATTCCCAAGCTGACACAAAGTGTCTATAGTCTTCCGGCAACGACATCAATACTTTAGTTATCACAAACTTTTCAGAGACTTCTTCTCCCATTTGTTTAAGCTGATTTTGTAATTCTTGGATTTTTGATAAGAATGTTGACATTTCAGTGCCTGTTTCAAACTTGTATTGGAAAAAGCGCTGTTGAATTATATGAATGTTTGTTTCTGTCTTCTGCTCATAAACACTTTGCAACTTTTTCCACATTTCAGATGAAGTAGAACACGAAATAATATGTAACATTACATTTTCTGTCATCCTTGTGACTAATAGTGTTTGTGCCTTCGCGTCTTTATTCTCCCAAACGATCTGTTCAGTGGGATCTTCGGGTTTCAAAGTTCTTCCTTCGACGATATCCAACCATCCTTGACCTCGTAGTAAAACTGTGGTTTGGAACTTCCAGATGTTCCAGTTGTTAGCTCCTTCCAGCTTCATCAAGCTGTTATTTGTGTTTAGATTGACTTCCATTTCGCTTTCCTGCCTTACGAGTCACGTCGCCAAATCACTTTCTTCTCGTTCCCGCGCAAACTTAACCTCCGTGTCAAGCCGGCACGTAACGTGAATGTTATCTTTCACGGTAACTTCCCTACTTCTTATTTTATTACTTTCGGGTCATGTGCCTGGGCCCATAACCTATTGTAATAAAATAAAAGATGTCGGTTTACTTAGCGAAAATGTTATTTATTAAAATAGACTTCGTGTACACCATGACAGTTTTTTATAACAGACAGAACGAACAGAGACAGGGATACCAACACAGAAAATAAAATTATGTGAAATTACATTGCCATATGTATTATTTTCAACATATATGTAACGTATTGTACGTTGCTTTCTAGTTTAAGTTGCGTAGGTACTATCAGCCAGTATGATGGTGGCAACGACCGGGGCGGAGTGTCTCGCGCTGAGTCTCTGTAGTAACGCAGCATGTAGACCATGGGACATTGGTCAGTATGTGGGCGGAGCCTATATGTTACGTACCGTACGCTGCCTTCAGCTTATGGTGCGTGGGTGGCGCAAATGTGTCAGCCAGTATGTCCGCAATGGTGGCGACGGCCGGCGATATTCGTTGCCGTGCCCGTAGTCGCTGCAGCAACGCGGCGTGTAAGGCCCAGAGGTCGGCGACGCATACGTTAATTGGGTAGATAACTGTGTGTAAGTTTACTTTGAGCTGATCCGTGAGAGGCCAGAGTGATACCGCACGCTATAATAGAAGCTAGTACACTCATTTCAGGGCTCCTGTAAGTATCTAAGATCTAGCACTGATCGGCTCGGCGGGTGTAGGTAGTGAGCGGGGCTAGGACGACACGTACCGTTCGCTGCCTCATATCACGTGGTCTATAAATGCGTCCGTCGGCTGAAACTTTAATTGGGTGCATACCATACGCGGCCTTCAGCTTATGGTGCGTGGGCGGCGCGAAGGTGTCAGCCAGTATGTCTGCAATGGTGGCGACTGCCGGCGATATTCGTTGCCGTGCCCGTAGTCTCTGCAGCAACGCGGCGTGTAAGGCCCAGAGGTCGGCGACGCAGGGGAACATGCGCGCCGTCTGAGCCGCCGTCGCACCGCCGAACCGAGACATGCCTTCTACGAACATCTAGGGAAACAATGAACAAATAATGAATGTCTGACATCACATATTGTCCGACTGATACGTAGCTATAAGCAAGTGTTACTGAGCGAAAAAACTAGTATGCCAATAATTTTAAAACGCTCTTTGAGTACAAAAATGTAGTATCAAAAGCTTCATATCGCGATTAGTCGTCACACACTACATACAAGAACAACAGAACAGATTTGTAAATTATAAGATCGTTTTTTTTTGCAGACAAGGTATTCTTTTTAATTTCGACAAATTTATTATTTTCATTATTATACAGTAAAGTAAAAATACCTTTTGCATAAGCCTAATAGTCAGACAATGGTGCTTTTCAGTCAGTATTAATTCATAAATGTGTTCTTGTCGTTTTGTTTCCCGCTCTCCGAGGGATCTGTAACAAAGATAATCGTTAACGTCTCATATTTATCTTTTTTAAAAATTGATAAGCTAGGCCTCTTTTGTCACCTAAAAGGGATGATTTTACGCCCACCTACAAGACACACTTACAGTTACATTTCATTATTCATTGTTTAAGGTTTTATTAAGCATTTTTCGGTAATCATCAGATACAACACTGACAATCTCTGGGATAAATAAGTTTTGAAGTGGACGCGCGTTTCAGTATGCGTATTGTGTAGTACGCCCTCAGGAGTGGTGATGATTTTATTTTATTTTTATTTGCACAAAATCGATTTGACAGATTTGTATAAGATGGCTGGCTGGGGATGGATTCCGTTGGATGCTAGTGGCGGAGGATCAGGCGTAGCGTTGAGCTTTAAGAAGCCTTTGTATAGCAATGACACCTAATAGGCTTTTGATGTCATATACATCGAAGTGCTATGGTTAAAAAATAATGACGAGCAAAAATATTTTTTTGTAAATCAAATTGCTGAATATCTATATTTTCTTATCTTTATGATGTTGACGATGATGGCGATGATGGTAATGATGACGATGATGATGATGAATGGTCTTGAAACTATCACATACACAAACATTTCGAAGCGTTAATAACTGCAGAAGTCTGGGGCTGTGTGGCCCCAGATGATGACTGATGATGATGATTGTACTCACTTGGCGAGTCCCTTCGGCGCGCCGGCTGCCCAGGTGTCGGGCTCGGAGGCGCCCAGCCCCAGCGCCGCCGCCTCGTCCCCGAGCTGGTCCGGCGTCAGGTAGGCTTCGGGCCACTCGCCCGCGCCCGCGTCGTCCGATGCGCTACGGAAATTACAATTGTATTTGTATTATTTACTTCATTACCTCTTAATTGGTTGAATGAGGTCAAATGAATGGCTGTCACATACGTCAGACTTGTGAATAGGTGCCATCTTTGGGGACTGTTCGACTAGGACGTAACCAGTTCGGTACGTGCTTCGCTGTAAACGGATTTTGGCCAAACTTCACATAAATAAACCTATACTAGGTACTATACCATACTAAACAGTCCGAAGAAAATTTGGTTTAGACAGGTGAGCCCGTTCTTGAGTTATAAAGTGACAACGATAAATGTAACATATTTTTATATTTTAAGACTAGCCTTTCGCTCGCGGTTTCGCCCGCTAGTAATTTATTTTTTCAAATATCCCCCCCCCCCTTCCCCCCACATTTCCGGGATCAAAGGTACCCTTTGTTCACCGGGGCTGGTGTAGCTAGCCAACAGTGAAATAATTATTCAAATCGGTACAGTAGTTTTTGAGTTTATTCGTTACATACAAAATACAAATCCTCCTACCTATCCTCTTTATAATATTAGTGTAGATTAGGACAGGGGAACCGCGTCCTAAAATCCGGGAATGGAACCCAGGACCTCGAGGTACTTAATCCACGAGACCATAAGGTACAAAAACATATTAATGAAATAATGAAACAACTAACAACTTACTTGCTCTGGTCGTGTTTGTGGTCCGATCCGTCCTTGTCTTCATTGTACCCGTGACTTGTGCTGCGAACAGAGGCACGTATATTTAGATGAAGCATTAACACTTCGTGTGGCCACCCAGAATTGATGTTTATTTTTAAACATAGTTTTTTTAACAATAAATGGTGATGTGTTGATTTTAATATAGCAATGATAATGCTTTGTACTAAATCACATTATATTTTTTTCGGATTAAACAAAATATTTAAATACATTTTTCAGTTCCGATAGACGTTACTAAGCTTACTTAAATACGTTTTTGTAACATAACATTTTGTAAGTACATATGTACTATACCACTACTACTCCGTTGGCTCAGCGACCCGAACATTTTGTAAGTGCCCATTACAATTATTTTTTTATAATTGTTACAAATTACTTTAATTAGTGATATTCTCTACTTTCACTAAACCTTCATCGAATCAATTCTGCGTGACCATCAAAATAAAAAGTACCGAAGGTTCGGACAGGGTCAAAAGTTCAACCGACACAACAAATGATATTAATGAAACGATAGGTTACAACATCTTCGATTCAAATTCAAATTTAGAGATAGAACGTTCACGAAATCCTCAAGAATCTTACAGTAGGTAAAAAAATTAAAAAGTTTCTCGAAATACCTAGGTGATTTGCATTTCAAAATTCGAAAATAAAAAAAGCCAGCAAAGCCTGAAATAATAATAAGAAGCAGTAATCGAAAGACGTAACACTTGCATAAATGTTTATTGTAAAGATAACCATGCAAAACTTGATTAACGATACAATTATAAAACTAGGAAATTATAAACTATGCTGCCTACAGCCTTCGAACGACCTGTGGAAATGATTGTCTAGTTCAGTAATGGGCTAAGCCAATAAGCTTAAAATAAGAAAAATAATCAGTTCTACAAGTGCATAATTATTTCAATGTCTGTTTATGTTTTTGGCAATTAATAGGCCAATTTAAATGCTCTTAAAACAATTAAAAAACTAATTGCAAATTTCGGTTAATCTTAAAAGAGTATCTCAGTCATAATTTATATTCAAACTTTATTATTTGTAACATCAGTTAACAGACCATCTAACAGCTCGTTGAGTTTCCTATTTTTCACAAGGTATGGCGTTTAAGGGGTTAATAAAAAATTGTATTACATAACTACTGTACTACGAATAAAGTTATACAAAACAATTTAATCTCGAATGGTTCTACTACTTTAAGTAACCCTGCTATGTCTTTTTAATTCAGGTATTTTTAGCTCCCCAATTGAAGGTTCCCCACCGGCCGCCATTTCCAAAATAGACAAAAAATCAAGTAACAAGAACAACAAAAATTCATCAGCGAAATAATAACTTAGTTAAGAAACCTAGTTCTACGACAACACAGTTGTTCACAGCAAGAGAAGTCCAAACTACCTCGAGAAAGAGAAAGATACACAAGTAAGGCGTCGTGATGAGTGAGACGGAAGATCGGACTGATACAAATGTGTGATGACGCGGCGCGAGTCGCTTGTTTGTGAAATAATTTTAATTATGTATAACTATTTTTACAACAATATAACATGACAATTGACTACATGGTGTTTGTAATGAGTAAACTCTATACAGATAACATTATTTCAGTTGCAAACTCCTATTGCCCAAGTTTGCTAGGATAATAGAAATATAATAACAAATTATGACTAGACATTTATAAAAATTCTTCTTGTGATAAGGTTGGCTGCATGAAACATTCGATAAACCTAACAATGGGTGGAGGATTTTTATTCCAATACTTACGTCGTTGTTTGTTTCATATTTTGATAAGTTCTGTGGGTTTATTTGACCTCAAAAGTCTTATATGTTTATTTATTTTCTTTACCGATCACTCGTTCCAAGAACAGTTATAAATAGCTGTGTGTTTGTTAGATTTCCTAAAGGGGAAAGCAAATATATGCCGCCATCTCACAAAACGTGTATTTCACAAACAAAACCCCTCGTCGACCGCCAAAAAACTCGCAAAAAACAACACATAACAAATCACAATCGACGAAAAACAAACGAAACGAAACAAAACATGACCTGCCTAACCTAACCGACCAGGAGAACCGTGACGCGTAAGACAAGAGACAGAACGATGACTGTGAATGTATGTAACCGCGACAACGAATCCAAAATGGCTGTCGTAAACAAAATGGCGGTTCATTGTTTATTACTCAATATATCGACAGTGGGTATCGTAATTAGATTTTTTGAATTTTATCAAACCTGTACTGATTTGTCAGAACAAAACTGTTTCAGTACTGTCAAATTACGTTAAAACGGATAAAATTGTTGTTTAATGAAAACTGCTAACTACGTTCAAAAAGCTATTAAACATTTTAAATATCTTTTACACTATTTCTAATTTAGTTCGCCATAGCCGAGTTGTCGAGAAAATTAATCCAGATTAATGCACGACTCTTAAAAGAGATGATAAATATTAAGTTATGTAAAAGACGTATCTGAGTGCTGTGTGAGACTGTCTTAAGACACATCGGGTACAATTTGAGAACAAAACAGCATCAACCCGGATCTGTCACAATTACTTAGGTAGACGTGATCTATAAGTCGCGCCATAACGTCCGCCATTTTAGCTTCGCCGCCGCCATCTTAGATTCGTATCGGTATGATGATAGAGTAAGAAAGAGGCAGTGTATCGCAGCATTCCCGCAACTTACTGCACGCCCAGCTTGGTCGCGACCCGGCGCCACGGAGAATAGCACCCGCTCTGCTTCTTGCTGTGTGCGTGATGCAACAACATACGTGTATATACGTGCAGGGCTTGCTTTTACCAGGGATATCGACAAGTATCGACACTTGCGTGTGGTTTAGTTTTATCGATATTATTAATAGGGATGTTGACACTTTAGCTATCAATGCGGAGAGTGCAGGTTTCTTTTTCGTTATTATCGGATTAGTATTTTTAATCACTTAAAAATAAGAAGCCATTTCTTGGGATTTTTATACAAAAATCAGTAACAGAAATCGCAGTCAACTTATTGAAGTACAATGAGTAGCGGTGTCAACATCTCTATTATAAGTAAATGCTTTATTTGAAACGCGGAGAATCAACGGCATTCCAAGCCCTGCATACGTGACGCGCTGAAGGGAGGCGACGTTCGTGAGGTGACATCTGTCAAAACTTAACTTTATAAGATGCCGAAGGGCATGCCAATTATATGAGATTTTTTTTATGTTCTGATCAGAAAAAAATTTCCAAATTACTATATTTTGGATAAACATACTTCAGTGCACAAAAATAATTCATGAAAAATAATTTCTTTTAAATAAATTCGTTTTGACAGAGATCACCAACATACCTTTGTAAACTTTTGTTGAATAGAATACCGTCTTTGCTTTTTAAAACACAGAACGTCACCACAAACCGTCGGCATACCAATAACCCAATGGCATCCACAAAAAGGAGAAATTTCATCGAAAACCAAAACGAATATCAAACATAAAGTAAAGCTTACAATAACTAAAGCCTCCGTAGCGTTGAGAAAAAAACAAAAAACAACGAAAAACAAAAAAGGATCAACCAAGAGAAGAACTAGCAATGATAGAAAGCAAAACCCCAGTGTAATAAAAAAACAGTGTAAGTAATTACAAGGTATAACCAGTGTCTTACATACTTGTGTATCTTCTTATTTATTTAAACATAACCTGACAACTGACACTGTTACTTGACACCTAAAACCTACTTAAAATCTTCATTAATTCCTCTGCAAAATACATAAAAAATCTCGCACACAATCTGCACGCAAAACAAATCCAAAATGCATCAGCGTAAAACGGCATTTCTCTATGGCATTCCTCGATGGTTCCTTTGCCATGGTTCGTTGCGACAATGAAAAAATAAAGCAGCAAAATATACGCCATACAAAACATTTCAAAATCTTTCTCTAATGCGTCGGATTATTCATTGCCAGTTTTATATATTTTTTTAAATATTTGTTTTTAATTCTCTAAGCAAACTTTTTACTTGTTTGTTTTTATTCTGGCAAAGGTACTTACCTATTAGAGTTTTGTGACTGGCCGGAAACAGAGCTGCGTTTACTGCTTTTACCGCTGTTTGCACTTAGAGATTTCCCAACTGAAGTCTGTAACACAAGAATAAGCCGATATGTTTGTATGCATGTAACCTTCATCCATCTACACTTGTACACTTATCTACACTAATGTTATAAAGAGGAAAGATTTGTATTTTTGTATGTAACGAATGAACATAAAAACTACTGCATTGATTTGAATAATTCTGCCTTTTTCTGTTGGCTAGCTACACTATCCCCGGTGAACATTTTATCCCGGAAATGTGGGGGTAACTGAAGAATATTTGATAAAAGAAATCGGGTGTAACCGCAGCCTGAAGGCTAGTTAATAATAAAGCAGTAATTTTGAACAATTTATTTTTTTTATTTAAGTTTTAGGAACTCACCTTTGATGTTTTTGGTTTGTTGCATTCGACTATGTAATCCTTGCATACATTTTGATGCACTGTCATGGTACAATCTGTAACATAATTATGTATTGTGTAAGTAGACATTTTTGAAATATATTTTATTGGCAAACACAAAAAAAACATAGAAAGTTAGAAACCAATAGTTTACTGACTGGCTGACGATTTAGTAATTGGCATCCTAATTATAGAAAATTTTATTCAGTAAAGTTAGAGATCAACAACACAAGGCTCTTCGGTACCATTTTATTTATAATCCTTACTTATATTATAAATCGGAAAGTGAGTTTGTTTGTTTGTTCCGCTTTCACGACGTAACTACTTTGATTGCTTTGAAATTTTGCAGACATAAAGTTAGAAGTCCGGATGAAATAATAGGGTACTTTTATCAAAAATGTAATTCCCGAGGGAAAACAAAAATATTGTTTGCAATATAGCCAAATTCCACGCGGGCATAGCCGCGGGCGGAAAGCTAGTTTTATAAATTTGTTTAAACTACATTGCACGGCAAAAACTTTTTCAAAAGGCGGACTTAATAATAAATAAATAATAATTAATTTTATAAATAATAAATAAACATTGGACTAACACACCAATTGCCTAGCCCCAAACTAAGCTCGGAGCTTATAGTATGGATGCTAGGAAAAGGATAGACATACTTAAATACTTTTATAGACATCGATGACACGAGTACATACAAATAACGATGTTCAGCACACAAAAATTTGTCCCTAGCGGGATTCGAACCCAAGTCCTTCAGTTTTGTAGCCAGAGTCTCTGACCATTAATAAGACCAACGGGCCCGTCAGTTATAATAATAACGAGTACTGACTGTCGCAGTAGAGCGCGGGCTTGTCTGCGAGCGCGCGGCCGCACCAGTCGCAGTCGCCGCCGCTGCCCGCCGCCAGCCACGCGTGCAGCGCCTTGCGCGACTTGTCCTGCGCACACACACACAGTTAGTTATACCCACACATGCATGCATGAATGCACGCACGCACGCTGGCAAGCATGCATGCATGCACGCACGCGCGCATGCTGGCTTGCATGGACACACGCATGCATGCACAATTGCACACTAAACACTAAAAATTAAAAGGGATGTTGACACATACAGTAGTACAAAAGGAGACGCTTTTTAGTATGAAATAAATTGGCTTGTTTTCGTTTAAATGTAAGATAAAATTTTTCATAAATGAAAATTAAGTGGTTAAATACTCAGTTGACTTCAACAATAATGACGTCATAGAGTGCTATTCCCATACAACAATAAAAAGTAAGTTGCTTCTGACTTCTGTTTTGTTTTTACATATACACTGAAAAGTTCAAGGCAGGGCGAATAGCAGGACGACTATAGAAGTAAAAATTGGCCAAGTGCGAGTCGGAGTCCCGCACTGAGGGTTCCGTACAAATTCTATTTTTGACGTATTAAAAAAACTACTGAGTAGATTTCGTTCGCACTAATTTTCGTTGTTAGTATTTATGGTAATGTACATTATATAATTATTTCAGATTTATCATCCTCTTATTTTAGAAGTTAGAGGGGGGGGGACACACTTTTTTCCACTTTGGAAGGGTCTGTCACAGAAAGTATTCACTTTAGAAAAAAGTGATACTAGAAACCTTTATATATTTTTTAAAGACCTATCCATAGATACCCCACACGTATATGTTCAATGAAAAAAAATATTTCGAGTTTCAGTTCTGACTATGGGGACCCCCCACGTTTTTTTATTTTTTTCTATTTTCGTGTGAAAACCTTGTTGCGGTTCACAGACTACATCCACTCACTAAGTTTCAACAGTAGAGTACTTATAGTTTCGGAAAAAAGTGGCTGTGACAGACTGGCGGACAGACAGACAGACAGACAGACAGACAGACAGACAGACATGACGAATCTATAAGGGTTCCGTTTTTTTGCCATTTTGGCTACGGAACCCTAAAAAGTCAAATAAATGATGGTGTCAACATCCTTATTCAGGTCTCATTATTTACTTAAAAATAATGTAAATAATCACCTTTTTCTTTCTGAAGAATAAACTGCCACGTTTCCGTCGTTTCTCTGCGTGGTGGTCGTAGGCAGCTCTGTGGGAAAACACATACAAAACACTTTATCATACCGTAAGACAACTTCACAAAACAATTTGTCTTCGATCGCGGTCAATTATAGTTATAAAAATCTAAACTAAAACAAGACAAAATTATCATGCCTATTGTAAAAAAAGTGACAAAAACACACACAAAAGCCTTGTGCGAAAGCAAAATATCTTTTCAGATTTTCATCAAAATCAAAACATTGCAAATAAATCTCAAACGGTGTAGTTAATTTAATTAATGCATTACTTACTTGAATGCCAGTGCAAAATGGGCCTCTGTGTCCACTAAAACTAACATTCACCTTCAAGCTAAAATGAGCCGCGTTACGTACAGAGATAGAGTCGACATCGGCTACGCACGAGTTGTGCATCTCTGCTTCGAGTTGAGGACTCGCACCGGCAGGGCGCGTCCGTGCTAGTCACATATCCAAGCTAAAATGATCTATAAGTCTAGGTGTCAAGACTCCCTTTTTGTTGAAGGCAGAGCAGGTTCAATTCAGGGTCGCCGCCAAGCTAATATGTTACGTAACACAACTAGATAAGACTTACAGCTGATGTAACCCCAGGTGCTTCTGTGCGCTTAGTTCCTACTCAGCGGCGCCGGCGCGATCAAAGGCACGGCGATGCCCGTCAAGCTAAAATGAACTTTAAAGCAACGAGATAAGACTCACTGTTCCAAGTACGCGAGGAGGTACGAGCAGATCACGATCAGGTATCATATCTCCAAGCTAAAATGATCCGTAGCACAACGAGATAAGACTCACTGTTCCAAGAAAGCCAGTCGATGCAACCCCAGGTGCTCTTGATGTGTGTTGTTCCTCCGATCACAAGCACGGCGATGCCCGTCAAGCTAAAATGAACTTTGACGCAACGAGATAAGACTCACGGTTCCAAGTACGCGAGGAGATACGAGCAGCTCACGGTCAAGGATCACATCTCCAAGCTAAACTGATCCGTAGCACAACGAGATAAGACTCACGGTTCCAAGTCGCCAGAAGATACGATCAGCACAGGTCAGACATCACATCTTCAAGCTAAAATGGTCCGTAGCACAACGAGATAAGACTCACTGTTCCAAGAAAGCCAGTCGGTGCAACCCCAGATGCTCCTGATGCGTGTTGTTCCTCCTCGGCGGCGCCGGCGCAATCCCAGGCACGGCGATGCCAGTCAAGCTAAAATGAACTTTAAAGCAACTAGATAAGACTCACTGTTCCAAGTACGCGAGGAGGTACGAGCAGCTCACAGTCAGGTATCACATCTCCAAGTTAAAATGATCCGTAGCACAACGAGATAAGACTCACTGTTCCAAGAAAGCCAGTCGGTGCAACCCCAGATGCTCCATAAGCGTGTTGTTCCTCCTCGGCGGCGCCGGCGCAATCCCAGGCACGGCGATGCCAGTCAAGCTAAAATGAACTTTAAAGCAACTAGATAAGACTCACTGTTCCAAGTACGCGAGGAGGTACGAGTAGCTCACTGTCAGGTATCAAATCTCCAAGCTAAAATGATCCGTAGCACAACGAGATAAGACTCACTGTTCCAAGAAAGCCAGTCGATGGAGCCCCAGATGCTCCTGATGAGTGTTGTTCCTCCGCGGCGGCGCCGGCGCGGCCCCGGGGGCGGCGGGCGTGTCGTCGTCGCTCTCCGTCTCGCTCGCGCCCGTGCCAGATAAGCTACCACCGAGCGGGACGGACGATGCGGTCAACTATCGTGATATTGTGGGCATGCCCGCTAATAGTCGCCTTTTTAGATCCGTTTGAAGACGAACCGTTTTCGCGATTCGAGTTGGACGTGGTCGGAATTTATTTGCAAAGGGAAGAGAACGGTAAATGCCCCATTAGAAGTTCCTATATAAGTTAAAGTTAAGGTAAGTGTTAGTTCTATAACAATAGGGAAGTTCTAATGGGACTCCAGAATAGGACCTTCAGAATTGAGGTCTGTTAGAACAATAAGACGCCAAAAGGCGGGCGGGATGAGTTTCGGGTATTACTCACAACCTGCTGTCGATTTGGAATGGACGAGCAATGAATTGGCCATCCGAGGTGGGAACATAATGCATCCTTGGACATTGCCCATATGGCAACTGTAATGAGGCGAAGACCAAATTTTGTTCACTCGGACAAAAGCAAGTCATAACAGTCAAAAGTGGAAAAAATTTTGACATTGATAGAAATGGGCAGTATAATTAAGGGAGCAACCAACGTCCAACACCTCATTTTGCCACTCAATATAGCGACGGAATTTTTAAACAATATCACGATAGTTTCACTAATTAGTGCAAAATCAAAAAACATATCCGGTTACAACCGATTTTCAGTGTTTTTAATGTAGCAAAGCCAATAGTGCGTAAAAACAAAACATTGATTTAAACATGCGCATTATCAGAAATTTTCATGCATTATACTTTAAAATGTAAAACATCTAATTTTTTATTGGAAAAACATTTTTACCGTCAGATAACTAGACATTAGCATATCAAAATAAATAAAGATCTGAATTTTAATAAACTTTGAATAAAAACATTGAGCAGAATAAAAATCTAACTGTAGAAGTTGTATAAATGTGACAGCGTGTTATGGAATATGTGAAAGGTTGTTCGTGTACATATGTGTTCGTGATACAAAACGACGGTATCTAAGTGTACCTGCATTCTCAGGGCGTAAATCATGTATGCACCGAGGGTTCCGTGCATAAATATGTACGGAACCCTCGGTGCTCGAGTCCTCGGTGCTCGCACTTAGCCGGTGTTTCTACTATCAAAGAACCCCGCTTTCAAAGAAAGAATCCCGCTTTTTTCATTCAAAAAGTTCCACATACCGACTTATCAAAAACATCTGGCAACGCTGCACTGGTTCATGACGATTGTGTTTGATTCTGACATTATTTGTAGTTTTTGTGTGTGTGTCTGTGTGTATGTAGGTGGGCGTGTCTCTGTTCCTCACTCTGTGCCTGTGTGTATGTAGTTTTTTTTTATTGTTTCTGTTGAGTTTTTTCCAGAATTACTCATATAGAAAATATTTTATTCAAATTGGCAATAAATTAATTTTTGAGATGTTGGATGTGTCTGTCGCTATTTGATACGACTAGACCTATAGACTCATTATGTGTATGTAGGTGTGTATGTCCCTCTCCTGTTCGTGTGTGTGCGTGTGTGTCTACGTGTATCGCGTACTCACATAGCCTGCGGCGGCTGCGGCGGCGGCGGCTGGACGGCAGCCACGATGCTGGGCGTAGACACGGACTTCTGCAGCGGCAGACGCGCGGCCAGTCGCGCCGCGTCGCCCGGAGCACAGGCAACCGCACCGGGGAGCACGCCGCCGCCCGCGCGGAGAGCAGCTGTAACCTTCTCGAAGTCCTTCTGTGGAGGGGAATGGTTACTAGTTACAGGGAACAGTTGGACAAAACGACGTTCGATAAACACAATGTTAATGCCTCGAGACACCTTCTCTAAGTCCTTCTGTGAAAGGGTTTCAGAGGCCAGTTAGCCTATCTTGCGGGCCGGTATGGCGTTACAAACGGATAAGATACCATTTTGGCACCACATCCGCTGTCATGGCAGTCACAGAACTTATATAAAAAGGCCGAAAACTCTGTTTCTGCTGGTAAGTAAAGTCGCCCGAGCTCAGTTGAGAAGGGCTTGAATAGCGACTGACGACATACACGGATACCAGTTTTTTTATAAATAATCCGGCGCGAAGGACCATTACTTAATTTAGTGACTGATACTAAGTAGCATCCCTTGTAAATCTATTATAATATTCACATTCGTTTCTATAATAAATTGCTACATAAATGACATTACCTCAATATTTTAAATAGATTAAAGCATTGCATAAAATATTTTCGAGGTTTTGTGACCTAAATCGCAAAAAGTGGCGCACTCTCATTCTGGAGGCCAAGACACACTTCGGGTCGCTGAGCCATGGAAGTAAGTAAGTGACCTAAATACTCGTTATCAAAACAATGCTTGTTGCTAAATTAATCAAAATACATACCGCCAGATCGTTGTCGTTCAGCGAATGCGTCGAATGGCGCACCGGCCGCGGCACCTCGCCCTCCGACTCCATCGATGACAGCGACGCGCTGTGACCATTCAGTGTACTATGAACAGACGAACATGGCGCCGCGCGTTACCTCATCTGTCACTTTGACATGCTACCCCCTTCTAAACGTCACTATTGACAGCTATAAGCTTGTGACAGCTAATTTTGACTACTAGTCTGTCGTTGCTGACAAGCTACTATTGTTATGCCGCAAGCGTCATGCATCAAAGCTTTCTGTGAGGTTTTGTGGATGTTGTTATTTTTAATGTTTTAGTAATATAAGAACACAACACAGATTTGCGATCGCAAACCCGTATTTGGCAAGCGTGGTGATTAAGCCAAAACCCATCTTTGTAACGAAACATGATTTTAATTGATGGAGGCCTTTGCCCTGCAGTGGGACATTAATAGGCTGATACTGACTTAGTAGTATACTATGGACAGACATGTGTTTCCGCATCTGTCACTTTTAACGCTGTACTGAGGTGCAATAAATGTCATAATCACACGGCTGTGTAATCAATCGGCGACAGTACTAAATTAGTACTGAATTCCTACTGTCACCGATTTTACAGCCGCTGCGAATATGACATTTTCGCTCAGTGAATCGCACCTCTGATGTCATTTTTGACAAGCTTGCTTTGGTTCTAAGCGACATGCATCCAAGCTTGCTGCTTTAGATGTTGTATTTTATTTGTATGTGACGAGGTATAAGCGACTAATAAAGCGACCCGCCCCGGTTTCGCACGGAAATGGTCAGTGTTCGTCTACTATATTGCGCATGTGTTATAAATATAAATTCTATCGTTGTCTGCGATGCAAGCATGCAGCTTTTTAGAAACTATGTTAAATGGTTAATTTGATTAAAGGAATTATTGTGGTTGCAGGATTTGGAGGGTAGGAAATGCCATGGGACACGGGAGATAGTGTCCAGGCTGGGCAGTGTCTGGCTGTGCTGGTGGCAGTAATTGGGTTTTTATTGAAGGATACTTAGGTATTTCTGGAGGTAACTTAGGAGGTTACTGGAGGTAGTTTGGAAGGTTGGAAGTATTCAGCGGGTTATTGCGTGGTGCTACGGGTATTCTGCGGGTACTAGGTGTATATAGGTTGCCGATGAGGCTAAGTGGAGAGCCCTAGGAGAGGCGTATGTCCAGC
Organism: Nomophila noctuella; assembly: GCA_958496325.1. Lineage (NCBI taxonomy): Eukaryota > Metazoa > Arthropoda > Insecta > Lepidoptera > Crambidae > Nomophila > Nomophila noctuella. The sequence goes on from OY292504.1 coordinate 10,662,905, forward strand.
AGTGGACTGCGCTAAGCTGAGGTGCAATTCACTAAGCGCAAATGGCATAATCTTAACGCTGTGACATCGGCGACAGTCGTAATTAAGTACTAATTTTGTACTGTCACCGATGAAACAACGTTGAGATTATGACATTTGCGCTTAGTATGATGATGATGATGATGATGATGATGATGATGATGATGATGACGATGATGATGATGATGATGATGACGATGATGATGATGATGATGATGATGATGATGATGATGATGTGTACCTGCGTTGGCGGTGCGCGCCGGGCTCGAGCGCGGCCCAGGAGCTGCGCCGCGCCTCGTCGCGCCGCTCCCACAGGCCCCATTGCCGAGACTCGCCTACACAACATTACAACGCATTTATGACAAACGTATTGTTACGAACGTGGGGATCGGGATTTGGATTAAAAACCGTTGACTTGATAGAAGAATTTATTCGACGATAAACAAGTCACAACACAATCACAAGTCACACCACAATCACAAGTCACAACACAATCACAAGTCACAACACAATCACAAGTCACAACACAATCACCGTAGCCAAATCACACAGAAAATCGAAGTCCGTAGGTCGCCTAGGTCGTACACTCAATCGCACTAAACACTATGTTCACAGGGTTCTTCGTAGTCCGTAGGTATCGCTTAGGTCGCAGGTATAGTCACTCGTAATCACTTGTTCGCACTAATCACTCCGAAAGCTCAGATTGAACTCGACTGACTCCCTACTTGAGCCGTATTTATATTGCCGGCAACGCGATACTAGATAATTCGGCCGTCCCGAGAAAGTACTCGCGCGCGAACAATAGCCCTCTTGATAACACGCGATGTATCTAGAAGCGTCGTGCGCTCCCGCGGCCCTTTTTTCTACCTGCGACGCGCTCGCGCCGCGTCTGCGGTGACTCGATCGTTGACCTTATTGCGTTGTTATAAGGTTGTAAATGGCGCGCGCGGGGTTTGTACCGGCTTCGCGAATACTCTCGGCGCGGATCGCGTCTGTCCGTCACAATTATAGATGTAGATTAGTCTCGAACATTCGACTTTATGTCGCGATGTCTCGATGGTTCCGGCTCGTTCGTAACAGTATCAACGACGAACTCGAATAAAGAACGAGTTTCCGCTTCCCAAGTTATGTTTCTACAAAATGAGAACAGTAGGCGCTAACTACCGATATCGGAATTATCATGAATTACTAGCGGCCGCCCGCGACTCCGTCCGCGTGGATTTCGATTTCCAATATCCTATGTGTTATTCTGATGTATAAGCTATATTGTGGTAAAGTTTCATTCAAATCCATTCAGTAGTTTTTACGTAAAAGAGTAACAAACGTCCATACATCCATACATCCACACATACAAACTTTCGCCTTTATAATAGTATTAGGATTAGGATTATGCATCGCGCAAAAAAGGAATACGGTCCCTCCGCAAACCCTGAATGGCCATTCAGGGTACGGTCCCACGTATGGAACATTGATAGCTTAAAAAAATTTTGCATCATTATGCTAAGCTGAAGCTCAGAATAGGGACTATAGTTTAGTGAAACAAATACCGTCAGCCCTTACAGAAAACCACAGTTAAAACTTCATACACAACGGATATGCTATGTTTCTACCATGTGTGCAGTTAGGTGTGTGTGTGTTTTAAGCTAACTGCATACCATCAGTGGATTTAAGACCAAAACGTCATTTCAATGATAAAAATACTGTCTCTACTTACCACTGCCCTTCCTACTCTGAGGGTAGAAGTCTAAATGAGTTGGGGAAGAACATTCGGGCTCCGGCGCCCCATCCTTGCACAGCGACGGGCATGATGTGCTGAGCCGACTGGTTCCTGTGGCCTGGAAGCAATAGAGAAATATTTAATTATATTTATTTGTATTTTTAAGCAGTTTCTATAACTAACTATTGGAACCGGATCTGGAAAGTATAGAGCTCGTCTGGGAAAGTACCCCCCCACCTTACAGAAGACAACAGTGAAATAGCACTTCCCTTCTTAACCGCAGTGTTACGTTTCTGCTCGTGAGTAAAGTCGCCAGAGCTTAGTTGGGGACGGTATGGGGTCTTAAAGGCCGGCAACGCATCTGCGACCTTTGTGCCGTAGTTGATGTCCATGGGCAGCGGTGATCACTTACCATCAGGTGACCCTCTTGTTCGTTTATCTCACTTTAACATAAAAAGACGTTAAGTTTTGATCCAAGCCAACAAAGTAAGCGACGCCTTAAAACAGAGCTGCTGCGTTTGTTGCGCGTGGAATTGCAACATACTTATGATGATCAAGATGATGTATGTGATGATTTGAAATATTTAAAAAAAACTCCTGGCCATTTCGCGAGACCGCGAAGGATCGAGGCAGTTGACGCATTCTTGTTTCGGAGTCCAAGACACATTTTCGTTCGCTGAGCCACAGGAGTAAGTAAGTGATGATGATCAACTCACCAGTAGCGGCAGGGGCGCGGCTCGCATCCGCTGCACCGCTGCGTGCAGCCTTCGCAGCTGCTGTAAGCTGTCATCCAGCACTCCTGGGCTGTGCGGCGTCACGCTTATAGTCGGCACCTGGAACACAAAACGTATACCATTGATAACTCAATTCTCTTTTCTCAAAACATATACTATTTTATCTTGCCATACCCTTACAGAGTCCATGTACATTTTAAGGTAAGTTTTAGCTTAATATCATGTATGGTGCAAGAATAAAAAATAAATATTATTCTTAGCTTTCATGTCGATATGCATAGCCAAAAAGTCCTCAATCAAGGTCCAATAAATCTACAGCAGAGTGGAACCAAGACCAAAAGACTTAGGTATGTGTCTCTCATGTCGAAAAATAATATACGTTTGAAAATTACTTTACTACGGAATTTTTCCACCAGATACTACATTAAAACTAGGTGCCCAGGGTTAAATTGCCTCCTCGGTGTAGTGGTTAGACACAGAGTTCGACGGTTCAAATTCCGCAGAGAACATTGCAGGCTCTACCAGTGGGTAGTGTAGTGAAACTAAGGAGGCAATTTACCCTGATGAATTGAATCGGATAAACGAATGATGGCATGTTAAGCCGTTGATTCCCGATTATGATCCAAAAATTGACTGGTTCAGGGTCAAGTTAGATGACAGTCGCTCCAACATGATAACCAGTCTGATCAAGTCAGGATAATAGTTTGAGGATGTCCGACTATGATCCAAAAATTTACTGGTTTCAGGTTCAAGTTAGATGGAAGTCGCTCCAATATGGACCAGTCTGTTCAAATCAGGATCATAGTCTACGATCTACGATGTAGCCGGTATAAACGCAATGATGAGAGAGTCCACCTGTATAACCCCCACCTGCGCCCTGGCGGCGGCCATGTCTGCCGGCGGAGTCCTCGTCACGTGCTCCGTCACCTCGTCCTCACTGCTGTCCGACCGGTCGTCCGAGCTGCCGCCGCCCTCGTCTGAAACAACGACAATAACAAACTTAGGAACGACAACGACAGTAATAACGTTGGTACGACAATTAAAGTGTCGGTGACAACAATCATACTGTTGATGAAAACAATGATATTGTCAATTTTGTGGTTCTGTGTAGAAACACAGGACCTCACAGAAACACGGAAAACCACTCCCCAACTTCTGTTATTGTTTCTGTATTTAAAGGCGAGCAACGCATAAGCGACCCTTGTGGGGTTGTTGATGTCCATGGGCGGTAACTTTTAACATCACCCGTGTTGCTTGTTTGCCTATGATAAAAAAAAATAAAGCAGAAAATAAATAGGCTCGGAGGCCAAGACACACTTTGGGTCGATGAGCCATAATAGTTAGTTAGTTAGAAAATAAATAATGGCATTTTCCTTCACGAAAACGTGCAGTAATTATTTTGTAAACAAGCGGCCATTCAAAGTTACATAGTTAAGTTGTTGAAACAAACTCATTACACTAGAAAAGATAGTAGGTAGGTAGATATATATTAATAGACAAAGAATAATCCATCTTGTGTCAGAGACCATACAAACAACTAATGAAAAACGCCCAATACGCCCTTTTAAACAAGATCGGCCTACCATCATAAAAGCACACTCAATTGACGCAAAGCCAATATTTCTCCAACAGCGATTGCATCCTCAATTAGTGAAACTATTGAATGCGGAGGTGTGTGCAGAACCAACAGAATACCGACTCTTCATACATCCCAGTTTTGATTGGTATTGATTTTATTAATTGGAAAGTCCGTACAAAACATGTTTCAATGCAAAAATTGTTTTGCTTACCACCACGAAATATTCCATACCAGGATTTCAGCAACATTTTTAAATTAAAAATATGTCTTCTACTCTTGGTGAAGATGATCGAAAGCCATTTCAGGCATTCAAAGACCATGATGAACTGAATCACAAAAACAAAATTCTTTACTCGACTTTTATGCTTGATTTACACTACTTAATTTGCAAACATAAATCAATTTTTGTTTTTATATAAGCAGATAAAACATATGTTTTTTTTCCGTTTTTAGTTAAATTTTTCACACGTCACCGTATACCATGACTAAAACTGTACAAATGAACGTCCGAACGCGTCACAATAAAGTGATTATAACTCCAAATATCCATGGCGATTCCACATTAATTAATAATCATAAACGTATCCTTCATACTTCAGAGCGGCCCTGGCGAGACATTATACCGCATTCCGTGAACGAAAAATTAATATGAGCCTAATTAATTACGCCAAGGTCCCATAACTTTCGTGTCTACCCGCCATATAGGGCAGACATCCCTGAACATTGAGGTATCACTACTACGTATAGAGTGGACATCGAGAACAAAATATATGTGTCAACTTGGAGGGAAGGGGGCGGATATTTTGGGATATTCTTGAATGACACGCCACTAGCTTGATTGTTCGTCTTGTAATGATTTGAACACGCTTTTAAACTCAAGACAGAATTTTTTCGTTAATAAACTGGTACCTACAATAGACGAAAAACTTCTTTTTTTTCGAGGCGTCTAGTCTATACGTAATAGTAATGCCTTAATGGTAAAATAAAAACATTCAATATCGAAGACATAGCTGCAATGAGTAAAACTTGAACTAAATTACATTATACACAGCAAGAAGTATTTGGTACGTAGTAAAATATTTTTCAATATAAAAAGCAGCAAAAGATATACAAGAAGGTCATCATTATCATCATCCTAGCGTTTGTCCCGGTTTCATCCTCGGCCATTGCCTTGGAGTCCAGGGTCCGCTTTCCCGCTCCTTCTCCTCCACTCCACTTCGTTTAACTAGCGACCGTCTGCGACTTTCGAAAGGTTTAGATCAGTAATCAGGATAGATTAGTAAAGATTGTCAGTGGTAAATTTCATCAAAATCGGTTGACAGGTAACAGACAGACAGAGAGAGTTACTTTCGCATTTATAATATTAGTAGGGATGTACATATATATCAGTTCATAAAAGCCAGCAAAGGCAATGTAAACAACACGCGCTGACAGGTCGGGTCGCAATTATCACAATCAGTTTCCACACGAGCTGGCCGCGTCCCAGCAATCAAGCGCGGGACCTCCCGACACCCGGGAACGGGAGGGAACTCAATACTACATTTAACTAGGTAGGTATAGGTAAGTACTTGGGTTTTGACGAGCCGCTTGGTGGTTAAGAAGTTAACTATTTAACCAAGAGGTCGCGGGTTCGATCCCCGCAGGTAGTATATAGGTACTTGGATTTAGCGGGACGAGTAAGCGGCTCGAAGAAATCAAAGAACCAAGATTAAAAAATTGGCCAAGTGCGAGTCAAACTCCCGCACTGAGGGTTCCGTACAAATTCTATTTTTGAGGTATTAAAAAAACTACTGAATAGATTTCGTTCGAACCAATTTTCGTTGGTAGTTTTTATGGTAATGTACATTATATAATTATTTCAGTTTAATCATCCTCTTATTTTAGAAGTTAGAGGGGGGGGGGCACACTTTTTTCCACTTTGGAAGGGTCTGTCACGCAAAGTATTCACTTTAGAAAAAAGTGTTGTTAGAAATTTTAATATAATTTTTAAAGACCTATCCATAGATACCCAACACGTATATGTTCAATGAAAAAAAATTTTTCGAGTTTCAGTTCTGACTATGGGGACCCCCCACTTTTTAGGGTTCCGTAGCCAAAATGGCAAAAAAACGGAACCCTTATAGATTCGTCATGTCTGTCTGTCTGTCTGTCTGTCTGTCTGTCTGTCCGCCAGTCTGTCACAGCCACTTTTTTCCGAAACTATAAGTGCTATACTGTTGAAATTTAGTGAGAGGATGTATTCTGTGAACCGCAACAAGGTTTTAGCACGAAAATAGAAAAAAAAATAAAAAAAGTGGGGGGTCCACTAGTGAGAACTGAAACTCGAAATATTTTTTTTCATTGAACATATACGTGTGGGGTATCTATGGATAGGTCTTTAAAAATTATATTAAGGTTGCTAATATCACTTTTTTCTAAAGTGAATACTTTGCGTGACAGGCCCTTCCAAAGTGGAAAAAAGTGTGTACCCCCCCTCTAACTTCTAAAATAAGAGGATGATGAAACTGAAATAATTATATAATGTACATTACCATAAAAACTACCAACGAAAATTGGTTCGAACGAAATCTATTCAGTAGTTTTTTTAATACGTCAAAAATAGAATTTGTACGGAACCCTCAGTGCGGGAGTCCGACTCGCACTTGGCCAATTTTTTTTATTTTTTTTCTATTTTCGTGTGAAAACCTTGTTGCGGTTTACAAAATACATCTCCTCACCAAGTTACAACAGTATAGTACTTATAGTTTCGGAAAAAAGTGGCTGTGACAGACTGGCGGACAGACAGACAGACAGACAGACAGACAGACAGACAGACATGACGAATCTATAAGGGTTCCGTTTTTTTGCCATTTTGGCTACGGAACCCTAAAAAGAAAATAAAATAAAATTCATAATTAATTAACAATGTTTCTGACGACCCGCTTGAAGTAAAATCACCGCACGGAACACAGCATGATCATGTCTGTTTGTCCTGGTCTGGGTGTTATATGCATCTATTTAAATATTGTAATACGATCTTTATTTTTTCTAGCTTAAGTTTAGCGCGTTTAAACAAACTCTTCAGCTTTATTATATTAGTATAACTATAGACAAAGTACATACTTCAATTTGACCAGACCGAAAAACACGCAAAAGAAAACCAAACTAAGCACCCAACTTAAAGAAAAAAAAATAACACTACCATATTCAAGGGTAAAGTTCTGCGGTGTAGCATCATTTACATGAGAAAACGTTCCGACAAAAACGTTACCACCTATTCAATTTTCAAAACGCCATTAAAACAAATGAAAACATGTTTAACCAACCGCCATTGCAGTGAGTCTGCTGGGCCGATGTGACCCAGTTTCGGTAGCGGGTCAAGGCCCAACCCTGCACATTGTAGCGCGATCTAGAGGGGTAGGGGAGTACGTATCTATTGTTGTGTTAGACATCCTTCTTGTGTGATCATGACAGGCCTTGTCATTGGTGGAACACACAAGGCTGAAGTTACGTGGCTGAAGTTCGGCGACAATGCGTTTTGCTATACACAATTACGGCAGTGTAATCTTTCATCCCTACTAATGTCATAAAGGCGAAAGTAACTCTGTCCGTCTTAACACTCTTAACCGATTTTGATGAAATTTGGCACAGAAAATCTTTAGACCCTGATAAAGGAAAGGATATAGGCCACCTTTTACCGAAATCCACGCGGCCGAAGTCGCTACTAGTTTAAAATACATTGCAGGCGGAGTCACGTGTGTTTCCATACTTAATACGTAACGGAAAATTGCCTAACACAAAATTCATACAAATTATTAACTAGCGGACCGTCCCGGCTTCGGACGGATATACAAAATTGTACTTAATAAAGCCTAGATGCCACTTAGTTATGATGTAGCTTTCTGGCAATTGGCAAAACGTCTATAGTCATATTGATGGCGTTTTACCCGACAAGACGTTTTGAGTGTGTCGACTTTTTGAACGTGTCGACTTCTGGAACGATTAGAATGTTGACAATAATATGGAAGAATCATTAAACCGATATTATTGACTATTTGGTTGCATCTATTTATTTGAGCTCCTGTGCGTTCCTATCTATCTGACGCTGAATGTACTACGCTGAAAGCCAGTTATACACTGCATTTGTACAACTTTACTATACGATGGAATGCAGGAAAATCAGTTTCTTGTGGGAAAGCAGAGCCGGTGTCGGGTAACCCGCTCCCGCGATATCAAACTACGATGGATTATTAAAATAACTTTTAAACCAAGAGCGTGAATCATCTGATATAAAAAAAATATTGGATTAAATTTTATTTATATAAGATTGTCTTAGTCCACAAATTCCGTTAGATGGATCCCCTGATCATTGGATTACTTCATAGTCATGAATCCCTGACGTGACTTTGCGCCCTAATTACACCTTTTATTCCGGCTAAGGCTACTACTATCAACTTCTACGCCCTGAAATCTCGCAAAACCCATCGATACCCCCAACAGACAGTTACCGACGAGTAATAGTACAATTTTAGCAGTCGAAGATTCCGGCTTTTACTATTTTACAGACCATTAAAAGGACTTTATAGACCACACTAAAAGAACGAGATTTAACTAACCGTAATTACAGCGGATACGGATTATGGCCGGTGTACGTGCTCCATTGCGTATAACGTTGGCGTAGCACCCGTTTTATTGCATATTCACGCCGTAATGGACACTGTTGTGATACTGCGCTTTAACGGTTTGTTTACACCTCGTAAATTCGACCTTATACTGCGCGTAAACTGCCACCGTGGTGTAGTGGTTAGAGCGATGTGCCCAAACCTCGGAGGTCGTGGGTTCTTGGAACGGGGAACACTTTCACTGAGTGTTGGCTATCCCAGTTTGGTAAGAAAATTACAGGCTTGAATCACCTGATTGTCCGGTAAGAATGATGATTCCGTGCTTCGGAAGGTAGGTTAAGCCGTTGGTCTCAACTATGATCCAAGTGGTCTGGTTTCCGTTGTAAAGGTCAGGGGCCGCCCATTAATCATGTGTTTTTTTTTTGCATTTTAACTGCTTCAACCAGAAATGCTCTGAGAGGCTTCAAATTCTGATGAGGTAGACCACAGACGTTCTCCTTCAAATTTTTACATAACTCAATGAGGACTTCATTGGTTTAAATTTGGACGAGAAGAGAGCCGGTGTTCATGCCACAAGTTAAAGAACTACCTATATATTCCAAACGACAGTATGAGTCGACTTCCTGCCTGGTACCTTAAAAGGACTCGTGGTATGGCATAACAGTTATATTTCTTTGTTCAACATTCGAGGTCATATAGAAGTTCAATTTCTTTGTAATAGCGACGGCATGAATCCTAATTATGGCAATGTCCGCAATGAAATTCTATTTCAAATTTTCAACCCATGTCCAGTCCATTTATCCACCCATTGCTGGGCAGTTCGACAGTGAAATGGCAGACGGCATTGCGCGAAAATAGCTTGAAATAATTATAATCTGTCTTAGTAGGTATACCAGAAAAATAATTAAGTATGAGCCGATTAAAGTCCCACTGCAGGGCAAAGGCCTCATCATTTGAAATCATGTTTTCGTTACAATGATGGGTTTTGGCTTAATCACTACGCTTGCCAAATGCGAGTTAACGATCACAAACCAGAGCAGTGTTCAGAAAAATCAACCAAAAATCAACCAATAAATCAAGCAATTGCCCAACCCGGGAATCGAACCCGTGACCTCGAGACCACGACCCGGTACTTAAGCCTCTAGGCTACTCGGTTATTTTGGTTAGTGTCATGGAATAATAAATTATGTAAAACGGAACGTATTTCTCCGTTGACACACTGTATCCGCGAATGACAGTGACTCCCGCGACGTCTCGCATCACCTCGACCAATCGCAGCGCGGTACGAACCGCGCCGGCCAATCACGGCCTCGCGCAGCAACGTAAGCCGATTTTTGCTGACAAAACTTTTTTCTCTCGGAACTGGACTGTTGTATCTAACTGATGTGTTATTGTAAAACTTTAAGTAAAAACATTAATTCATCACAATCTCGTTTAATTGTGGACATCCACTTCTACAATTATAATTACATATTATTATAAGTAGGTGCCTCAAAAGAAGGATTTTTCTTGGGCATGCTAGGGGTACAAATTACAATACGTTTCACTGGTATGTTAGCGCTACCCACAATATTCACAAAGCATACAATACAATGTCACGAATGCGAGGATTTCCGGTAACATGGGAAAAGCAGAATAAAGTTAAACTTCACACGTTTTCCTGTGACGTCATGCCATTTCCTCTGTTATTTTTATTTCAAACTATAGGCACCGTGCAGAAACTATAGAGGGCGCTAAAATCCCGATTTTTTTTTCTGTTATTTGACAGTAAAATTTGACATTTACCTTGGTCAGTTCGAATTCGAGTCACTAGATGGCAGAATAAGGCACGGTGTTTTCCGTGGTTTGACAGTAGAATTACCGACATTGAGATTGACATTTAGCTTGGTCAGTTCGAATATGAGTCACAAGATGGCAGAGTCATCGCTACGCACGGTGCCTATAGACTAGCTGACCCGGTGAACTTCGTATCACTGTCAGTGTCATAACGTTTGACAGGTAGGACAGTTTGTGTTATAAAATCTGATAAAATAATGTTGTCATTTTTGGTTATTTTCTATTTTCTTATTGTTTGAACCTTCCCTGGACTATCACAATTTTTAAGACCAATAAGAGCAAAATCGGTTCCATAGACATCCATGACTCGAGTACAAATGCCAATGTTCATCACACAAACACTTGCCCCTAGCCGGATTCGAACCCACGACTCTTGGTTTTGTAGCCAGGGTCTCTGACCACTAGACCAAAGGGCCCGTCAAGAATGTTACTAAAGTCCTTGTAAGATGTAAGTTTAAGACCCAATTCCGTGGTTTATTGTCAACGGGCGTAAAACGTTCACGCGTTGAACGGTTCACGATGCAATAATAATAAACCTGAGACAATATACGCTTGTAACATTGTATGGTAACATATTGTATGATCATTTTGGAGGTACTACTTATAGCTGTCGATATTTCTATGAGATTTGATACTGAATTTATAGCCCATTTCAAATAAGACTATCTCGGTGACAGTTGACGGTTGCAAGGGAAAAATCATCAAGCAGAAAAAATCAAGCAGAACCCGCCTTTAAAGGACTGGATAAATAGAGATATTATTGATGCCATCAGTAGGAGGAATAAATTATGGGTGGAATACAAAAAACATCCAAACAATATCCAACTAGAAAATACCTATTTACAAACCAGAAAAGAGACGGCAGAGGCTATAAAAACGACAAAAGACTCGTTCTACTACGGTAAGTTTCGCGATTGTAAGAATGACCCTAAAAAGACCTGGAGCCTCATAAAACACCTGTCGAATATAAATGCGCCAAACAGCTGTGTTCCTGCAAAGCTTGTAACCGAAACCGAAACCACCACCGACCTCGTCCACATCTGTAATATTTTCAACAAGTACTTCTCTACTATCGGACTACACTTAGCGTCCAAAATTCCAGTTCACCACACAAACACTGACCAAATCATCCCATCACAGTCATCTAATAATCCAACATTTTTATCATTTGACCCATGCACTAGCGAAGAAATCCAAAAAATCATTGAAAACCTTGATTCTAACTCCAGCTCTGGATTGGATGGCGTGAGTGTTAAGGCCCTAAAATGCATTAAGAACTTAATAGTGGATAAATTGACTAGGTGTATCAATGCTTTGTTAGCCCAAGGCCACTTCCCAGATTTACTAAAATTATCAAAAGTGACTCCAATTTACAAATCTGGAGCAAAAACGGATCCTGGAAATTATCGTCCGATATCTGTGCTACCTTTGCTATCAAAGATAATGGAAAAAATACTTTTTAAACGTCTTGAAACATATCTGCAGTCCATTAAGTATATTAGCGATCGTCAGTTTGGATTCCGCCCAAAGAGTAACACTTTAGCAGCAACTCTCGACTTAATTACCAAGATACGATATAATATTGATCAAAAAAATATAGCTTTGGGGGTATTTATAGATCTACGAAAAGCATTCGATACCGTCAGTCACGAAATCCTACTAAAGAAACTCACAATGATAGGTGTTGGTGGCGTCGCGCACAAAATGTTCAGTTCTTATCTGAAAAACCGCCAACAAGTTGTAAAAATCGATATGTGCCAGAGCAATGCCCTTCCGATCCAGTGCGGAGTTCCTCAAGGTTCTATATTAGGACCCTTATTATTTCTAATCTACATAAACAACGTAAGCGAAATAGGACTGAATGGCCATATCACATTATACGCTGATGATACTTGCTTGTTTTATTTTGGATCATCAATAAACAGTCTAGTCTCGCTTGCCCAACGGGACCTTGATGCTCTCACGACCTGGTTACAACAAAATCTCTTAACAATAAACTCATCAAAGACTTCATATATTATTTTTAGAGCAAAAAACAAGCCAGTGCCGCCATACAGTCCACTGAAAATCGTAGATACACCAATACATGAAAAGACGCACGAAAAATACTTAGGGTTACACTTGGATAACTTACTGACATGGAACGTACACATCGATCACATTAAAAAAAGAATTTCTGCACTAATGGCGTCTTTGCGTCCAATTGTTCGATGCATACCACGCAGAGCAAGATATAATATATATAATTCACTCATTAAGTCGCACTTGGTTTATCTTATAGAGATTTGGGGCAATGCCTCAAAAACAAAAATATCGGAACTCCAAAGATTACAGAACAAAATAATCAAACTTCTTTTTCATTACCCATACCGCACATCCACATCAATAATTTATAAAGAAACCCACCTCATGAACCTAAAACAGCTATTCACATATAACACTTGCTTGCTCATCCGCAAAATGTTGAATAAAACCATCCACACATCAATCACGCTAACACAGACGCAACAGGTTACTAAGCGCGCGACACGTCGTCGAGCGAGTTATTTAGTTCTACCCAAAACGCGCACAAATTACGGCAAGCGAATGTTAACATTTGAAGGAGCACAGCTGTTTAACAAACTACCTCCAGAAATAAGAAATGCGGACTCATTGAATGCATTCAAAGCGAAACTTACCGAATATGTTTTTGAAGTTATAAATTAATTAAGCAGTTTTCAATACTTTACAACGCGGAAACGATGTATAATGAAAATACTTACTTTTATAATAATGTTTGTTCTCATGTAAGTGACTGTGTCTTTTTTTGAGAATAAAGGATCTTTAAACCTAAATCATATAAACTTTTAATGGGGAAATGCATAAGATACCTACTTTTATACTGACGGAAAAATAAACAACCCCATGCATCATAAAGACCGTGGGTATCTTTAAGATTCTGCATGTTTAAAGATATTTATTTTGATGACTAAAAGTGACGAGTGAAACGGAACTAGAGACGATCGTCCCACTACCCACTGCTATGTTCCTGCGGTTTCCTTCAAACCCTAGCAGGAAAGGATCGGTGTCCGCCTTGTTAGGCGCTAGACCGATCCGTAACGCCAAAACTTGACATTTTGTTCGCATAAAAATTAGATTTCTGAATATGGAATCGATTTCTACGAAAACAGAGTCCAAAAATCTCCTAAGCTAATTAATATCAGAAACAAATCTGTACTCATAGTTCACAAAGCTCACCAGCAAAATATTATTAAAATATAAATACCTACACCGTTTAAAAAAGGAATATTTGTAATGGTCTCAAAATGGCGTAGAGTGGCGAATCCGGCGTGACCAATCGCAAACATTCGCTTTGTACTCAGCCGCGATTACAGTCGTAATACTAATTACTGACATGGTCAGACGAGCATAGATTTAATTCGTCAGAAATGCGCCGACAGCAGAAAAATATATTTTTTTAAAAGAGGTAGAGCTATGTTGAGCTTCCAATCGAATGAGCCGCTCGTCTGGGGAAGTACCTCCACCTTACAGAAGACCACAGTGAAGTACCTTCGTAACTGCTGAGCTATGTTTCTGCTGGTAAGTAAGGTCGCCAGAGCTCAGTTGGGGAGGGTATGGGGTTTTAAAGGCAGTCAACGCATCTGCGACACTTGTGCGGTTGTTGATGTCCATGGGCAGCGGTGATCACTTACCATCAGGTGACCCGCTTGTTCGTTTGCCTCCCTATTACATAAAAAAATTATGTCATAATTTTAATTGACGTGACGTTCGATGCGAACTACGGTTGCTTCGTGATGTGAAGCGACCTTCACTTCACATTACAGGCGTAGGTATGTCAAAGCGTTTGGAAGAATAGCTAGGGCACATCCAACAATTTAATTCTACGCAGAAGAGGATGTTGTTCGTTATATCAAAACAACTTATCAATCAATTTGAAGAATATAGACTATGAACATGGACTGGTTGTGTGAAAACAAGTGTAAATATTTAATTGACTTATTTGTGTGGTTTCTGATTGAAAAGATCAAAGTTTACATGTGTTAATTAATGGGCTAAAATGTATATGTATAACATTATTAATGATGTTTATAATATGAGCCTGTTAAGGGAAGGGAGGATAATCACTGTGGGTTCAGATGCTTTTAGATTCTATTTTCAGAGTCTTATATTTTCCTCCTCAATATATAATACCCTCCGGCCGTATTCGGCCATGGCGGCCGATCTTACAATCAGCCAGGTACGCAGGATATATTATAGTGCACAAGTGAGTGCGCAAGCACAGGTGCACTCCCTATTCCTTCACTCTCATAATTCGGTGGGACAGCAATCTGACACGACCGTAGAGAGATCAGGCGCAGGACCAACGGCTTAACGTGCCTTCCGAAGCACGGAGGAGCTCGAGATGAAATTTTTCGGTCACCCATCCGATGACTGGCATCTGCGAACGTTGCTTAACTTTAGCAACCGCAGGCCGAGTGCGCTAACCACTGCGCCATCGAGCTCCTCAGTAAATATTATTTACTTAAACAAAAAGCTGAGTAAACCATCAAAGCATCAAGCATTATCTACTTTAGGGATGGGTGGAGCTATGTGACAACATAATATGTTTTGATGATATTAGTATTTTTTTATGTTTTTTACTAACCAATATTGTCCGTACTATTTTATTAGAAGTAGTTTATTTATTGCACTCTTCGGAGGGCAACAGACTATCAAACTAGATAAAGCAATGAATAAAATTATGAGCACAAAGAACACAGCAATTAAATTACGCGACAAATATTTTTACAGCTCGAATAAAACTAAGTGATATTTGATTGGACCATATCCGTCGTGGAATCCCTTAGAAATACTTTAATAGCTGTTTTATAGGTTTAATTTTTTTCTCATTGACGTTCACGTTGTAAATTTTACAGAGGGTCATATAACGGGCATTTTTACAAGCATAGAAATTGACTTTACAGTTTAAACGTTTTGCTTTGTGGCTAATACTCGTCGTGTATGAGATCTCATGTTTTACAAATAATTAATCACTATTTGATGTTGAATGAAATATTTATAAAATTTATGGGTTGGTAATTGCTTTCGGTCTTTGAGCAAAAATAGTTGGCAGATTTCTATATGACGATGAGAACTTTACGAGTATGTTATTTTATCGAAGACGCAAAGTTAATTTCGAAGAGACCTCACTATTGAAATACCTAATAAATGGTATTAATAACTAATCTAATAATTTAGTTGGTCATAAATTAATTTCTAAAGGATTTCATTCATCAAAAGGCAATAAGCATAGGCAATCGTTAAACGACCTGTATGGGCGGCACCTGAAAACCACTATAGAGACCTCTAGCTAACACACACCTTCTTAAAAGATTTTCTTTTTCAATTTAATTGATGTAAGCACACCGTACATCTTCTTTTCTAAATAAATTATACATATCTTAAAATTTCATGCAAATTGGATAATGCATTTCCCATGAATATTTAAGTTGCTAATCCATAGAAGAATTAAACTGGTTTGAATGAAATAAATGTAATTTGGTGATAATGACGCCTATTTACGAAACAAATCAACAGAGCTAATCAGGCCTATTAGACATAGGTCTAATAGGCCTGATTAGCTCTACACTGTATCAGCTATAGAGCTGGCCTATGCAATGTAGTTTAAAGCCACTTGTGTTCAGCGTATTGTGACCTTCAACAAGAAGACCCGCGTATATTATTGAAGATGTACTTTTGGCGCCCAACATGTAACTTAAAAGTAAATGAATATTACATACTACGAATTACATTGCTAATTAAAAACATAATGATAAACATACGATTGCTAAATATTCATAAAAACAGTGTATGAACATCTTGTGTTATTGATCGCAGGCGTTATTGCATACAGTATGTATAATACACTTTTCTAAGCTTTTATTGTTGGTGTGTGGTAGTTTTGGCTGAAAGATGATGTTTTAAGTTAACATGAATAAATAAACTAAGGGAATACATTTAAAACATCTCAATTACGTAATCCCGACGGCAAAACGGGACGCAACAAGTAAACGATGCTACAAGTATGGGTACGTACCTATTAGGCCTTTGCCGCTACATTTTTTCCACCAAATGCAAATTCAATAAAATCCCTTTCAAAATAAAACACACGCACATTTTAAACTCAGAACGTACTATTCATGGCCACTAAAAAAACAATATTAAATTCTGCAACAGAAAATTTAAAAGAGGTTGATAGTTTTTACTTTTTTTCGCTATGTGGTCATTTTTAGTTGGAACAAGGAGGTTTTATGTTTTACGGGAACGCGTCGCGTGCAAAATTCGCGAAAATCGAGTATTATTTTGACGGGCCGGCCCGTATGAGCAGCCTTGCCTTTGTACGGGGCGTGTGCAGAGCGCATGCGCCTAATCGATCCACAGAAGCCTTCTACGAGATTGAACTATTCGAAACCTTCAGTACAATGAAGACTGCGCTCAGGGCAACTTTATGGTATTTTTTTTATCGATGTTAACGCATTCCTGCGCCATATTTGCAAGGTAGATTTGCAGGGGAACTTTAAACTAAAGAGGCTTCACAGGTTGCATCCAAGCCGACTAGATAGGTGCGTCCTTCGGCAATTGACTAAGTTACAATTTCGTACAACTTTTTTGAAGTAAACGAACTATTTAATATGCAGTAACGGCGCAGTATTGCCAATGGAATGATCAAAGAAAAATGCAGAGAAAACAGTATCCTTGGCCCTTAAAAACAAAAGAAAGACATCCTTCGGAGCAAGCGTCTCGACTTGCAATGCAATTTTCATGTATGATTATGAATCAGTCTGATATTGTTAATTTTAAGTGAACAAAGCACAAGGGCTGCAAATGTGCATTCAGATAGCACTAACAACCGTGAGTTCGAACTCAACAGTTTCGTAATTTAGGCATAAATACGTGTGACAATTATCACCAGTTCCAACTTATGAAATCATGCTAAAAGAATTCCCAAGAAACCTTTACAATATCAGTCAGTGTTACGCACTAGTTAGACACAATAACATTCTCAAAATACCCCATTTATCCATTACATTAGGCAATGGAGTATCGATGAGAAGTTGAAAACCGATTTACGCAATTATGAACTCTAGTACTACACAATAAGAGTCATGTGGTGATGGGATTTATCTGGTTCCCAAGACAATGCAAAGTGATAATTACGGTAGGTATTTAAAAGTGCCAGAGTTAATGTCTTTTTAACTCTGAATAAGTGTTCAAGAGCGTTGAATATTAGGTAAGAAAAGTTTTGTAGTGTTGCCAGATACAGATTCAAGATTTGTCTCGTATTTGTCTTGTTATTTGATTTGTCTTGTAGCAACACAGAATGCTAGGTATCAAGGATGTCGGAGTCAAGGCAATCACCGAAAAGTAGCTTGTATGTTTATTTTAGAAACATCTTGGCTTTGTCATTTTTCTCGGTAATGAAACGATCATTGTAATTATTACTCAATTTAGAATGCATTTTTCTACTAAATACCTACTTTTTAGGGTTCCGTAGCCAAAATGGCAAAAAAACGGAACCCTTATAGATTCGTCATGTCTGTCTGTCTGTCTGGCCGCCAGTCTGTCACAGCCACTTTTTTCCGAAACTATAAGTACTATACTATTGAAACTTGGTGTGTAGATGTATTCTGTGAACCGCAACAAGGTTTGCACACCAAAATAGAAAAAAAAATTAAAAAATGGGGGGTCCCCATAGTCAGAACTGAAGCTGAAAATATTTTTTTTCATTGAACATATACGTGTGGGGTATCTATGGATAGGTCTTTAAAAATTATATTGAGGTTTCTAAGCTCATTTTTTTCTTAAGTGAATACTTTGCGTGACAGACTCTTCTAAAGTGGAAAAAAGTGTGTCCCCCCCCCCTCTAACTTCTAAAGTGAGAGGATGATAAATCTGAAATAAATATATAATGTACATTACCATAAAAACTACCATCGAAAATTGGTTCGAACGAAATCTATTCAGTAGTTTTTTTAATACGTCAAAAATAGAATTTGTACGGAACCCTCAGTGCGGGAGTCCGACTCGCACTTGGCCAATTTTTTATATATTGATCTTTTTCTATTGTAATTTATCTTTGGCCTGCTGTATATCCCACATTTAACATAGCAACTTTTTCTTTTGGTTAAATACTTTCCGCCGACTGAAGCAACAATGTAATCGCACATAAATACTCCATGATCATGTGAAACAATTTGTCTTTGTATCACATTACGAAAATTATGAAGAAACATGTTCAGATTATAAAGGGAAAAAAGTAATTAATTCAAGATTAGTTGTGGCCCATTTCTGACAATATGGTAGATAGATTTTGCACATTGTAGGCATCTACAAAAGCGTATGTGTATGTACAAATTAGTAGTTACATAAAAAAAAAAATGTGTTTAAGGGCATGCAGACAGCACTCTAGCGCCGCCAATCGGTTTTATTTAATTGTAATGAATTTAAGATATTAACAACATTTAGTTGATAGGGTTCTTTTAACCTTTAACTATGGACGTGCGGTCTCACAGGCCGCTTGCAGTTTGCAATTCTCGCATCCCCCATCTCCCACGTACCCCACGCGTATACCCGCGTCAGTAGCTTCGGTTTTAGTGGCGAAACAACCGTTAAGAGTGAAGGTAACATCACCGGCTGAATATTGCGTAAGTAAATTCAATTTAAAATTTGAGTGCGGTCTGTGAGACCGCGCGTCCACGTTTGTGTTGTTAATTTACGCTGACGGTGATTTTGTTTTTTTTAGATTTAGTAAGTAAAAATTGGCCAAGTGCGAGTCGTACTCACGCACTGAGGGTTCCGTACAAATTTTATTTTTGACGTATTAAAAAAACTACTGACTGGATTTCGTTCAAACCAATTTTCGTTGGTAGTTTTTATGGTAATGTACATTATATATTTATTTCAGTTTTATCAACCTCTTATTTTAGAAGTTGGAGGGGGGGGACACACATTTTTCCACTTTGGAAGGGTCTGTCACGCAAAGTATTCAAATTAGGAAAAAAAAATCTGAGAAACTTCAATATCATTTTTAAAGACCTATCCATAGATACCCCACACGTATATGTTCAATGAAAAAAAAAATTTTCAGTTTCAGTTATTACTATGGGGACCCCCATTTTTTCAATTTTTTTTCTATTTTAGTGTGAAAACCTTGTTGCGGTTTACAGAATACATCTACTCACCAAGTTTCAACAGTATAGTACTTATAGTTTCCGAAAAAAGAGGCTGTGACAGACTGGCGGACAGACAGACAGACAGACAGACAGACATGACGAATCTATAAGGGTTCCGTTTTTTTTGCCATTTGGCTACGGAACCCTAAAAATGTCAAAAAACGATTAATTATGACTGCAGTCAAACGAATATCGAATTCGTCGACTCAGAGAGCCAGTAAAATATTGCGATTAGAGGATCCTTTGAAGACGAGTTTCAACGATTGCTCTTAGAATCGGATTAGGGCGAGAGCGATGGGGATGTTTATGATTGTTTGTTTTATGAAGCCGACATTGAAGAAAATCGTTTGAGTGAAGAGGATATTATTGAAGTAAGTAAGTCGTAAGCTGTAAGCAGCCAATATGCCTACAGTGCTCTAAGCCGTTATGCAAAGACTGCCAACAAATATGGCCAAATTGAGTTATTGTCAAAAATTTTATGTTTACTTCTGAGAAGATTATATTACAATTTTTATGTTCTTTGTTCCTTATATTTTATTGTAAAAGAAATTAAACTAATCAAAAAAGGCATTTTACTGTGGTTATATACTTACAAAGTGACCTCAAACTAAAAAGCCTGAAAAATGCCTTTGATGGTTATATCGTTAGATTTAGTTTATAATAAATATATTTCTCATTAAAATTACTTGTTTTATTTATCTTTAATAACTCTCCTAAGGGATAAAAACAAAAAATAATACAATTCTTACTTATCAAGATATAAAACCGGCCCGTAAATGTAGCGGTCTGTGAGGCCGCACGTCCACAATAGTGTAACAAAAATGGAACGTTCATAGTTAAAGGTTAAAATTTAAACTAAAACGCATTTTTGCAATCTATCAAAAAACTATCATGCAGGGTAATTTTTTCTTCTTATAAGCGTATGGGTATAAAAGGAAAATGGGCATAAGTCACAGTGGTCATAGTAGTAGTACAGGCTTTAGGCTATATCCACTTTGCAGAAGGAGACAATTGTCCTGCAGCATTTTATGCTAAGTTTCTGTGTGTATATTTATTAATAATAAATAATTAGTTACCTGATGATAAGAGAGCCACATTATCTTGCAGCGGCACATTCATCCTCACCAAGAAGACACGTCAAACTGAAAAAAATATGAAATAAATTTACTTTATTTATAAGACAAAATCACATATCAGCAAATAGACTCAATCGAGTTTGAATCCTCAATTTTTAAGGCCAATAGAAATACCGCAAAGATTTTTCAACTTATTTTTTATCCAAGTTTTTTTGTCTCCACACATGTTGTTTTTTCTTATAAGGTTGTGCTCTTAGATTTAGGTAATTTTATTTTTCCTGTCTGTATCTACTAATGAAATATTGATAACAAAACTTATGAAATAAATAAAAGCCATTACCTACCTACTGGTACACACTTCATGGTCACTAACAAAATAGGGAATTTACCAGTAACAACCATCCAAACCATTATGAATAGTGTTCAATGGTGAACATTTCACCAATCGTTCATTTATGTAAAGGATGACATACAGCACTCTCATAATTTTATGCATAAGTGTTCGCGACATTATGTGAATCTATGAAAAGAGATTTAATCAAAATGTAGATAAGATTAAAATAAAAATTATGTATCAGTGAAAGAAAGGTTGTTCTATAGCAAAAGTGATCTTCTTCTGAAGATTAGAAGTAGGTAAGTTGAGATTGACACATTTATCATATTTGTGAAAAGGACTGCTTAAAACAGGTATATTGATTTAATTCCAAAAGAAGTGCCGTTAAGAGTTAAACTTGACCATTGAACTTAAACTGACTTTAACTTGCGGATAAAGTAATACAATAGTTACTTGTAAGTAAAAAGTACTCTAGCATGAACTAAGGTTATACGCATACATAAACCATCTCAATTTAAAACGCTGTTGTTCACTTTTCTATACAAAACATTTACTTTTAAACCAAAACTCAAGGTGACATCGATGGGTAAATATCTTCTGAAGCCGTAACTTTATTATGGCAAATATAAGAGATATTATTACAGAGAGAAAAGAACATATCACAGGACATAATCAAGCAATCAATAGCTCATTAACTTTAAAAATTAAGATACAAGTTTCACAATAATATATCATTAATGATATTTGCCCTAAGTGTGGATTAGTTGCAGGAGAACATAAAAAAGCACACTTAATAAAGGTTTATATGTAAATATTTTTGGATGCAAATATGTTATCTAATAATTGTAGCACATTACTGAAGATATCAATTGATTTAACATACGACCTACGTGCAACAGATAACAAGATCATAGGAAGCCGAGTATGTCACGCGAAATGCATACATTTATACGTGTTTATAATGTAGTTGTATAGTTGTACTATTTTATAACCCCACTGAAGCGTTTTACAATTGTTAATAGTCAAAATAGGAGTTAAAGTGTTAACTGGTCCATTTATGACCTCAAATTCTTTGCGAGATGAGAGAACATGCACTTACCTAAACGAATGGTTCCCATAAAATATCAGTTGGTTCAGACTCGCACAAAACACATAGCTAGCAGCTCTTCCAAGTTATGCAAGGCACACTTATGCACTTTTTCCCAAGTAACCCGGAAAGATACGAACAATGGTATCTAAATTTTATGCGAAAACACTTTCACATTGGGACAATCCGCGATACGATACACTGTGTAGGTGGCTACCTACACAAAACAATAAACAGTTATTTAGGCCGATTGAGCAGTCCCATCACGTAAACTTGCATATTATCAACTACAGCTAACCTAAACCATAATAAATTGGTTAATTACAGCGTTTAAACACTTTGGAATAACTGTAAAGTAACTTTTTAAGGCAGACATAAAACTTTGAAACTTCACAGCAGAAATGTCGACGACTTCGCTTCTCGACTTGAATGACTGTCAGAAAGAGACAAAATAAGCACGCCTCTTCAGCGGGTCACAGTAAAAAATACTGTATTGCTATCGCGTTGTTCAAGTTGCAGCGTATTGCGTTGGGATAAGGTTCAATTTAATAAAAAAGCTAAATTGACATTTAGCTGAAGGAATGGTTGAAGTGCCATTGAACCAGCACGAAACCCAACGAAACCATGGACAGTGTTGCCAAGAGCCATTAATGTGTACAGAGTTGGAGATTCTCACGGAACAGAAAAAACTACTTTTTTTTCTGGAGTGGAGTTTCTAGACTTAATCAGATAAAATAAGAACAAGTGGTTTTAAGGAATCTTGCTTAAAAATGTATAAAAATAGTCCGAAATATTATTTCCGTAGGTAAAAAGCGTTTTAAGTTTCTTAATCCAATATCTATAATATTAAAGTAAACAACTCAACTCGCCTGGCAAGGACTGGAAGACTGGACTGATAAAAATGCTGTTTTTTAAATGACTGGCTTACAGTTTTTTTATGCGGTTGGCATGACGTGGTTTCGCTTTCTTTTTAAAGATGATGATTTAATCCAACATACCACACGGCCACCACTTTATGTTTTCCGTGGCTACCAAACCAATGAACCATCCAGCCCGGTTCACACCAAAGATCTTCCAATATCTTTGGTTCACACATCGCACCGGGCATCGGCAAATTGTAGGGTTATTTGGATTTTTAAATGGCAACACAAAACAACACGTTTTGATACACCATGAACTTTGATCGCTGTAAAATGTTTTAAAATTTCAAGAAGCCCATATTATTATTTTGAGTTCATGTAGGTTAAATGAAAATATTTATAATGTTACTGAAATAATTATTCTTTCAAGGTTACTTAACACCTTTGGTTTTTACCGATCCAAATTGATTGACAGACACAAAACGCAGTTTATTTTTTAATATTTATCGAAGATCGAACCCACGACTTCTAGCTTTGTACTTTGTATATGTGTTCTGTGACTTCTAGTTAAATTATGTTGGGGAATTGGGGATATTCAGGTTGAGTAAGGGATTAAGACTTAATTAAATCATTGGCATAGCACCAAATCTTATTTAACTATGTACCTACCTACATGTACAGGGCAAAAAGAGACGCTTCACTTTCATAAATGAAAAACAAAAACTTTCATTTCATTTTGGATCAGACTTTCGAAACAAGCAAGATAGGGTAGCAATCAAAAATATGAGTAGTATTACTTTTTCCTCCTTGAGTCGTATTCCTCATTACTGAGGGTGCTTAGCAATTTAAATGAAGTGGTTCTCCATTTCACACACAAACTCATAGTGTGTAGTTTTCCTCATGATGTTTTCTTTCACCGTACAGCTGGTATGAAAGTCTAAATATCTACAATGTGCGTTCATTGTAGATATTTGATAATCGAGAGGTGCGTGTCTGATGGGACTTGAACAGCCGACCTCTTACTACTAGTATTATGTTATCTGTGCCACTAAGCTGTTAGCTGTTAGCTGTCTATTAGTTTTATGTATTTAATAAGCAATTGATTTACGTACGTTTATGTTTGGTTTAAAACATAATGTATCATTTATGTAACACAATACCGAAAATAATATAAAGCACAATAATTTATAAAAATATTTATTTAATTCATATTTAGTAGTGACTCCGAAAACTGCATTATAGTTTTAAATGTAAATTCAATTTTAATACCTTTGGTTATTAGGTAACTACCTAAAATAGAAATACCTACTTAAGTACACTTGAATAGTTAAAGCTAATTACTTTATGGCTAAATAACATCTAAATCTTAATTGCGATTTTACAAATCATAGCTATTACTTGCTTAATATACAATGGAAGTACTTATAATTAAATTAAGCACCAACATTTACACTTCTCGATATAAAAATAATACATTTTTGATTTTAAGAAATTGAGAAACTGCTCCATATTTTTATTTGTGAGCTAGCATAAACGAAACAAAAGTTACATAGGTACTTAACAAACTCTTCAATATACATGTCTAGTTTACAAATGAAGCTTATAAACTGAGAAAAACAAACAAAATGTCTTATTTCTTAATTGTAATAGCGAAATAAATATCAAAACATTTTTTGTCCTGTTTAAATAGACACAAATGGTATGATAATTTCGCTTACCGCCAATGTACCGCCTAATTAACGTTACTTTTGGTAAACCAGCGTTAGCAATGTTGTTTATGTATGTTTATGCATGCTACGCATCTTCAGGAGATTCTGTAAATCAATCAATGGTAAACGAAGAAAGGTCCTCAACTAATTCAAACTATAATTTATTATAATAACACAATCATAACGCTACATCCTTATACTTAGTCAGATCATCAGATTCATTGCCTACAGAATTATGACTATTCCTCATATAAAACCCGCGATCTCTCGACCCACTAAATCTGTAGGGCTCATGCCGTAACAGGTTTACTCCGTACGTCGCTTCCTCTCTCTTATAGTCCGGGTAGAACCGTGGGTCGTACTCTGGAGGGTACATGGTACCAGGGTACGGGTATCGGTAGTACGGGTACGCCATTTCGCTCTTGCAATCGCCGCGGTCGTCGTAGTCGTATTTAGCGGGGTACTCGTCGAAGGCGCCGACGACGGAGTGCCGTCGTTTGTACGGGTTGTCGTAGGGGCCGGAGCGGGGCCCTACCCAGGTGCCGTACATCTGGGGGACGGAGTAGGGCTTCGGTACCCCGCGGAGGGAGGCCGCGTACTGGCGCTCGGCGAGGTGCTGCCAGTAGGCGGGCGGGGGAGGCATCATGGGGTAGCCCATGCTCATGGACTGACGGCTGGCTAGGTGACGACGGAGGTCCGGCATTGAACCTGATTTTCCTGTAACGGAAAACAAATAAAATTAGAGTTTGCTTTGAAAAAGAAAGTTTTTATTAGGACAACAGCGATCCACTTTGTTAGTAACATCGGACATCGGAAATTTATGCTAGTACTTTTTAACTACTTTAGACAAGTTTATTTCATTCATATGTGAGCCGAGTAGTGAACAGTCCCCACCCTCGACATTGCTTTTTAGGACACTGTTACATAGGTACCTACTGTTAGGAAATTTTGAAAATGTTTTAAGTGCGTATCATTCTTAAACCCACCAAAAAAACAGCCAAATGCAGCCAATGCCAATGCTACATGTGGCTGAAAGCCCTATAAAGCTATACTTCAGTTTATGTTTATTTTAGTCAAAAATGGGTTCAAAGGACCATAGCGCCAATAAAAAAGCTCCATGAAATCGTAAGCACGAAATCATCAATCATTCTTATCAGGCTATCAGGTGATTCAAGCCTGCAATGTCCTTAGCAAACTGGGAAAACCAACACTAAGTGAAAGTGTTTGTGTGGGATTTGAACCCACCACCTCTGAGGTTTTGAGCACAGCATTCTAACCACTACACCACGGAGGCAGTAAGTAACATAAAGACGTTTATGAGGGAACAATATCACCACAACAATGGTTCAGTTCTCAGGCAATAATCCGACCAAAATAACAACTTGTTGACAATTTATCTCACAACGTGGCATTCATTTTGTACTTAGTACGACCTACATAAATGTGACGACACAGATTCTGGAGTGCTAATGTCGAAATGTTTTCACTTTAATTTCTTTTGTGATCGAATCTGTGGAAATAAGGCTTTAATGTCTTCCTAGCCGAGATTTGGCTCGCGGTCAATGTTTAACAGTAATCCAACCGATGACAAGAAACATTGTACAAGCGTAATGTAGTAAAGAAGTGGGTAAATAATTGTCGCTTTACTGTACTTCTGGTAATAAATTCCTTGGACTAATTAACTTATTGCCTAGCTCTAAACTAACTAACTAAGCTAACAGGTACTATGGCTGCTAGGGCATTAGGGATGTATTATAAAAATCCATGACTCGAGTATAAATGCCGATGTCCGTCACACAAACATTATCTCCTTGCGGGATACAAATCCGTAACTTTCGTAACTGTTGTGCTATGTTTCTGCTGGTGAATAAGGTCGCCAGAGCTCAGTTGGGTAGAGTATGGGGTCTTAAAGACAGGCAACGCATCTGCGAAGATTGTGCGGTTGTTGATGGCCATGGGCAGCGGTGATCGCATACCATCAGATTACCCTCTTGTTCGTTTGCCTCCGTTTCACTATCTTATAATGTGAAACTAATAATTACCTGTATCAGGCATGAACCCATCATTGGTGAACGCATTTCCCGCGTCGGGCACGAAGTGGCTGGCGTCGAACTCACTACCGCTCACCGCCTGCCCGTTGCTGTAGCCAGCGTTCCTGGAAACAATGAAACGTAAAAGAGTTATCGAGCGTTTATCGAAGTAAAGTTCTACCTATAATGAAATCCAAGACAACACACATTACATTTAATCCCTACTAATATTATAATTGCGAAAGTAACTCTGTTCGTCTGTCTGTTACGCTTTCCCGCTTAAGCCTCTCAACCGATTTTGACAAAATTCTGCACAATCTATGACCCTAAGAAAGAACAAAGGTCCTGGGTTCGAGTCCCAGGTCGGGCAACATATGTGTCGATTCTTCTGAACACAGCCCGGATTTTTGATCACTGAGACGCATTTAGTAAGCGTGGTGATTAAGCCAAAACCTATTTTTCTAACGAAAACATGATTTCAAATGATGCAGGCCTTTTCCCTTCAGTGGGTGGGACATTCAAAAGCTAATACTTACTTTATAGATAAGAGCCAGGGTTCTGTTCCTCTTCTGTGAACCAGGGAATTCACATAAAACAACTTGGTTCCTCACCTCGCCTCTCTCAGTGCATACGCAGATTGCACCAACACTACTCCCACCACTATGGCGGGAAGCCTCGCCACGTAGCACGCGAGCTCTGCACCACCGTATACTCCTTGAAGGCCCTGGGAAATAAGCACATAGAATATTTAGTACTAAAGTTATGATATTTATAAAAACTTTATAAACCACACAAAATGTTAGGTACAAAAGGCAGACTTAACTGACAAGAAGCAGGCTAAAAGCATTCTCTACTTATCCGCCTTTAGAAAAAAACTTAATGTATAAATGCGGTAAAGAGCAAACTAAAACATAATTTTAAAGATAATGTAATTCGAGTTGAAAAGTTAGAGTAGGTAGTTCTTAATAAGTATATTTTTACTGACGGCTCGTCCCGGCTTACACTCATATTTTTTTGATAACTAAAACAGCCTATGGTTCTCAAGGCCAATGAAGCTTTTGAATGTTGAAAGAAAACAAATATTTCAAAATCTGTCCAGTAATCCAGTTGTTTCTGATCTTATTTATTACAAGCAAACAAACTAAGTTATCCTCTTTATAATATAAAATAGTCCAAATTATGTCAGTAAACATCTCTCTTCAAGTTACTATTCACACAGTCTATTCCTCCATATCTTTTTGGATAGTTTTAAAAATATACGTACCCAATGACTAATAGACATGTAGAAGACTAGAGCGCACTCCGGAATAAGCACCAATATGACTGCGATGAGCCATGCTAGCAGGTATGTGTTGTTTTTCTGCAAATAAACAAAGTAACTCAATCAAAATCATAATATTCTAAACTAAACTAAACATGCTTACGTCAGAGTTACACGTACGAATCATTAATTAACAAAGTTACAGGATGACTCTCTACCATTGGCTTTAAAAAGGATTTTTATCGACAAGAGCCAGCACGAAACTTGAAGTTATGTTTTCGTTAGAAAGATGGGTTTTGGCTTAATCACCGCGCTTACCAAACGCAGCTTGGTGATCACAAACCCAGGTCTGTCAGGAAAATCTTCACAAATTAACCGACACAACAGTTGAACCCAGGACTTCGAGACCACGGCCCGGTACTCAAAACACTAGGACCATCGAGGCGTAATCTAAAACAAGCGGCCGCCCGCGACTCCGTCCGCGTGGATTTCGGTTTCCAAAAGCCTAAAGCCTTCCTCGTTTAATGGATTATCTAATACAAAAAAAAAAATCAAATCGACATAGTAGTTCCTGAGATTAGCTTGTTCAAACAAACGAACAAACAAACTCTTTAGCTTTATTATATAAGTATAGATAGTAGTTACCGAGATGAGTCCATGCACGAGGGTGACAGTAGCGGCTATGACTATACAGTAGCAAACCATCAGAAGCACGGACGGCACCGGCAGCCCGCCCTGGGACTCCACCACCCACACGATCTCGTAGATCAGGGCTATCGCGTACGCCACCTGGAAACACGAGAGATAGCAGAGCATTCTTGCTAGAAATAGTTTTCTAAGTTCGTAATAATAAATCGCACTCAACTCTCAGCTCGATCTTGAGTGCGAACTATTATGTCATTCAATAAAACAGCACCTCAATATCGCACTCAAGTTCAATCTCCGAGTTGAGTGAGATTTATTATTACGAGCCTTAGACTTTACACTTGGCCGAGATACTAGATAAAATGATAATAAAATAAATTATAAATTCTTTAGACTACCACACCAAATAATGGTTTCAAAGGTTTACGCGGCTGTTTATCATGAAATAAAACTACTTTCGAATATAAATAATTTTAAAATTATACCGCGGTCCTATCCGTTTAAAGTACCACACAAATAACAAATCCTAGCCCCAATATAAGCTCGAACCTTGTACTGTGGAAGCTGGAGAATGGATATATAGACATACTGAAATACTTTTGAAAACATCCATGAATCAACAAAGCCGATGTTTATCACACAAACCTTTCCCCCAAGCGGGATTTGAACACGCGACCCTCGGTTTTGTAGACCACTAGAACAACGGGCCCGACAAAAGGCAGACTACCTACAACATATGATCAAAGGATGCTCGGGACGATGGTGATGGTCATAAATAATGCTGGATGTTATAGGAGACAACGTCATTACAATGATTGCTTTTAAAAATTAAACTCATTACCTTCATTCGTGTAGGCTTTAAAGACACACTTATGAATTAGACTAGCATTGCGCTATCCGAAAAATTATGTAAAACAGTAGCCTGATATTCAAAGTACGAGTATAACATTGTGGTACGTAGAGTTTCACTCGCACCTACGACATACTCACACTCCTCAGTTCAAAAAGACAAAAGCAAATCGATTCTAACGTAACAATAGATACTTCACTTTTAACAGCGAAATATCACGAGAATAAAACGTCGTATTGCCATTGTATTACCACATGTAGATCAATAAATATTTCTGACATTAGACATAGGATATTAGTTATAGTCACGACATGATAAAAAAGTATACTTGAAAGTTATCTAACGTAATACCAGTATGCAGTCACAGTGGATCGGTGTTAAAATGTTATTTTATTTTTATATGGTTACTAGCGGCCGCCCGCGACTCCGTCTGCGTGGATTTCGATTTCCAATAGCCTAAAACCTTCCTCGTCAAATGGACCATCCAACACAAAAATATTTTTCCAAATCGGTCCAGTAGTTCCTGAGATTAGCGCGTTCAAACAAACAAACAAACAAACATACAAACAAACTCTTCAGCTTTATATATTAGTATAGATATGGTATGGTTTACATTAATGTTTTCTTAGGTTTACGCGACTGTTAGGTACTCATGAAATAATACTACTTTTAAACGGATATAACCGCGATTATATCCGTTTAAAAGTAGTTTTATTTCATGGTTTAAATTTCCAATATTTCTCGTCTTGTATTCATTCCAAATTTTATTTTTTTAATCTTATTCAAATGTTTTTAGGGTTCTGTAGCCAAAATGGCAAAAAAACGGAACCCTTATAGATTCGTCATGTCTGTCTGTCTGTCTGTCTGTCTGTCCGCCAGTCTGTCACAGCCACTTTATTCCGAAACTATAAGTACTATACTAGTGAAACTTAGTGAGTGGATGTATTCTGTGAACCGCAACAAGGTTTTCACACGAAAAAAGAAAAAAAAGAAAAAAAATGGGGGGTCCCCATAGTCAGAACTGAAACTCGAAATATTTTTTTTCATTGAACATATACGTGTGGGGTATCTATGGATAGGTCTTTAAAAATTATGTTAAGGTTTCTAATGTCACTTTTTTCTAAAGTGAATACTTTGCGTGACAGACCCTTCCAAAGTGGAAAAAAGTGTGTCCCCCCCCCCTCTAACTTCTAAAATAAGAGGATTATAAAACTGTAATAATTATATAATGTACATTACCATAAAAACTACCAACGAAAATTGGTTTGAACGAAATCTATTCAGTAGTTTTTTTAATACGTCATAAATAGAATTTGTACGGAACCCTCAGTGCGGGAGTCCGACTCGCACTTGGCCAATTTTTTAAATGTTGTAGTGAGGCAAACGAACTAGTGGGCCATCTGATGGTAAGTGATCACCCTGCAAATGGACATCAACAACCCCACAAAGTTCGCTCCACTGAGCTCTGGCAACCTTACTCACCAGCAAAAACAGCACATCCTGTTACGAAGTGCTAGTTCACTATATCAACTTATGTTTACTGCAACCACATTGCTAAATAATACTGCACCACATTTTTCATACTAACTTCTGTGGCCTGCTTCCATTATGTATCTCTTTGTGTCTTTGTTCACGGACAGCCTCAATTAATAAATTCATATTGCCAAAACATACGCATTGAAAAGAAAGAGGTCGCCCTACTTTGCGAACCGTCTGGCTCCATAATATCACTACGTACCTACATATTATGTAGTATAAATAAAACAAAGTCATTTCATTTGTGTGTCACTGTGTATGCTTAAATCTTTAAAACTACGCAATCGATTTTCACACTTTTAGGGTTCCGTAGCCAAATGGCAAAAAACGGAACCCTTATAGTTTCGTCATCTCTGTCTGTCTGTCTGTCTGTCCTGGCTCGTTCTCCGCCGTTTCTGAACCGATTGCCACGAAAATTGGTGGAGAGATGTATAGTGATAATTCAAGAATTGGTTTTTAAAATAATCGAAAAATAATCATTTTTACCCCCCCTCCCATACAGCGAAAAGTAAATTCGAAAAAAAAATCGACTTACCCCATCGTGTGGGGTATCGTTAAAAAGGTATTTTTAAATACAATAAAACTTGCCTTAAAACCATGTGGATCCAACACCCCAGTCTCGAGATATATTAATACAAAGTTAAAATTAGAGCGTCCCCCCCCCCTTAACTTTTGAAATACTATTATAATAATTCTGAAAAAAATGTCCTGTATACCTCCAAGTAAGTACTTTCAACGAAAACTATAGCGAACTCTGTATCATACATAGTTATTTTTATACAACTCGACCAATTTATGACGTGCAGTTGCCCTTACTAAATGGTGTCTTAAGCGGTCGGGCCATCTTTTAGCTACGGAACCCTTTCATGGGCGTGTCCGACACGCTCTTGGCCGGTTTTTCTATATCAGAGTGATGGAAGAGGACGGTTTATGTAGCAGAGAATCACTGATAATTTTAGTTGCACTTGAGACTAACTGGGGCGGGTCTCTAGTTACTATTATTACATCATTCAAATAACAACTATAAAAGGCACAACATGTTCTCCGTTTAACACGAAGATAAACATGTCACACCGTATTCAAACGAGGCTGACCCATTCATCTGGAAACACGACACTTGGTTAAACAGTCGGAAATCGCGGCAACACCAGTGGTGGTGGAACTGTGTGTTCTAGTTGGTACTGTGAGCCTAGTTAGTTAAAATTCTATAAAAATTTAAGAACCCATGACCCTATGAAAGGTTTTCATTATTTAAAATCATGTTTTCATTACAAAGTTGATGTTTGTTTGCCAAAATTTTAATCGCAAAAACCAGCAGAATTTGTTCCCGACCTGGTAATCGAATCCAGGTCCTCGAGACCACGGCCTGGTACACCATAGAAGATTTACATTTCTGTAGCTATCTATGGCAAAAAAGATAAGTTCAAAAATTAATTCAGTTTGTTTTAAATTACTTATATAATTTATTCCAAACTAGCGGCCGCCCGCGACTCCGTCCGCGTGGATTTCTTTTTTTCGAAATAAAAAGTAGCCTATGTTCTGTCTCAGGGTCTAAAGATTGTCTGTACCAAATTTCATCAAAATCGGTGGCGAGGTTTAAGCGGGAAAGCGTAACAGAGAGACAGACAGACAGACAGAGTTACTTTCGCATTTATAATATTAGTTGGGATGTCGTCATTACTATCGAATTTCAAAGTCATAAACCCGCTAGATGGCAATACGTACGCGTAGGGTCTAACTGGTATGTTATTGGTGAATTTTGACATATCTGTCAATGTCATGTCAAAATTCACATATCAGTTAAACCCTACGCCTACCCACTGCCATCTAGCGGATTTTCCATTTGAGAAAACCCTCATTGCACCTCATAATTATATTTTTGACCTACCCGTACTTACAAACGTTATCTAGGTTCTCTTGTTTGACGGCAGTGGAACTAGTAGAGGTCCGGATATACTAGACGAGTTTAAGGCCATACCGCACGTAGTTATCTCACGATGACGAAACGCTAGAAGTGAGAGTGGACTCGCTTTAAGCCCGGAGTGCACGGTGCGACTTATTTATTTGATTAAGTACCTTTTGAGGCAGACATTTTTGTCTCAGCTTTCATTTAAATACAGTTAATACATAGTAAAAGGATGTCTTAAACTTACTCTCTAGATAAAAAGTTTGGGGAGAAAATTACTGTCGTGTTTTAAATAAGAATTTCCGGCATTCTATAAAAAAATCCAAAATTGCATCAAACTTAAAAACGAATAAAAATATTTTTTTAATTTAATTAAAATACCTTGCTTAAAAACAAGAATATGGGATTTTATTAGTTATATCGTTGCCAATGATCGGATAGTTGCTGGTGTTTTACACAAGTATTCGTCATTGTAAATTAGTTCAATGATAGCGGAAGACCGCTACCCTTAAATTTTCTTCCTCTTATTGAGAAACATTGACAGACATTTCAAGACGTGCCAAATCGTGCGTCTACCGCCGCCCTAAAAGCTCGCTAAGAAAAACCGGACGACCACTCATTATGTTAGTTAGTATGTATACAAATACATATGTATGTATATGAATCTGCACGTGGCATCAGTTATTACGTGCACATTCGGTTCCTGAACAACTAATTGGAAGTCGCTTTTAAATGAAGTAGTGTTACATAATGTAGCCTTCTTCCGCTGTGTACGAGAATGTTTGTGATTTTTATTAGACTTGGAAATGGTTAATGCGGTTTCAATTTAATCAATTGTTATCTATAGGTTAAATTAATTCTTACTTGCATAAGCTGGTGAACAATATTCACTTCCAGTAACTGCCATAAATAATATGCATTAGATGGTTAAGTCAGAGGTTAGACACCCTGACCATAAAACTGGAGACCAGAGATTCGAATGTTACTTGGTGCAAATATTTGTCTGATGAAACCGGCATTAAATTCGTCATCTAGTTATTAATGTTTATAAAAATTTAGGTAGTATGTCTACTCATTCCCTAGCACCCATCATCGTAGTTTGTTCTATAACTTCAAGCCTAGCTAAACATTAGTTTAAAGCCAAGCAGTAAGCTTCTTATTCATTGAGATTTTAATACGATAGAAGATGGTTGATAACTGTTATACTTTGGCGCTACATACATGGGAATAACTCGGAAAAGCCATGCAGTAGAATTGTACAAAAGACTTTGAATGTTTTCTTACCAACGCGTAAGCAGCAATGAATCCCGAAGCCGCGGTGACGCTGCAGCAGAATATCCTGCTCACGGCTGGCTTCATCCGCATCTTCGGCGACTCCACCTCGCTCAGATCATTACTGGTCGACATCTTCACGCCTTCCACTCAATTGTCATCCCTAATCCTTCCACACTAAGATCCCTTTTCGCTATCTCAGCAACAGAATTCGAGCGGCCATTTTGGTTTCCTTTTTCTTTTTTATTTCCAGCCAGTTTTAGTTCTAATGTTGCAAAAAGATTTTTTGTGCATTCAAAATTGGTGGTGTGAAAACCTACATCTTCTCAAATGATGAGGAGATTGTTTTCTAGCGTGTTGGTGCTTATAGTCTGATGATCTGAAATGAGAAATAGATGAAGTTGAGACAGAGTTATTATTTTAGAGTTGTTCAAAGTTAAGCGTTTGGTTATGGATAGCGGATCTGAATTAATTGTGTTGCTTTAAGCATTTGCTACGGGTATTCAAATCGACCGAATAACCTTATAATAACAATAGTTAGATTAAACAGACATGCAGATAACAAATAGTTGTCCCATTTATGTTTATCATTCAATAAGTTAGTAGAAGAGTTCACATAAAAATAACTTCATAACAAAATTTTATAGCCATAATATAACTGTTAATACAAAGTAAGTATGTGTATGTAATTTACGACATAATACCAGCTATTAAAACAAAATTTAATGAGACCACTGCACATGTGAGTAGGTAAATGAATAAACATATTTTAGTTATTTAATTCTCAACTAGGTATTTTACTTTACCGCATTGCATTAGAAT
This sequence comes from Nomophila noctuella, assembly GCA_958496325.1. Lineage (NCBI taxonomy): Eukaryota > Metazoa > Arthropoda > Insecta > Lepidoptera > Crambidae > Nomophila > Nomophila noctuella. The sequence goes on from OY292504.1 coordinate 10,697,990, forward strand.
GCATAATTTGCATAAATTAAACGAACATTGCCTAGGTATTCCGCCTATCGTAGTTTCGTACGATTTTCCCAAAATATAAAGCAATTAATTTCAAAAGTATGCCTTTTAAAGTTTTAATTGCGATGTTTCTTTGCGCATCTTTACATAAGTCCATAAATTATGTATAGCTACATGATCACTTAATTGCTTTCGTATATAATTTATTAGATAATTTTCTGATGAAATACTGAATCAACTTATATAAATACAGCATTCTACATATTTTAGTACGCATTTAAGTAGAATTATTTATACACAGCATTCTATTTTATTACGCATTAAGATAAGAATTTGATCGCGATAACATCAAATTGAAATGAATGTTCATAATTTTTTCATGATTTGGAGGAATCCTGTTCATAACTATAGTCTTCTGCCATTCTAAGGTTAGTGATTAGTTATATTCGTATGGCCAAGGCTGTCTCAAACTTCAGGCCTAAGAGATTTTTATTCAAGAGATATTTTTATAAAAAATATATATTAAGAGAGCAGTTTTACTCGAATGAGTCGCTCGTCTGGGAAGTACCTTTTTGTCTTACAAAAGACCACCAGTTTAGAAAATGGTGCTGTCGAAGTCTTCAATTCTTAGGCTCGTATTAATAAATCGCACTCAACTCTGTGATCAAACTTGAGCGCGAATTTGAGGTGCTGCTGTTTTGTATGAAAATGACATATCGAGTTCGCACTCAAGATCGAGCTCAGACTTGAGTGTGATTTATTAATACGAGCCTTAGATAAGTGAGTTGACAGTACTTTTTATCTGTAGTTAACAAGACCGGAAAAAATGAACTTATAATTCTGGTGTTTATTAACGCTATTTCACGCACTCTGTGGTATATTTTTAATTGACATTAGAAAACACGATTGACATTTTTTACGTGCATGAGGAAATCGTTACTCATACACAAATCGTGAAGTTTACTGACACTCGTAATTAATGCACTTGAAAACATTTTTACGACTAAAACAAACGTAACCGAAAGTACGAAAGTAAGTAAGCCAAGTCAAGTACAGTCATCAGCGCTTAACCGTCCATACTTGCAGTTTGAAAGTAGCCCTTATCCCGCTGAAATAAGGGCGGTATGAAATTCAAAGTGCTTCATCGGACGTGCTGTTGTCTGTACGTGGACAAAGAGTTGCGTATCTTAGTTAAAAGCCACAGTCAACTATGAACTGAACCGTTACGCGCATAATGAGCTTGCGCATTCCAACGCGCACTTCTACGCGCATAAAGGACAATAACTGCTTAATTAATGCGCCTTCTTCCTTGTAGTACTCCCACGGTGAATACGTGGGGTAAAGATATCATTAGACAACAATGGGTAAAAATCATTTATTGTGTTTAAGTCCAGGTGAGGTTCCCGGCTTCAAACTAGAATCACAATTAAAGATGAACCACCATCATGAGATGGTAGCTTGGGGAGCGAATTAAGTAGCTTTGATGACTATTATATGGAAATAAAACCGATAGGTGATGAATAAATTAACGCAGTGAGATCACGGGTACAAGATTCATGAATGACCTAGAAAGGGTCCTAGATCCCACCAGGGAATGCAGTAGGGCCATGGTCTCTTGACGTTTTTTAATGTTTGATAATGGCGAACTAGCAACCGGGTCACCTAATGGTAAGTGATCACCGCTGCCCATGGACAATAACGAGCCCAAATCGGACGCTGAATTCGGTGCTTGCCATTAAATTCCATACCCGCTCCAATTAAGATCTGGAGACTTTATTCACTAGCTGAAACATAGCAGGTTTGAAGGATTTGAAGTGCTACTTCACCGTGGTCTAAATCTGGGAAAGGCTCACGCCCAGCTTTGGAATGTGAAATGCTGATGATAATAAAAAAAATGCGACAGTCGCCTTTAATGGACAGAATCCACTTCACGCTTTCGTTACATCAAAACTAAATTAATTTGTACCGTGCAAAATCATATTGTCATCTAATTACAAACGTAATTAGATTTCAAATCGATGATGTTATATAAGAGTTTCTCTGGATTTAAAATGAAACTGAATCTGGCCAAAACTAGCATGTTCATGAAGTCTCATTAAATCTGTTAAACAACTTTAATACCTACTAATATTTTGACAGGCCCGTTGGTCGAGTGGCTAAAGACCCTGGATACAAAACCAAGGGTCGCGGGTTCGAATCCCGCTAGGGGCAAATGTTTGTGTGATGAACATCGGCATTTTTACTCGAGTCATGGATGTTTATTAAAGTATTTAAGTATGTCTATCCGTTCCCTAGCTTCCATAGTACAAGCTTCGAGCTTAGTTTGGGGCTAGGCAATTGGTGTGTTTGTCCAAGGCATTTATTTATTTATTTTTCTATTGAAACAACTTGTAAATTGTCTTTAGTTTTATTACCTAACATTTTGTTATGAAAATCTGATAGCAGTCATTCAGTTAACGGTTAAAACTAACCGTTGTCACGTCAATGTAATGATCCATTTAAAGATCTGGAGTATTTGAATATTTCATTTGGCTTTTATCCTTAAGCAATGCCCAAAAAAGTTTTTTGTCGTACTGGTAATATCAACTACTATACCTACTATTTTAAAATTACGACATAGGCTCCCTGTAAGACGGTTTTCAGGGTCCAAAGATTGTCTTTGCCACACATCAAAATGAGTTGAGTGCTTTAAGCTGGAAAGCGTTACAGCAAACAGGCAGAGTTACTTTCGCATTTATAATTTTAGTAGGGACTTAGGTAGGGAATTGAATTCCTCTTAGCATAACCAAGCAAAAAGCATAGACAACAAACATTTATTAAGTTAACTGACCACGACTGGGTGTCCATTCGCTGGGAAGTAACTATAAGTATTAACTTATCTACTGCTTCAATGATGATGGGAACTCTATTGTGTGCAACTACAACTATCTGCCGGCTATCAGTCTTGTGTAAATTGAACATAAGGCTAACATGGTATGGGAACCGAGTGTTCGGCTTTTTTAGCAGAGACTAATGCACTTGGCTTAGTAGTGTTAATACGAGTATGAGTACCAAAGATCGGTAGATACTATTGTAAATCAAGACATTTACACGTGAGGACTAACTAGGTACCTCCTTTTATAAGTACCTACTCATATTTTTTTTCAACAAGAATTATGTTTTCTTGCGTGATTTCTACGTAAATAAATTCTTTAGAACTTATTGCTATTCCTACTTTGGCAATGCAATGTAGGTACATCCATTTAAGTAAGAATAGTAGCATATCAGGCAAGCAATTCAAACGCGAACAAACTGCACATTTTACATTTTATTAATTACAGCAAAGTTACTGTCACTCTTTCAAATGTAATTTACTGTCGTTTGATTTAAGGCGGGTTTCAAGACCCCTTTGGTGCAATAACTAACACACCAAATCATCAACTCTTACACACAACAACAAATGGACAGGATTTAAAGTTCAATTCTTTTTAAATAATATGAGGTCAATTGAAATTATTGTAATGACTGGTGGTAATACAAATTACAATTACCTATATTATTTCTGCAAGTCGATGATTAAATAATTCTGCATGTAGCAGTGATCAATGGCCTCAGAAGCTAAAAGAAAAATATGATAGCGACCTCCTTCTTATCGGTTAAAGCGCAGATCAAATCCGATGGATAATTATTTGTTACGTTTGTAATTATTTCTCTTGTCGGCTATTACGTTTGGTAACTGGGTCAAAGTCGAATTATAATGGTAACGTAACATTTCTGTAGGTTTAGATTGAATGAGATACCTACCTACCTACTATTTGAAAATCATAATACAATATCTGAATTTTAGATAAGACTACACTAATGGGAATGAGGAGAGGACTCGATTACTAAAACAACTTTTACGTAGTTATTTCGCGATAATGCCAGTTTTCCCAGAACGAATAGCAAACACAACTTTTGAGAGTTGAATTCTTCAACCTACACTCAAAAAGTAAAGTCACGAAATTATATTACCTTAGTAATCAGTGGTAGGAATTTTACTTAAAATTATCAAAACTTATTTCTGATAGAGCCTCCTTCTTCATTTTAAATTCGGACAAATAATTTAACAACGCAGTGTTTTCCAATTTCAGATGACGCATTGATGAGTGTCGATGTAATTACAAAATGACTAATTAATCAGCATTCAAATGAAGCGGTAGAAGACAATGCAAGGGCGAGGGGACGCCGGTCGACCGTGAAGACTGTGGAACCACGCTTAACACCCACTCTCGAACGATGGCCAGATTATTGCAATATTTTTGGCTAAGCCGACCCTGTAACCATAGGTGTCCCACCTAGGGTTTTATCACACTGAATCCCCTTTTTCGCTAGATTGCATTAAACCACAAAACCAAATGGCTTAACATCCATACAAAAAAAAACTGTCCGCTGTGATTGGGGTTAATATATGCATTAAATGAGAATCCGTTAATCGCAAAAAACTTTTCCCATACATTTTGTACTGAACATCCTCTACGCTCTTTCCTACGGTTCTTAGGGAGAAAACTTATTTGCGGTCGATCGAATTTTAGAAGGTCCCATAGAGTATTTTGATCCATAAATGATACACAATCGTTTGTAATGAAAAAACATTTATGGGATTTTCTGTAACTACTATATCAAATGTACTATAATAATCTACTTATATATAAACCCAAACCCATTTCAAAACGGACATAAGAGGCTTCTGTCGACCCTGGTTTTTTTTAAGACATCTCCTTTAAGAGTGGTAGAGCTAAGTGGACCTACGAACCGAGTCCGGAAGCGTTGCCCTGCGCGCGCGCACGTCTAACCAATTGATCTAACGCGCTTTTCTCTGGCCTCGGGGAAAGTAAGTCCTTACCGAGGCCGTTCAACTCTGCAGTAAGGGTAAAGTAAGTTACAAAATGTTAATTAGATAACTTGAATCATACAACATATGCATCAAGATGACAAACTGATGCACAAAAAGGAGAATGTGGTACAATACAACAGCCTTATTCTTTATTTAAGTAGGTACCTAACTATTTTAACTGAAAGACAACTAAAAGTGGCAAAAAATATCGGCTGTATTGGGCTATACGTATTACATTTAAACATTTACATATTAGGTACTAAGCGCCACACAAAGCAAGCACTTATATTTTTATTCTAGAGCTATAAAATGATAGGTCAGTATTTTACACAATTCTAAACCAATTTACATATCAAAAAGATATTGCGGTCGCACCATGAAAATTACATATACTAGAAGTTTAAAACATTCTAAAGAACATGTTGCACTGAATAGTGTTCGAACGAGGTCACAAGAAATAATGTGCAAGTGAATTGAGGTCATTGCAATAAATGCACCTTTATTGCACGATGTATGTAGTTATTATCTACGTCTCTACTTTAGTAGACTTTCAATATAAGATATTTAAAAGTTACATATTTTATACTTTTTAGTAAAGTAGTATCAGACTATTAATGTCCCACTGCAGGGCAAAGGCCTCCATCATTTGAAATCATGTTTTCGTAAAAATTATGGGTTTTGGCTTAATCACCACGCTTGCCAAATGCGGATTGACGCAAGTGCTCAGAAAAACCGACACAAATTCAGACATAAATTTTGCCCAACCCGGGAATCGAACCAAGGACCTATACACCATGGCCCGTCTAAACCACTAGACCATCCAGGCGTTATACCTCTTACATTTAATTATTTATATATCGTAAATGGCGGTTAAGTACCTAATTGGCCATGATCTTGTAGACTTAAGTTCAATCCTCGGTACCTACTGTGGTATGTGATTTGTTTTCCGTGGTGCATCATGCCGCCTGCCGTGGAAGGGGTCATACGTATAAAGGTGCGAAAAGCTGATTTGTTTATTTGATTGATTGATCCGTCCGTAGTCATCCTATTATGTCTATTTAGTGTGCGACTTTACGGGCCACAAGAACCAATTAGTGCCATAATAGTTTACCATGCAAGCCAATAACGTTATTTCTACTTACATATTAAAAGATTACATCGATTAAATAACCCTAAGATTATCTCTGCTCCAATACACCCTACCCTATTGTTTGTCTATAATTAGCCGCGCCATTGATTGCAATTTCCACTCTCAGAACACCCTATGCGCATCTTTTATCTCGTTCTTGCCAAACTATAATGTTTAAAGAGTGAGCAGGATGGCACATCGAAACGCATGATCTGATACAGTTGTATCATAGTGTAAAAAATATTTCAGTATGTTGCGTGATGGGTGTGCGCAATCGTTGAAAGTACTGTTATTAAAAGCATATTCCAAAACATTATCTAATGGTAAATTACTTTTTAAATTTTACCTGTTTTACCAAACTACATATATTTAATTTGAATAAAAATGTAATTTTTGAATTGAACTTACATATATTTAATTTGAGAAACGAACTTCTTAGCTATCCATGGATTCTCCGTGCGGGTGCCGGGTCCATCGCGTGGAACAGAGAGGAACGTCAGTCAGTAAAAATGTAATTTTTGAATTGAACTTTGCCATAAAACTATTATACGTGTTTTAAAAAATAATTTTGTACGACTTTCCAAATAATTAAGTTGAAAATAACACTTATAAGATGCGGTACTGAAGGTAAAATAGATAAAAGTCACTTGAATAACCCTATCATTGCTTATATTTTCTTAACTAGGTATAAAGTTAAATATTAAACAACTGAAAATAGATTTCTGCCATCCCACTTACATTTCGTACCACCACTAACTATCCCCCCTATTTTCCTCACTGGCAGCTCTTTCAATGCATAGTATCGAAAAACCACGAGTAAGATAACACGCCACAACCGTACCCGATGCAACACGGAAGGACGCAGGTTGTTATTATCTTCTTACACCCAACAGTTAAGGAACAACGGTGCTAAGTATACTTCATTACTGAAGAATAATGAGATTTGGAGAGATGTCTGGATTGATCGGGAAAAGGAAAATGTTCAAAAGGATTAAATTGGTCAATCAAACTCAAAATATACTTCAATAATGTGCTCTATCTCGAGGTTCGACTAAAGCTTAAATTTTTACAAATTATGACAACTATTTAGGGCATAAAAGTCCCAAATCTGTTTGGTAGTCTTGGTTAGATATCAAACAGCAACCTAAATAAACCCCAATTTCTGTTCACTTTGGTATTTAAATTCGTTTAAAGTCTGGAAAGTAGGTACCCACTTACTCGTCAGCAAAAGTCTTCAGACGGAAAGCAGGGGTTTCCAAAAAAATTAAAAAGAAAACAACATGAGAACTCAATATCTCAGACACTGTATTCCATACTGCATCCAATGTGTCTCTTTATCCAAGTGGTAAATGTAAAGTTAAAAGACCCTTATCACAACATCAAGAGATTATGTAGACACACTTATCACTAAGTTTGTCATCAAACATTACCAAACCATATCCACACCAAACTAGCCCGCCCTCAATTTCCAACCTAATTTCAATCCCAATAGAATCCACATTACCAAAACGTTCGGGACAGTTATTTCGCTTCCGCCGAGACGATATGGTCGGCAGACGTGAGTTGAACACAGAGTCTAGGGTTCATAGAACTGTTAGGCACACGTGCTTGGAAGTTTAATGTGTTGACACGCGACTTTGAACTTTATGAGAGGGCGAATGCGGCCTAGATTTTAGGTGCAAATGTCATGAAATTAAATCCTTCACTTGCCCTAGAAACGTGGTCGTATGGGCTCTACTAACCTAGTGCATTTTAAAGAGAATGAAGTATTTTAAATCAACTGGATAGTGTCCGTGGTTTTGAAGTCGTGGATTCAATTCCTAGGTCGGGCAAATTTTATATCGATTTTTCCGGTTATATTAAATTAATGGAAATAACGAACCGGACAACAGCAATAACCTAAAGCCAAACTTACTGATTTTGCCGAAATCTATGTGTCAACAAAATAAATGAATAAATTACCAATATTTATTAGAACCCACCTCTGACTCAGATTCTAGTGTGTACAATATGAATAAAAAACTAATTTTAAAAGTCATTAATTACAATACATCTATATAATCTACTCGGAGTATATGTTTATGTAAAAAATACACAATAAAAACGTCATGTCTAACGGTGTATGTATATTTTATCTTAAAGAAAGCATCTTTCTTTTGAATAGCAAGTACGTAATTTGACCTGCTCCTAGATACAACAAACCAATCATTATCATTATCTTCAGCCCTTTACAGCCTACTACTGGATATGGGCCCCAGATGGGGGTTTATGTCCAAAGACACCATGCTGAGCAGGCGTGTTGTTGTGTTGACCGAAGTAGGAGAACGACAATCACAGGAAAACTCAGAAGAGTTTGACATTCCTGGGGGATGGGATGAATCCCACCCCCCGGAAATGTCCCTTACAATTGTTTCAATAGACTGCAGTAATACCTACCTTAAAATAAGAATTGATCTAATAGAAGCACATGACTTGGCGAAGTTCAACCTCTCTTATTTTCCAGCAAAAATGTATAAAAAACCTTATTACAAACACACACACCTCTTTCCCCATATCTCAATGATATTAAGTTCTCATTCCGAATCTAAATGGCATCATAAACCGGGCTGAGTGCGTCTGGTACAGTTGAAAAGTAGTTAATTAGCGACACAGCCGTTATTAACATAATTAATTGTTGATTCGCACGCACGCTTAGACGAATGACCACAGTGTAATGCTCAGTAAGTTATCAGGATTTTAAATTAGAGTCTTATGTCATTTACTTTACTGCGGTCACTAAGCTGCTTGTGCTTGGCCCATGGTAGAGTAAAAGTTAAACAGTAGCTTTGGTACTGAACAGACCTTCTGTCCTAATGGCCTATACAATTAAAATACTGTTAAGCTGTGTGGACTATTTCTTATCATTTACTCTATAGATTAGATACAAATTATTAATTTATTTTGTATTAAATGATATTATTATATTCCCTTCTTATTCGTGTTTCGAATTAAAAATTTAAGTTCAAATTAATTTATTTCAGCTAGTTGATTTAAAGCACGTTTTTTTTAAACCTACTAGTTCTTCAACGTGAATTGTCTGCTGAGAAGAAGTGCCGGAAGAAACGAGACACAAATCATATAGATAAATTGAAATGAATGAGGTTTAATTTATTATTATTAACTACCGTCATAAATGATAAGTGGTTCTTTGATATCTAAATTAATAAATAGTTTTTTTATTTCACAAACGCGACCATGGTCCATTAACAAGACTTTCTGTGTTTCTGTTCTACTGTGGCTAAAGAGTAAGACCACATAAATGTACTGAATGCGTTTACGTATGCCGCTGGCTGAGATCGGGAGATAAGTTTAATTCTTTAACTTTGTAATGTTGCAGTTATGTGTATCTTACTTTATAGCGGATGGAGCTTAAAACATAATGGAGACATCAATTTGAACGTACGATTTAAAACAAAATTGTTACTGGGCAAACTGGCCTGGATTGCAAGAGGCGCTGGGTTCGAAACCCATCTGAGAGCAGATGTATTTTTTTTTTGTTTATATTTTTAAAAAAATTACTGAACTATACTTGCCTCAGAAATAAGTAAATAAAAATACTAGATAACCTTAAAAATTAGGTTGTTTTTTGTCTTTTGGTTAATAAGGTCTGTGAAGCATAATTCATGTTAAAAAGTACCTATGGCATTCGTTTATGTAAATAATGAAGACTATATTCTCGAAATCGCCCCTTCTTCTAAAGTGATAGTAATAAGGAAATAATACAAGGACGTTATTCCAACTAATATTATAAATGCGAAAGTAACTCTGTCTGTCTGTCTGTTACGCTTTCCCGCTTAAACCTCGCAACCGATTTTGATGAAATTTGGTACAGACAATCTTTAGACCCTGAGACAGAACATAGGCTACTTTTTATTTCGAAAAAAAGAAATCCACGCGGACGGAGTCGCGGGCGGCCGCTAGTTTATTGTAAAACTTACATTATCTGTCACTTTGGATTGCATTTCAACATATTTCTACAACATGCAAGCGTAAAAAATATGAAATCATAAAATAAAACTACTTAAAGGATTAAATTGCGGTTTAATGTCTAATTTATTTCACGAGTAGTGAGTATTCACGAATTTACCAGGCTTGTCAATTCAGGATTATAGTCGTAGCGTATCCTGGGCTTCGAGCCAATGGCCGAGGATGCAACTCAAGGAGGCGCTAGGATGATGATAGTGGCGAAATCTTAGAAGTAAAAATAATTATTATTGTGAGTTGAAAAGCGTTAATAGAAAATCTTTCTAGGAAGACGTTATTTACATGCCGTTTATGTAAATAGTACAACTATTTTACAAATAAAACAGTTAGGAGCCAGTAGCCACAGATCAATTCAGTGACAAAATTCTTTAACCATTCACAAAGTTGGTGAGGCAATAGCATAAAAATGCTAATTTTATACTACGGTATTGACTCATAGGATTAGTATGTCAAAGCGTGGGTGTATGTCTATAGGGCGTGTGTTTGCACTGGCATTTTGAACTTTATGCAATCGTACTAAGCGATATAATTGAATATCGTAAGTATTATACAATGTTCGTGATTAAGTTGTACAATATGTTTGTTATTCCATTTTGAACTTTGAAATTGTGCTTTTAAGGTATTTTTCTTATGGGAAAGAATAGAGTAGCTTTGCAACTTTGTTAGTTTATGCTGAATTATAATTTTGTATCGAGTCTATATTCGCCGCTGCAGAAAACAGTGTTTTTAAACGAAGAAACATTTCCTTTATCTACATAAGCTAACTTTCGTCTAGTTAACTAAGCCTTGGATGTTTCAAAAAAATAGTATCAAAGAAGGGTAGTTGTTAATAAAAATATCGATGGGAAAACAATGCAACTATCTAATCTAAATTACTTTTTAGATCATGCATCAAAACACATGAAATGTGAAAAAAGCCAAAAACGACACCAAAAAAATTCTGAACAAACCTTTTTATCGAAGTGACATTTAAAAATCTCTGCGTACCAGGCCAGGTGTAGAATAAAAAAAATGCGCAAAATCGACCGGAGTCAAGGAGAGCCAGTCCCGCTCGCAACCTGCGTCTGCGCACACCGACACATACCTACGACAGTGAAGAAAAGTCACTAAGGGCCATAGCACTCGGCGTATTTTAAACGCGCAGACGACGCGCGTTTCAGGAACGCGCATTTTCGGCGCCGTAGATGCTGATTGTTGCGTTTGCAATCATGATACAAAAGTTACAAAGTTGCGTTAGAATCTCGTTTGAATCGCGTATACGCGTGTAATATGCGCGTCGTCTGCGCGTTTAAAATACGCCGTGTGCTATGGCCCTAAGCAGCATTTATCTATACTAATATTTAAAGCTGAAGAGTTTGTTTGTTTGAACGCACTCAACTCAGAAAGTTCTGGTTTGAATTGAAATGATGAAATGGTGATGCTATAAGACACATGAGGTTTGAACTCACGCCTATAGTGCCTGAGGAAACCGAACCAAAAGACACAGAATATAAATAATTGTTTTGTATATTTCTGTGGAAAAGACAAATATGTTTTTTCAAAAAGTTTTGTGTAAAGCTGAACCTGCAATATGTGTCTCTATTTTTCTTTTAACGCGATACTTTTAACAACAATTAAATTTCTCTCAGACATCTTTTGTGTCACTGAAGTTGTTAAAATGAATAGGACCTCAGAAAGAAAGTCTAACGGCACACACAATCTATATTCGGCCGAACCGGAAACATATTCGATGGTTATAATGTCAAAGGGCTTAAAGGACAAATCGCAACTTTTCAGGAGAGCCAAAAAACAAAAAAAGTAGAAAAATTAACACAACTTTTTTGTCTTTAAAGCTATCGCTTTCGCGTAAAGACCATTGATTTTGTTTTTTCAAGCCGAACTGTATGCGACCGTCTAATACATTCTAGATAGCGTAGTTTCTAAAATAGATGTCCTTTAAGAACTGTAATTTTAACATTTTGTCCTTTAAGTTTAACATTTTTTTCCTAGTGGTGTTCGACTATGGCTTAAAGGACTGCTCTTAAATGGTCCAAACATAATTTTGTCCCTTAAAACGTTTTTCGCTTTGAAATTGTAATAATTATTGAGAAGTTGAAATATAAATAGAAAGAATAGAAACGCATTAACGACGGTATTACTATTTAATTTATTGTAAATCTCTTTCATATATTGCACAGAGCTTTGGAAATTGAGTTTTACTCATTACCACTACTATAGGTAGTCACTGCAAACACAAACATAAATTATGACAGTTTTTAGTCCATCAAATTTTCATGTAGGGGAGAGGGAGGCAGTTTACTACAGAGGAAGTTTTGAACATGGTGGCTACTAACAGCAATTTTTTAATATTGTCATATATAGAATAAATCATCATATTATAGAATAAACGCATTAAATAGATTTGCTAAGGCAGTATAGCTGTAAATTCAGTCCGAACTGAGTGAGACATCATAGAACTCCTTGCTTCATACATTTTTCTATGGAAGTGCAAAAGTTCTAGCATGTCACATTCAGTTTTGACTCAGTTTATAGCTATACTGCCTTAGCTTATATCGTTTGGAATGTTCTCAAGAATATAAATTTCCATATTTGGTTAATGGACGCGAGCAAAACAGAAAAACGCCATCTCCCCTACAAAAATTGGCATTGTGTTCTTTTTCACAGATTCAATATGGGGCAATTGTGACAAATGAGAGGATAGAATAGCAGCCATATAATAGAAGCTATTTCTTGATATTAAAATATACATAAATATAAAAACTTCTAAAGTTAAATCTTGAATTGCGGGAACAAAAAATAGAGTATATATATACATATCACACAAGTATATAAGTTATAATGATAGAAAATACTCCCTCAGATGAAAAAAATATAAATTTAATATAAACTTCATACATTTCATTGCATCATGGTCACTTAGAAGATGAAATATGACCTACAAAAATTAAGCTTAAAGGATACTAATTTAAAACAACAGTAGCATTAAATGTCCTTTAAGCCTTAAGAAAATTATTTGGCTGGGCAAACTATATCCTTTAAGCCTAACAGGTGCGACTAAAATTATACGTGTGTAGGCTGTAAAGGCCAGAAAACTATTGTTCTGTCCTTTAATCCAAAAGTGCAAAAATGGCTGATTTTTGACCGTGAATATCTTGCTCAATATTGGGAATAGAAAAACCTTATATATACCAATCGATAGAGCTCAAAAAGCTCTATAGGACTGCATCAAAAAGTCATTTTCGCCAAAATGTCCTTTAAGCCCTTTGACATTATAACCATCGAAAGATACAATAATATGCAAAATTTAATGTGAATGGATGAGTCAATTATCGAACCGGTTTTTGTTTTGTCATACTATAAAAAATATTGATTAGCAACATTACTAAATAATCAATTCAGTACCACCATATGTTAATTATCTATTTTAGTAATAATTGACAAGGTCAACGGGGCTCAGTAAAAACATGTTTATTGTGTGTACAAAGTCGGGTGTATTTAAGTCCTCTCGTAGTCTCGTTAGTGAGATACCTGTAAGTAAAGAGGTACGTGTTTGTTTTTTTTTACACATCTACATAATAATATAGGTAAGCAGACCACGGAAAAATGGTCATAAATTTTATTATGACTTTTTTTGGTCTGACCGCATAGTAAGTCCCTACAACTTAAATCACATCTGCTTTTGAGTCGGATAACAAATCTCTTAAATGAACGAGAGATAACTTTACTGTCACAGAATAAACTGCACTTAGGCTCAGCGGAATTCATGAGTAAATGTCAGTTACTGGAAGGATATGTTGAAAGTCTGTCCGCCAGATAATTATTTAATTATATCGTCTGATGCTAGCTGGCCTCACTTAATATTTAGGTTCTAAATATCTATACTAATATATATCTATAAGAATAATTAGCCCAGGACCCCCTGGGGTCGAATACTGAGTCGATTCGAAAAATCGATAAGTTCATACAATTAAATAAATCTAAAGAGATTCATACTTCACATTCAAAGGAATTTGTTAAGTTTTAAACTACATACATAAATTGCGCTTTGAACAGACTTCAGCACTAAATCACTCAACGCTCTTAGTAATTGAATCAACCGTGTTTACATCCGCAGTATTCATCGCAATTCAACTTATTGATGAGAAAATACGCTAAAAACCTAAGAATCCTAACGCGCCTTCCGTGGGACACACAAACAATGGGGCGAGTCAAACAATACTCCATTAAGCAATGGCTTGCATAAGTAATGTAACTTAGACTTACATGTGTAGAAAGGTCAATTATGAAGAACGAGACGTCATCATCAATATGTTCAAGTCCACTGCTGGACGTTAGCGTCCCACAGGTGTGGGAAATACCCATGTTTTCCACCTTGGGCAAGCGAGTTGGTTACCGATGAATGATAAAACACAAAAGACGCTGGCAAACCCCTTCTATGTCCCGTAGGCACTTTGTAACTAACTATATTTGCACACTTACCATCCGTGCTTTCCATCATCATCATCAGTTAAGCGCTTCTCCCGGTTGCATCCTTCGCCATTGCCTTGGAACCCAGGGTATGCTTTGACCATGGTCCTGAATTGACAAAACTGGCAATTACATTGGAGCGACTGTCCAGACAATTTGTAAGCCGATGTGATAAAACTTCAATCTCAAATCAAAACTCTCATTAGATCTTTGTATATCCAGAACAAAAGACTTAGATGCATCATCTTAATTTTAATCTGCAGCAATAGCTATTTTCTAGCTTTTGAGCACTGCTAGAGCACTGTAGAACTAAGGCCTCCATCATTTGAAATCATGTGTTCGTTACAAAGATGATTTATTGGTTTAATCACCGCGCTTGCCAAATGTGGATTGGTGATCACAAACCCGGGCTGAACTGGAGAGCTTACTCTCATACAAATACATATCCCTGACACTTTTAATGAAAATCAGGGAGAGTCCTAATTGACTAGGTAACAGTTTCATACTGCGTTACGAATAATACTATTACATTAACAAAAACCCGGCTGTAAAATATAACCATTGCTACATAAGTAATGTATTCCGTTCACCGCACTATCAGAGTTTTTGCTTACATATTTCACCTGTTTCCACAACAGTTAAGTATAATATACAGTTTCCTCTCTCATACAGATATTGCCATACTTTACGCCTACTATTTAGGGCTGCGTGGGATAGAAAACATATCGATTTTGCTTTCGCTCGTCAATAATTTTTTATGTCCCCATTTTTCACGTTATCTCAGAAAAAAAACATTTAAACGCGTAAGGAATGAAGTCGCTTTTGATTTATGGAGCAGTAATAGCTTAAATAATGTTTAATCCGTAATACCTTCTTTGATAATTATATCAAAGTTCTGTAACGAAATAGAATCAAAGGACTAAAATTCGAGAAAGCTTAATTTTTATTAGCTTTTAACATTTGTTGTCTTGATATATATTCCAAATATTCAAGTACCTATGCGGAAAACAAATCCATGAAATTAAAGTTAAATGATTCATTTTCAAACACTAATATAAAAATACTACAGCACGTATATTTTTCCTATTTCTCATTTATTTCAGAGATTAGCATAACATAACTTCAAAAATGCAGGCCATTCGCCAACCCTGTATAATACAACATATAATATTGCGTAGATTGCTCTACAGATCGTAGTAACTTCACACAGCAATCCTTCTAACGCGATAATGTTGGCTCGGTATCAAACGAGCTCATTACACTGTGTTTTTGCATTCCGAAGACATTATTCGTCAACATTCGAATGTGTAATCTAAAGCATCCTACAAAAACAAATAGTTAAATCGAAATTTCCGATACTACGTATTGCAAACAAGCAACAACATTTTCTTTTGTTTTGTTGACTTTTCTAATATTGATGGCGATAAATCTATTTTTAGTGAAACGAATCTGAATTCACATTCTTAGAAAATCATTGTGCTCTAGTTCGTTGAAGTCTTTTCTAAGACTCTACGAACAACTTCATTTATCTTCCGACCTCTAAGCGATTGTTCGCTTTTAGAATGCTCAATTAATATGAATATAATGAATAAAAAACATGCACGCTGTTTACATATTCATGTTTATGTATTTATTATGTGTTGATGTAGTTATAATTTGGCATAACCAGATCGAATAAAAGTCCACTAAACGAGATATTATTTACTATAGCGGCCCGTCACGCGGTTTCACCCGCGTCCCGGGGGAACTACTTCCCGTACCGGGATAAAATATAGCCTATGTTACTCTGGGTGAATGTAGCTTTCCAACAGTGAAAGAATTTTTCAAATCTGCCAAGTAGTTCCGGTATTTGACTGACAGGTCAAATCACCTTCTTTTATTAAATGTCAAAAACGTAAACTTGTAGGAAAAACTGTATGAAATAGAGAATTGTGACGTCACATTTGTGTATTGTCAAATCAATACTCTTTTAGTTTCAATAAGGTGTAATAATTTGTTAAAAGCTCAAAAGTAAGTGTGGGATAAAAAATTGTGCTTAATTTTTGATTTCATCTTTAATTTTGGAATATCATAATTTATTTCGTATGCAGTCAAATACCCAATTCATACAAACAAACAAAAAATCAAACCTTTCCTCTTTATAATATTAGTATAGATTACATGCCGTATAGGTGACAATATCACAACGCCCAGACAGAATGAAATATTATGCCAGTAATTTCAGATTAGATTATTAATTATTAAGCTATAATAAAGTAGAAGACTTCTTATTGTCAAGGATATGTGAGAATACATGTTTCTTCTGCTATCTATACTAATATAATAAAGCTGAATAGTTTGTTTGTTTGAACGCGCCAATCTCAGGAACTACTGGTTCAAATTGCAAAATTATTTTTGTTTTGGATAGTGCATTTGACAAGCAAGGCTAGCTATTAGGCTATTGTTTAACACTATGCGTGCGAAAACCGGAATATGGGACGGATTCGCGGGCGCCCGCTAGTTTAAATGTTTTTATTGCGATCTTGAAAATAAAATACGAGTACAACACATTCGCGACACAAGTTTTAAGTACGTTTAGTTTAACCTTTTGAACGCCACGGTCGGCACTGGACGACAAATGAAAAAGTGCCCAACACGCCACCGTCGTGTATGGCCGACGAGAAAACGACATTTTTAAAACACAAAATAAACATACTAAATCAACTTTTCTGTGTTTCTTTTTCCTATTATTTAAAAGTACTTTAATGATGTATTGTAAAATGGCACGAAGATATATCCATTAGTTACATTTCACTAGAAAAAATTATCACTAAATATTGCTAACCAAAATGGTGTTCTCCTCACGCCACAGTCGGCAAGACACGACAGCTAGTGATGGGTAAGTTAGGTAAATTAAATTTTGAATTTATGAAATATTTTATTGAAAGCAGCTTACTACTACATCGATAATTATTTTTTAATAGCAACTATTTGTATCTGAATATTCTTAATGCGTAATATTTATGAAATTATTGAAAAATGATTACTATTTATATCTATCGATCGATAGTTAACTGTTCACTCTCGCGCATCCCTACGGAACAGCGCATAGACAGTTACCTGTACGCCACAGTCGGGAAGACACGTCAAGCGGTGACGTCATTAGCGCTACGGGAGACTGCTAGTGATGTCCTATCCTATTATAATTTATAACGGGGAGTGTAATATGAATAAAAATGGATAGCAGTCAAATGACTACCGAAGAACTCCTTCGTGTGTTAGGAAGTGTAGAAGAGGATGATGAATAAAACTTTCAAGATCTGAACGCTTTTGTTTCATTGGGTTACCAAAATACCGACTTATATTAGAAATTTCAATAAGTGCGCGAAGGCACTTTTGAGCTCCTAGATTGAACTACTGTTCTAAACAAATGAAATTAAAAAAAATAGAACGTTATCTCTTAAATAGTCGAATAGTTCGTAGCGGCCTCTGATTTTTTAGATGTCATTGATTTTACTTAGAAATTATTCTAAACCTAAAAACGTCGAAAATCGCTTTAAGATCGCTGTGAATCTCACCTATACGATAATATTATTGAACAAAATTTATACCAGAATAATTGTTACTTCATAATATTTTATAATGAATTTATTATCTTATTTCGATAAAAACTATAAATACAACTGCAAAATTACTACAAAATATGTGCCGGCCGTCCGAACTCAGCTTTTTCTCGCAGAGTGAAAATTTGTTATACTAAGCATGAATTTATTATCCTATTTCCATAAAAACGATAAATACAACTGGAAAATTACTATAAAATGTGAAAAGGGGCATTTTACGCAAAAATCATGATCGAGATGTAACAGGCCTCTTTAAGTAAAAACGGAGAAAATCAACTAAAGCTAAGTAATTAATTCGTACTCCTAATAGACAACCCTTTCTTTACCTTGTTGTTTATAATTTATAATAATAATTATAAGTTTACTTGAAATGTCACATCATTACCTCGCACGCAAGAAAGCTGTCAAAGGTCGTGCCAACCACGCCAGAGTCGGGTCTTCCCGACAGCGAATGCCTACACGAACGAGATTAGTGATGTATCTTATTATTACCTGATTTATTCGTTTGTAGTTCTAATGTCTACTTTTACTTTGTATAGAATTTTGTAACTGCTGTTAAATAATACGAAATCAAAAAAATATATTTTATTTCAAAAATATGTGACGAATAGCAGAGATTAAATCGGTTATTGACAACTTATCGATAACATCGTTGGCATTCCTATTTTATTTGTAGGTATTTGCTCTGAATTTATGGCTTGGCGTGGGAAGGGCGCCGATGCGTTTGACCACTGGCGTTCATAAGGTTAATATGTGTATCTTCTAAACAACATATTTACGAAAAAGTATCTACAAAACTTTAATTTAAACTTCTTAAGTTATTTTAAGATTCAAGAGGCTCCATAGGGCTATTGTGAACTAAAAGTTTAAATTCTTAAGCTATACCTATAAGATTCTAGAGGGCTATTGTGAACTCAAGTGCGTTATCTAAACAAAAAACATGTGTTGTAATGTCCCAAGCACAGTTTGGAGGTTGGTCTTGTGTCGAGGCCTTGTCGGCAGGTTAAAAGTTAATTAGCGCTTTTTTATTCACTGAGCCACGAGGAACATAACTGCATTGTAAAAACTTACATTATGAACAAAGCGATAGGACAACCTATGAGTACCTACTGTATTAGGTAGGACTCCGATGATGTTTTAGATGAAACGATAGCAAAACATACACCTTTGTAGCTTAATGTGTAATATTTTAATTTACATTAACAATAAGATTTTCCAAATAATTTTGGAAATGCTAAATAATAAAAAAATTGCTAGTAAAAGACTCAATGGAATAAAACACCTAGATTTGTACATTTCGGATACATCGTAATTTAGGTCTAAAACAAGAAAATATTATATTGTTATTCTTTGATTTGTACATAGACTAACTTACTTAATTCGGTTACTTCATTCGGAAATACATTTTAATACTACCCGCATGATTTTAAACTGAACGTACACTATCTCGTTTGCACCTACTCGTAATTTATTACCAATTTAACATACTTTGAACGTTTCCTAACTCGGACTTCCAACAGTATAAGTATGCAATGTAACTATGCATTTGTAATCATGACTGCACTTCCAATGAAGTGATTACCGATTAGGTAATTCATACTGCGAAATTCAACTAAAGGTCGCCCTGAGCCCAGACCGGTATCACAACAAAAACATTTCGCAACTTAAAATAACTTAATTACCTACCTGTCAAACTTCAAGATAAAAAAACTTAACAAACCTTTTAAATAATATTCGATTCGCACAAAAGAGGTTTCATATCACAACACTAATAAAAACACTAAAAAAGCCACTATAATCCAAATCGCACTGGTCGTAAAACCGAACGTTCGAATTTTGAAAGTTGACGCGCCCGTCTGCGCAGGCGTGCGGCGCGGTACTGGCATGCCATTGGCCGCCGGAATGGCGGGAATGCGAGTGTCAATGTGACGTTTGCGCGTGAAACAGGTTGCAGCAAAAAGTTTGTAAATTATCTTTCATTTTCATTTGTATGAATCAAAATTTTATTAAGAAAGTATTTAAAGCTAGTTTTTGATTTCTTTCTATAGTTTTGTAATCGTTCAATGTTAGAAAACTGTGAAAATCTCTCGACAGGCTGGATCGCTAATAAACTGCAGAAGCAACATTTCAATAAGAATAAAACGTAAATTCTTGAATGACCAGAGGTGCGATTCACTAAGCGCAAAATTTCATAAAAGCCTTGTTCGCAGCGGCTACGGCTGTGTGATCGGTGACAGTACTTTTGTTATTCTGTAAGAACTATTTCAACGCTGCACGATACTAAAACATCGAACGATGTAAAGACTGACACCCCCGAGATTACAGCACATTGAACGAGTGTTGCTTAGTGAATTGCATAGCTACTAATAGCTTACTTTACTACAATGTTATTACTAATGGCCTGACTCTCCAACCTATAACCATACTTATTCTTTCTTCAAAGCCCAACAGCTCGTCCTACCTTTACGCGTACAACAAAAATGGCGTCCAAATTACTGGACCATCGAGGCGTTTCACTAATTGCACCGGAATTATCATATTCCGAGCAACAACTAGTTTTTAATTGATCACAATCATTGCCGTTACATTACCGCTTACATTAGATCCGTTACGACACTCCTGGGCGTTCTATTTGCAAGTGATTTCAGTTCTACTACCGACTATGAAGATTAATGATGTTGTGTTTCATTGCAAGACAGCTGAAGTTTGAACACATTTGACGACTTATTTGCATAAACTTAGTGGGACTTCCACTTCGAAGTATTCCACCTTACCGAAGGCCACAGTAACGTAGCACTCGGTTACTGTTGTGCTATGTTTCTGCTGGTGAGTAAGGTTGCCAGAGCTCAGTTGGGGTGGAAATGTAGTCTTAAAGGCAGGCAACGCATCTGCGACCCTTATGAGGTTGTTGATGTCAATAAGCAGCGGTGATTACTAATTACCTGGTGAAGATCTTGCGTTGGACTCCCTCTGATATAAAAAAAAATACTTATAAATTATTTTCAGTGTCTACTACTCAGTAGCTGTTTAGTTAGGATGCGATTGGGCGACGTCTGCCCGGGGCGCCGGATAAATGGGACTTAACCTAATCCTAGTTCGAATTTTACTTAGAAATTACCAGGGCGCTAGTAGAGTTAAAACCAACACTGCTGTTGCCTATGAGATATTTTTAAAACATATAAGTAGACCAACCTGTGGAAGGAAAGTCGCGTGCGAAACACAGCCGAGTTACCGGTGACTCATGCGCCTGAATATTAAGCAGCTGATCGAACAACGGACTCGCATGTATGGCCAGTCTGGTTGACACGGCAGGAAGTTTTCAGTTGCTTTGTCCTGGTTTGCCCTGACTGAGTTTTGATGGCGGCTCTTTTCGGAACACATGGGTTATTTTCTTCTAGTAACTGGTGGCTTGCCTCGCTAAAGCGATGCTTTACGTTAGGGTTGTTTTTCAGTGATGAAGCCTTACAAGGCCTTTAGGGGTATTAAGGACCAGACAAACTCAGGACAAGGGTGGAAATCACTTCAACAACAAGATCTTTCCGAAATATGTTACCAAATACCCGTTTGCATCGTAAAGAAAAGAACAGGGTGTTAAAAGATTTTGATAAACGTAACGTAGCCATAACATGCATAATGCCTAGATAACATGAAAGAAGGTACAGAAACTACTATGGACCAAAAGGCCGCGTCAATTCTTTAAACTCTTGTTATGAAACGAAATCAGGAATAGTATACAATGCATTCATAGATAATCCATGACATGTACGTAAGTACATTAACATATGTTTTAATTTGAGACATTGGCTTCCAATGAAAAATATACCAATGCAAAAAGTACTCGTGGCGCACTCTCATTCTGGAGGCCAAGACACACTTCGGGTCGCTGAGCCATGGGAGTAAGTAAGTAAGTAAAAAGTACTCGAGTATATTGCAAAATGTACTGACTACGCGAGTCGCCTTGGTGTGGGAATATCTGAACGTTTCGCAAACAACCCATGGCTAATTTCAATATACAATTTAGGACGGTTTCTCACAAACCTCAAATGTTAAACATGTTGGGTAAAAACGATTAACATGCCATATTCTGTTTCCTTAAATACGCCTAGAAAGTGAAACTGATTAGATAGAAAATAACTGAATTGAGCTGGCAGAATTCACATATCGAGGCTATATTATACATATATGTACATATGTACATATGATCTACAATCTCGTTTTGTGTAATTTTTCCAAGCGTATTGTAATTTTCATCATTTACCTCGTCGCCAGAAGTAAACCACATTTTCACTAATAATATTATTATCTAAAATACCTAAAGTAAGTTAATTTTGTTCTATGTGAATTATTCCATAATGTGCTTGGCAAGCGTAAAATAGAACGAAGTTATCTAAATACGAGAACATTACCTCACTGTTGGCCGCCACGGTACATATAATATTAGAAAACTGTGCCAATGTCCTCGTAAACACGCTTTATCGATACCCGCAGCTATGCTTGCAGTAGTAGAAATAATTACTTCTGCCAGACAGTACCAATGCCAATGTTACATAGTTCAGGTAACATTTGTGGTGAAAAAACACCAAAACAGTTTTGACTTATCCTACTACTATTATAAAGGCGAAAGTTTGTAGGTATGTATGGATGTATGGATGAATGTTTGTTACTCTTTCACGTAAAAACTACTAAATGGATTTGAATGAAACTTGATCACAGTATAGCTTATATTATATAGTAAATTGATAAACAAGGAAAGATTGGTCTTGGCCCAGGAACCTGATAAATCAATTTATAAATATTAATAAAATAGTAGCTATATCATCATCATCCAAGCGGTAGTCTCGATTTCTTCCTTGGCCATTGCCTCGAAACTCAAAGTCCCCTTTGAAAATAAATTTGAAAACAATCACTACATAGTATAAAACAAAGTCGCTTTTTCTGTCCCTATGTGTGTTGTATGTCCCTATGAACGCTTAAATCTTTAAATCTACGCAACGGATTTTGATGCGGTTTTTTTAATAGATAGAGTAACTCATGAGGAAGGTTTTTATGTATAATATCATCCATTAAATAGTGGACAAGTACCACGGGCGAAGCCGGGGCGGGCCGCTAGTTAAGAATAAATTAAGTTCATGTTTATGCACGAAGGGGCAAATTAATTTTAATACGTGACATCTGGCCCTGGTGTGGTAAAGTTACTAATTAAGTGTTAATCACCACTTTCCGATGGCGAGATTTTAGCGAGCGAATAGGAATAAAGAATCCCTATCCGCGCTTGAAAGGACCATTTATTTTAAGATCTCAGCTCAGCCTTAGCTATTTTCCACATTGAAGGTCAGTACCTACCGATCATACTACCGCTTTATTATTTTAGTATGCTATCTAAATATCCTAGTGCAAAGCAGCATTGCTACAACCAACACAATACCTCCCATGAGGGCTTAATCATCAAACAAGGCGCGAAGTAGTCACCTCCGCACAAATTGAAATGACACGCTCGTTTTCCCACGACACTAAACAATATACATCTCTCATCTCGCACATGCGATACTGTTTAGAAAGAGAAGGATGCTGGGACATTTGCATTGGCCAAGTTTTCGAACACAGCGATATTTTAAAAAGCAGTATGGAAAATCCTTGCACACTGAATACATTTAACCAAGTAGGCAAAGGAAACTAAATAAAGTTTAAGCAAACTGAATTATAATTCGCTTTGGATACCATCATCCCTTGAAAATTAAATTATATTCTCGAAAACTGCCTCAGTCGCAGTAGTTAGTAGCCTAGTAGGCCGCATTTTCAAGAGGTAGCCGAGCCATAGGTCCTATGTTCGAATCCCGGGACGGAATTTTGGCGACAAACGGAATCTAACCCTTTCAACTTTCTGTCTAATTCAACTATACTGTGACAAAACCTTGGCAACTCATGATGGTGATGTTTTAAGCGAAAACATCGATATTTTCTTTGTCATTCTATTCTCTGGTCGTTTGAAGGTTTCGGAATTGAACAATGACCGACCGGAACTGCCATTTACTAAATTGCATGTAGGCTTTAAATTGCACCGCGTTAATGCTACTAGGTACCTTGGTTACTTCTTGTAGTAAATAGTTCCGAGTAGTTAACGCTCAATCTATAAGTAAAATGGTAATGCAGAAGACATTTGCAAATCTCTCCATTACAAGAGGGGACAAAAACAACCGCACAAGGGTCGCAGATGCGCCTCCTGCTTTTAAAAACCCTATGCCCTCACAAACTGAGCTCTGGCAACCTTACTCACCAGCACGACAGTTAAGAAGCGCTACTTTACCGTGGTGTTCTGTAAGGTGATACGTTGTTTCATTTTATACCTACAATGATTACGACGCTCAGTTAGTTGGAGTACGACACAAGGAGGACTTTAATTGTTACCATATTCTCTACTATGTGGTAAACACGGGAATCAAACCCACAGTCTTTGTTTCACTGATGAGTCGATCGTGTCGACAAAATAGTTCTCACTTAAAAAAAAATAGCATTAAACAAAATTACGTTTTCGTCGTGCCCGCATTGATAGGTTTAAGATAATTAATCAAGT
Organism: Nomophila noctuella; assembly: GCA_958496325.1. NCBI lineage: Eukaryota > Metazoa > Arthropoda > Insecta > Lepidoptera > Crambidae > Nomophila > Nomophila noctuella. Next base: position 10,722,634 of record OY292504.1, read on the forward strand.
GACTTAGTTGACTTCAAAGAGTCACAATAGTCAGAGTCCGATCTCAGACATACATACCTACATACTTAGAAATAGTTTTGCAAGTTAATGATTAAAAAAAACTGAATTAAATGGTGGTGTGAATATCCATCCCCCTTTCTGTGGATTTCTGTGGAGGATCTGTAAAGAATGATAAACAATACACATAAGACCTTTGACTGCTACCTACCTGTTTCCTTACAGATGGCATTCATACTCATACCTACCAGCTAAGCCAGGCTTACTCATGACTCCCCCGTGAGTCAAATGTGGGTGACGACAGTCGTGCATCTTTACAATCCTTGCACGTAACCAGCGGTGCTAAAACCTTAGTAGGCATGCATTAAAATCGTTAGATATGCCCTCGAACCTATTATTGAAGTAACATGAGGAACGTACGTCATGTGAAACAAAATAATACGACGGTTTTCTGATTATGGGCATGTTTAACGATTGATATCCACATTTGTTATAAGGTTAGTTCTGATGGCAGGAAACCACGTGAAGGCTTTGTAGATTGAAAGTAAATTTACCTGCAAAAGGATTAGCATAAACGACAATTCAATGTTAACTCACATTCGTCGTAATATGTTGTGCAAATAATTAGAAAGGAGAATTTTAATAAAGATTATAAATTAAAATGCCTGACAACGTCACATCTGACTTGGTGAACTTGTGTTACAAATATCACAATCAACACTAATGACTCAAAGTCAAAGTCAAAGTCAAAGTAGTTTATTTTGCAATTTGATTTACAGAGAAATTCTTTTGCACGTCAAATCTTTTTTTACCTACCAGCACTTCGACGTGAATGGCCTGCTGAGAAGAAGTGCCGCAAGAAACTCAACAGTTTGCCTTTTTTTTAAAAATAATTACAAATTGTATAAATCATTATTTATTTACTACAATGTGTTTGAACATACATAGTACATGTCATATTTTTACATTATTTATTGGGATACAGAGAGTAAGCCGTGTAACTTCTAGGTAAGCCACCTTGGTATTCCACAATTAAGAAAGGTAATAACAAAGTTAGGATACACTTCCATCATAAGGTTTCGTTTCGTATAAACTATTTATAATTTTTGTATGCTCACAGATTGAGAACCGCTTGCGTACTTACTGTATTCATCGTACGTGAGAGTATTCACCCACATACACTGCTGTAGGTTAAGGTTGGTTCTCAAACACAATTATTATACGATTTAAGAATATTAGGCAATTCCCAAACGACTACCACTTCTTCCATTATACCTCACTATCTAATTTTCTTCGTGAAAACTACCTTTTGAAGCCAATAAGGCTCATCATGAAAACTTCGTCGAACACTCTTTTTTAACTCCAGTCAACCTTGCTACCTGGCCTGAAGTTTTTGTGATCACCAATCTGCATTTGACAAGCCTGGTCCACCAAAACCAAAACCTTTGTAATGACACATGATTTTTTTTATTGTGATGCCTTATCGACGAGCCGTTTGGTGTTATGGTCAAGAAGACGGCTAGTACACCAAAGGTCGCGGATTCGATTCCCGCACGGTACAAACATTTGTGTGCATGAACATGTCTGTTTGTATCGCTCTGGATGTTTCTATGTATAATATTTATAAAAGAAAAAATATATAAATAATGTTAATCCGTTGTCTGGCAACGTGGCAACCATAGCACAAGCTAATGCTTAGTTTGGGGCTAGATGGCGCTGTGTGAATAATGTTCAGAGAATAAATTTACTCAAATTTACTTGTAACAGGGTACAAACTTTGGGATAGCGAAAAGTTTGAACCATGTTCCATCTTCTTCACCCGAGTTTCTCCCAGCTCTTCGCTTGCAAAGCGCCTTATTGTTAATAACAAACACCAACATTCATCTACAGTCTACGCTGTAGGTGTTAGTGTGTCAGCCATTCTCTTCCAACAATTAATTGTGAGAGCATTATCTCATAAGACGTAAGGTTTGAACATTGCATAACTGCATATATTCCTATTCGGCTAACATGAATACATAGATAGATGAGCACGTTTAAAATAACTAACATAACTAGCATAGTTATTTATTAAGGTAAGTTAGCAGGGCCGCCTTTTAAGAACGAAAAATAAATAATTATTTATTTAGTTGTTTTTGTACAAATCTGAATTCTGAATGAAAACTTATGTTGTGGGATACCCAACAAGGACTTTTGACTAAGGCGGCTTACATCAAAAAAATAATTTTATTGCTGCAGGTTAATTGGTTGCAACAACAATTAATTACAAATCGGTCTACTATCGTAAATCAGTGTTACTGCACTTGCAATTTGTCAGCAAATTATCTGATGTTCATGGCGAACTGTAAGTAGAATTTTGTTAGACCAAAATAATCTACTTACATACACGAAGGACCAATGTTCAAGGAAGAAATAAAACAAACATTACTACTACACATATGAATATACTTTAATCATGTGATAAAGACATATCGATATAACCTCGGGTAACATCAAATCGTCGATACTTACAATATGGTAAGTACATGCATTTGCTAGCTACGAATCGTTAGATTCCACACGGCAGAAATACATAATATTTCGTGATAGCAATAGTGCTCCGGCCTAAAATTTTACTATTGAAAAGTTTCTAGTTATGTAATAGTAATGGGAATAAATATATACTATGTGTTACGATTAGGATGCAGCTTTACATAACATTAAATGTCATAATATGAACTTAAATACGTCATCTAGCAGTTATTTATTTGATTTTCTTAATCAATCTAATAGCTCAGTTTTGTACAGTATATCTTTTTATGTTAGCCAAAGTTAATATTGAGTTACTGATATTTAGTCCGTTATACCTTACAAGGAACAAAATATACTCTAAACTTCTGAGATTTTCCGATATACGAGTACTGTAGGATATTGTACTTATATTTGTTTACCATCTTTCAATTTCACTAATAAAAAGGTATCAAAATATAATAAAAAAACTAACAAATCCTTCAGTACATATTGTTTTTTTTGTGCAATATTAAGTTGTTTAGCAGTGTCGAGTATTAAAAGTAAATACATACATCCTATTCGTAACACATTTTCATCATTAAATAACATAAATATAATAGGATAACATTTGATTCACTTATTTATACAATTTCAATCAAAACCTCTATGAATTACTTTATTAACAATCTAACGCGTGCAATTTTTCGGACGCCGATTATACATTTCATTAATAACAGCTGTATCTAAATAAATCGTATATATATATTTATATAGTTCTATGTAAGCAGTTCAAGGCAGATGATTGTACATTAATGATAAATTTGTCACAAGTCGCATATTTCACAGTATTATCTGAAAAAGCTACTATGCTATTACATTACCATCATAAAATCGATTAATGATTGACAACATTCACTATGTTTTACAATAATGATGTAACTTTACCATAATTACAATTAAATATTACAATTGCAATTAAAATAAAATTTCGACACAACACCCAAACAGATACAATTATTATACGATAACACTTTCAAAAACAATGTATATATTTTATTCAGATCTTAGAACACAAATAAACTCTCGAAAAATTCATAAAAAAATAAGGTCCAAGGTCCACGGTTCAGTTAACTCCCATTTACATATTATTACAGTGAAACTCTTAAAAGAAACTTTAGTCACTAGACAAGTTTCTTCCAAGAGTTTACCTTTTAGAATTATCGAACTTCGCTATCGTCTCGACTAATCATTAGTCGAAGCGATAACGATGTTCGAAAACGCTCAAAGCGGCAACTCGTCTACGTACCTTGGACCATACACAACAGTTGCAATGATATCGCCTCCTCTTTCGCTCCCACATTCCCTTCAAATATACCTATTAGATAGTCACCGGAAAGACTCGAGCTAATTTGAATACATGTCTATTGTGACAAAAATCTATTAAATGTCCGAGTTTAGACCTTTGGCAGATTTATAATAATAACTGATTCTTTTGCATATTTAGTTAGAAACAGGAAAAAAAACTCCAAAATGCTGTGTTTGCACAAAACATCATAATTATTAAGTGTTAAAGTTGTCAATCCTAACCAGAATATCACCGCCCATTCTGATGTTACAGTACTTTAAACAGCACATCACATTACCAGAAACCTTGAAAACTCTTCAAATGATATTGAACCATGACTGTAAGACATTAAGGTAAAAATAGATTGAAAAAATTCGACAGTTTTGTTTAGTCACTTCCAAGCTTTTGTCCGTACATTTGAGCTGTCACAATATTACACATCAAAATATAGACTTTCCGATAACTACCAATAGATGAAAATAGATGGATAAGTACAACGATTTTGGTCTAATACTAGGCAATTCGGTTCAGCGAAATGGCATAGTCTTTAAATATGTACTACGTTACAACCGCTTCGGAAAATCACAGTTCATTTTGTCATTATTAAGCTTTCCCACTGAAAATGAAAACTTTCGTTTTAAACAATGAAGTTGTTTTAAAACAAAGTAAGATCTTTAAACACCGGCAATCCATTATTACTTTTATTGAACTTGATAAACGAATAAGATTTCCATTGCTTCATACAAAGTACGTATAATACTTCTCGTATCTAATACTTATTTATCATTTGGGACTTTTCACCATAATTCTGTCATTTGGCAGGCTTTGAAAACATTGTCTAATGTTTTCGTAAATTATGCCGGTTTATACTTTATACATTTAATGGATCGAAGCGAAATTATTTTCTTTTTCAGTGTTAAGCTCTTAACATCACCTTTCATAGTCGCATATATAAAGACTAATTAGTCATAAAGAGCATGGCAAAATGATAACATTAAATTCGATGTTGTCTTTTAATGGATGACTAGAATGAAAGCAACTACACTGCGTGGCGCATTCATCACGGTCGCCACGTCAAACGAGGCTTAATCACCACGAAACCCACGCTTACCAAACCCTCCATGACGCGTTTGGATTTCATCCTACATTAAAGCGATATTACGCGGCTTTCGCCAAACCGAATTCGAGTTCTTTCACAGCCTTTTCATAAAGTCTTGGTGGTTATAAATTGCTCTTGTAACTCTGCCCTATTATAGTCAATGTTACAATGTTACAATATATAAAAGCATCGTCTGTTAAATTATAAAATTAATGACTTTTCTTGTAACAAATGTTGATGTCATTAATTTCAGTCATATTTATGTAATAGGGCAGAGTCTTAGTTATAAGAGGCAGGAATGATGTTTCATAGTTGTTTCATAAGCTATCACATTTTAACTACGCTGTTAATGTTAAGATCATAATTATTATTTTGTTGTTAATCAAGCTTAGCCTCTCCTATACGTTTCTCAGTCTCAGGGAATGTATGTTGGTAAGTCTCTTCGTTGCCTTACAAAATATATGATGTTCATTCACATCGAGCTTTATATAAATGTCATAAAAAATATTTTAAGAAAATTATTTAACGTTTTTATTTTTCATATTGTTACATATTTGTCGTGAATAATAGCTATAGATCTAAATATTAACTATTATTATGTTCTAGATATTTGAAGCATTCATTATATTATTTGTGTTGGCCGCTCATTTTCCACGGCCCACGAATTATCATCTTAAATATAATTAGTAGTTCTAAATTGAAAATATTTTCTTGTAATTATATTGAATTAGTAAGATAACCGTTTGTTTACAGTTTTAAAGGCATGTTTGAGTGTTTGCATCTATCTTTAGATCACATTATTTGTGCGTGACTATCATTTTGAGATTATACCTTCTTCTTCACAATACATTTTCATCTTAACACTAATATTATAGAGAAATTATTTATTTGACTGATTATAATATTTCAATATGGTTATGCATTTAATTATAGTAGCAAATAAAGTTTGTTGGCACACGTTAATGGATCAATAAATTATGATATATATTATATAAATTATAGCATGGGTATAAAATCAGAACGGAAACGATCCTTAGTTTTTTAAGTAACTTTTTAGTTTAGTGCCTATATTTAATAGGTTAATGGGTTGTTTCTGTCCCGAATTAATTGATATGTAACATAAAACATGGCATAAGAGTTGAATATGAGTGGAATTTATTTGACAGATGTTTTAAACACAAGTCCGTATGATAAGAGCCCACGCTATTTGAAAACTAAACGCATAATAAATGTTTACTTGGGTATTCTAAAGCTTGTAGATTTTGTTAACTTTGTTGCTTTTAGTTATTTTGATTTTTCCATTCACAATACACATGATGCATTTGGTCATATTTTTCTTTAAACAAGGCAGCCTCTATCCAAACAAAATACTTCTATAAGTCGTCGACTGTTTCCAACGCCTAAATTTTTGTTATGCATAAGGGAAAGAAGCAACAAATTTAATTAAATTTATAAAAATTGTACGAAAGTTTTTTAGTTTAGTACAAAGTGTGTATGGATGTAACGATAACAACGGTTGGTGGATTAAATACATTATAATATTTACGCGTTCATTGTTTAAAATTTTTCTCGGTTTGACAAGAGTTTTAATTTGTTTAATCAATGATTTTTTATACCATTTACTTGATTATCCTTGTAGTAAAGAAATACTCGAATTCTAAACCCTGCTTATTTTCTGTCTTCCATGTCAGTAGCAAAATTGAGCTTTTGTGTTCTTAAATCTATAAATACTGATAAATACAAAGAATTTGATAGTAAGATTACTGGAGAGTAATATTCGCAAAATATTTGAAAGTAAGGGCTAAAGTCCAGTCTAATATCTTTGAAAGACCGCAGCACACATACTTCTTAAGAAAATAAACGCGGCCAAATAACTTCTAACAAAATAACTTTGCTGCACAGTGGATAATGTCGGGGACATATTAAAACACTGAATTGATATTTTTTCTTGTCCTTACAGTGAAAAATATCTACGGGTAATGAAGCAATTCTTTCATTTGCATGCTTCACTTCACTGCAATTTTTTATTCAATATTAAAATGATAAGATCTGTTTTTTAAGCTAGTTAAGTATAAATACGTCTGCACCTTGTTGTCGTAACTTGTTGTAAAACCAAACAATGGATTCAACTTTTTAAGATCAGGCATAGAGAGGCATAGAAATTTCTCTGTGAATTTGGATAATCATAGTAAATATTATAAAAATCATTGAATAAACCATAACCTTGCGCGGGCCCGCCCTACTAAGCGTTCATGTGTGATCTTTCAGTCTATATTCAAATGCAATTGAGTCGATGGGGACGGACTATTTGCTAAGTGTAGTTTCAAATGTTTACGCTACTAATTTTGATATATCATCAAGTATGCGTAGCCTAACATCTTAAGATAATTTATAGGCTACTCGACTTCGCTAGCTCATAGCACACAATTTACACTACATGGGAAAACGTTATGTGAATTACATACAATTAAATCCCCGTGTCTTGAAAATCAAAGCAGCATACTATGATTACTTTGAGGGATACCTCCTAGCTATTAAAAGTTCACGCATTATTATTATTATCTTCATTAGTTGATGTTTGTTCAAAATACCGATAAACATTGATTTATTCAATAGATCGACTTCTAAGAAGTAAAGTATAATCATTATTTTTAAAAAAGATTTCCATATTTGCTGGCAAAAAATCTGCTTTGCAGCATTCCTACCTTCTGGGTCAAATTTTTTACCACCATCATTCAATGAACTTGGTAAAAAATCGTTGAATCCCCTGGATGATCACTAGTTTTTTATTTCATGATCACAAGTTCATGTTTGTCCATTGGTGGAGTGTAAAGTACCACTGTGTACCATTGAGCCAGCGAAATGAGTAAGCCGTGTAATATTTCTTGGGTGTAGATTATTATTAGAATTTTTCGGTTCGGCGCGACTAAGTCTGCAATGTATTTTAAATGATAGATGCCGAAATAACGTCCCGTTATCTCGTATAGAAAATGCATTACGGCCGAACTTCGTTCGCATTTTTTCGGCTTAGTTTATTTCAACACTTTAGAGTACACAATGCACATGTCAGCAGAGGACAAAATAATGTGAACGCTGTCCTGACAAAACCTCTGATAAGTTCGCAATCAATTTTTCGAAAGATGTTTGCAATAAGGAATAGTATTTTATGTACTGTACGAATATGCGTATCCCATGGCTCACATTTTTATAAATGCGTGGCAATTTGTTTACTTTCATACAAGGCATGTTTCAGCACTATTTTATTAATAATGATGATGATGATGATTATAATTATCATTCAGATGGAAGACGATGATCCAACTACACCCAAGAATTCGTATTCGTCGTTCGTATAAATGATATATTATCTAAAAAATAGTATCATATAATAATTTGTCGTTACGCAAACAAATATGCAAATTAAGCAACCTCTTGTGTCTTGTTACCGTTTGCCGTTCATTGCTGGCTCACATCGACACGGATCTAGAACTACGCTCACTAATCTATCGACCTACATCACTTCCCGATATTATGTGCGTGTGCAATGGGTGAGCCCCCTTTAAAAATGAAAAAAAATGTATTCACCATTTAGTAAAAGTTCTAAAACAATTTGTAAAAACAAACTTGCAATTTGTAAAACGATAGAAACAGAAATATTCGGTAAAATGTTGGCTCACCCAGTCCTCACCATGTGTCAGATGTATCTCCGCATGTGATGACTTTACAAATACCAGCAGTGTACCATATTTTAGTAAAAATCTATTATAGTATATCTAAGAAATTTTAGTGCCCCAAGATGTGTAATAAAAAAATTACAAATGATTTACTCGGCTCACCCGATCCACACGTTTCTAAAAGGGCCAATAATTTACCGAACAAGCAATTTAATCAGTTTTATAACTGTTCTTGGTTTAGTAAACATTGAATATGAATTTGTAAAACTTAAAACAAACCATTACAACTATCCGTTCTTGCGTAATCATCGTTTGAAGGTGCTCACCCAATCCTCTCATTTTCGCAAAGTGAAAAACGTTCATATCTTTTTTTAATTATACGTTACAGAGAAAGTAAATATATCAAGTTTTAGTAAAAATTTTTACTAAATGATCACGTAAAAACATTTTGAGATTTTTATGTACTTTAGGAGATATACGTAATTCATTGTTTGTATGAAACTCTATAGAGTAGGGTGTCTACACGTTAGAAAATAATCAAACTCCTATTTCGTTAGAAATATAATATGGACAGAAATAACCATGAAGGAGTTTGTAGTTTTTACCATGTTCAAGTATTTGTTAAATATTGTACAAAAATATCTAAGAATCGTATTATGGGCAATTAATATTAATTCACATGAAGGTGAGGAAGAAGTACGTCGAGTACAACGACGGCAATAGTATAGTTTACTGTTTATCACATTTTAGAATGGCTTTTGATTCAATAGTATCATTTACAGTACCTAGAATAACCAAAGGTATGTATACTCCGTCCATTTTATAAAGCAACTTTTGACAGCGCGACTATTGACAAAATTGGTGATCTCTCAAAGTATCTTAAATATGGTACCATTCCTATTCTATGTACAATTATCATTATTCAATTTACATAGGTACTTAAAAATAATCGATTTCGATAAACATGCGTTTTGAATTCATTTTCTCAGATTAGTCTTGTCTGTCTGTCTGTCTGTTTATCCGCCAGTCTGTCGCAGCCACTTATTTCCGAAACTATAAGTAAAGTAAGTAAGTAAAGTATAAGTAAAACTATGAGTAGTAACTTTACTGTTGTAACTTGGTAAGTAGAACTGGAACTCGAATCGGTGGTACAATCGTTGTTATCATTATTTGTAGCACATCACTGAGTGGGCGGTAACAGTCCATGAAGAACAATATTATTTTTTTCGAAAATCGAAAGTAAGCAAAGCAATACGAAAGGTCATGGGCTTGAGCTGACAAATGTCGTTTAATGGGATGGACAGAGTATAAAAAAGGTACATATCCAATATTTACTCTATTCCAACCTATTAAAAAGCTTTGTAATTAACCTGTCAATAATGACATCGGTCATAGTTATTAAATGTATGTTTTATTTGGTTTTTTAAGTGTAAAATTTTCTTTGAGCTCGTTGAATTTTTAATTTGTTATTATTATTATTATTATTTTAATTTCATGTAAACTCAATAAACGTATTTCTCTCTTTCTTTCTTTATTTCTTTAATAACCAATATTGTGTCTTTACTTCCTAACGTGTAGACACCCTACTCTATAGAGTTTCATACAAACAATGAATTACGTATATCTCCTAAAGTACATAAAAATCTCAAAATGTTTTTACGTGATCATTTAGTAAAAATTTTTACTAAAACTTGATATATTTACTTTCTCTGTAACGTATAATTAAAAAAAGATATGAACGTTTTTCACTTTGCGAAAATGAGAGGATTGGGTGAGCACCTTCAAACGATGATTACGCAAGAACGGATAGTTGTAATGGTTTGTTTTAAGTTTTACAAATTCATATTCAATGTTTACTAAACCAAGAACAGTTATAAAACTGATTAAATTGCTTGTTCGGTAAATTATTGGCCCTTTTAGAAACGTGTGGATCGGGTGAGCCGAGTAAATCATTTGTAATTTTTTTATTACACATCTTGGGGCACTAAAATTTCTTAGATATACTATAATAGATTTTTACTAAAATATGGTACACTGCTGGTATTTGTAAAGTCATCACATGCGGAGATACATCTGACACATGGTGAGGACTGGGTGAGCCAACATTTTACCGAATATTTCTGTTTCTATCGTTTTACAAATTGCAAGTTTGTTTTTACAAATTGTTTTAGAACTTTTACTAAATGGTGAATACATTTTTTTTCATTTTTAAAGGGGGCTCACCCATTGCACACGCACATCCCGATATTTGGTCGCTCTAAAATCGCCATCGAAAAGATCGTCATATTGTTCGAAATCGTTGGTTTTGGCGAACGGTATAAACTTTCGAAAAATGATGTTGAATTACTAAGGTTCTTTAACAATTTGGATGTTGAATTAGGTGTTTAGCTAAGTTTGTTCGAGAAAACTAATCAATTTCCTTGATTATAAGTAGAAGGCCCGGAATTTTAAATAGTAGTAGTTACTAATTTTTAACAGACATATGCATGATATATGTAGAAGAGTCTATTATGTCAGAGTTGAACTCTTGTACCATTGTGACCATTTGAAACGTGGTTATCTATGCTTGTCTGCTGTCTTATGCACTAAGTACATTGATTGTCACTAAGTTGTAATTATGTGTCGAATATCTTTTTGACACGGATTTTTTACGGGTCTTTTCTTTACTGATTCCACATCATTTTTCAAAAGAGTTCGTAAATAAAAATTAAATTAGATAACATCGCATACTAATTTATTTTTTATACACTCGTTATTATATTTGTATCGTATTCGTAATATCAGTGGCACTTGCGTAACAAGACTGTATTTGATACAGTTTCGAGAATGTTCCCTTAAAGCTATGTTGTTGATATAAATATGTATTTGTATATGCGTGCCGGTGCAATGCATAGCCCGTTGTTTATATTTTATATTTATATACAATTCTCAACAGTATGTTGACTAGATGTTTAATATATATATTTTGATTCCGACGCATCAAAAGCTACGATTTTAAAGTCATGAAGAATTAAAATTGTCAATAAAAATAATTATTTAATCGATTTGGTAGGCTGGTATTGCAATATTCATTTGATATACTTTTTGGTTGGAGTATAGGATAGTGGACTTGTAGATGGAGTGACGACCTCCGCAAGATGGCTGTCAGGGGCTGGATGCGAGTCGCCGAGGATTGGGCTGAGTGGAGAGCCCTAGGAGAGGCCTATGTCCAGCAGTGGACTGCGATAGGCTGATATTGAATGAGAATCAACTTGACTTAATTTTAAGATAAATTACTAGAGTATCTGTGAGCAATACAGTGTTTTGTTACAAATTAAGACAACATGTTATTGTATAAAACACAAAAAGTATTGGAAATCACAGGCATCATACATGGTTCAACTTGTGACTTTGTACTACGATTTGCTCCCAATTGGTTTTTGGAAAGATTGTTTTGCAAATTAAGAACAATTCATACTTTCTTATGCCACCAGAAATTCGTAGAACAGAGTTGTTCATGATACAACGGTCGGTTTAATACCATAATGAATATTGCGATACCAGCTAGATATTCCATAGTTTCTGATGCCATCGAAAATAAAGCTATGTGCGGATCAGCATTGCAATATTACATCTACATGATAAATTCGCGAGTTTGAGAGATGTTGCCAGTAAACATATCATTCGGCTTTTCTCATATTCCCTACACTTTATAGGTCTAAGACTAAAGACTCAGCTATCACGAGCCTAACACAATATCTTTTTAAGGTACATACTTCGTTTGTCAAGGTGGGAAGATGTTTTAACTATTATTATCACTGCTTCGTATCAATTTGATAACATATTTGGTGCAAACGCTCATAAGTTATTTAGCTTTTTTCATAATTTATATACATTCTTTGTTTTGACTTCTTTCATTTTTAATGAAGAAAAATATATCACATATATTTTTAGCTATGTACAGGCGACGCAACACGTAAATTTTAACAATAGTTTGAATCGCAAAGTGTTCTATATTATGAAATATCTAAGAAGGAAATTTTAATTAAGTGCATATTTGTAAGTTTGATATTTTGTTTTCTTCACACATTTGCAGGAACTTACGTGATAATTTATTTATTGAATATAATATATAGCGGTAAATTCGATAATTTAATTAAACATGAAAGCTTTATATTAATTCATTTTAAAGTTTAAAAATGAAATAATTAATACTATTTATAAAATATATATCTGAGCTACTATGTTAATGTAAACATAATATTGGTGAATATTCATCTGAAACATTCCGTTAGGCCTATATTGGATACCAGGAATTTCAAAACTACATTAAACTTAATCGCAAATTTAATTATTTTAATTAAAATATCTAAACCCGATACCAATATTAAGATAAAAAATATTATTAATGCGATTTAAGTAGTTTCAAAAGTTTAATATTTTTATAACTAAATAATCATACGATAAATATTGGTTTGCATTGTTTAGAAATAAGTGTTTAAAACCGTCGAAAATTTGTAGAATTCATATAATTTACTATATTTTATTGTCCCTAAATACTCTTTTCAAGAATATTTTTTTATGAAAACAAATCAAGTATTTATTTTATAGTAAAACGTGAATTGAAAAAATAAAATTTAAATTATTGAAGTTTTGGGAATTAGTTTAACAGTAAATACTATATCTATAAGTTAAACAAGTTTCACGAGAATGAAAAAGCCACTATTAGGATTAACTAAACATACCAGGATTTTATATAAAGACAGTAACATGTACTTAGTTTAAAATTCTATTCTACCTTACGTACGAATAATATACCAACTAGATTCAATTTTAGAGAATACATAAATTGTATATTATAATTGATCAAAAAAAAAATAAAAAAAAATATATAGAAAGAGTTTCCAACACTTTCATAATACATACAACGTAATATTTGGTTTTTAAATTACACTGTTATTTGTATCAATAATGTAGAAAAATAAAGCCGTTAAAACTGTTATTTTAGAATGCAATTATGCATCAGGGTCGTTATACTGGGAAGTTTCATCGAAATTCACATTATACATACATATTCTTCAAAATACTAAAAAGTCTACATAATACATACATTATTTCATACCATTTTTTTTGGTAGTCTAGGTAAAACTTTATTTAACCATATTCGTCAATGACATACGTTAATAAATCGTGTATATCCCACAAACTATGTCATGGAAGGGCATAGATATACTTTTTTCAGCAGTAAATTTTGAGCCGCTTGACCGTAGGGGTAGAAAATGTTAGGAACCTTTTAATAAATGTTTGTCTCAACTATTCTTGGGCATCGTATAAAGTCATATAAAGTGTCACGACATGCATATCTTTTATAGTAATTTCTCTTATTATACTCGTCAATTATGTTATCTTAATACCGAAAATAAGTTATCTATGTCATTCAATGACGTCGTGGGAAAGAGATTGAATACACACGAATATGATAACCGAACGTTTCACGTAATATCATATTACTTTTTGTTACACATAAACATTATTACCGCTTAGACTAAATGTGTCAGAATGTTTGAAGATTCACCTTATTACATCCTCAGACTTGTTAAAAAAAGTCAAACAATTTGGATTAGAATGGAAAATCATTCATGTCAATATAGTCTTAGGATGCGAGATCAAAATCGTCTTTTAAAGTTATTGTAATGCTAAACACATCTTTTGAACTTTTAAAGTGAAGCACACTACAATATTATACTATGAATTATCAATAACAAGTCAAGAAGAACATAACATTCTGTTCAGTTTCATTAATTTCAATCAAGATTGGAATAAAAGCGTTATCTTCAAACATTAATTACAATATCTGACACATGAAAAATATAGCTTAAATTAAATTGATTTCATAATTACTGTCTATTTTAAATAGACATTTCAAAACATGCCTAAGTTTATTTAATTAAGTTTTTTGTCTTAATTATTCTGACATTTGAACCCAAAATCAGAACGGGTCGATACCTCAAATTACAGACATATTTTCATATAATATCATCTGGTTTTTTATACCAATTCCATTCATTTGCGTGATATGTCTGCCTTTATCTAATTGCTTTTAGAAATTGAAAATTTGTCATACTAGTTCTGATAGTTAGCGCAATATTTTTTGAGCATGAGAGTCACCGAATTCATAATTCGTATGTGGATTTTATTGCAATTGTGGTTACATGCACAAAAAATCTTTCACAAACTATGATATACTGACAGTAATTGGACATCGACTTGGTTTTGGACAGTCACTTTTGACTGTCAATCATAAATTCACTATTTATGAAAATGCCAAAAACTAAGCTTAGTTAAGTTCTAAATTAAGTTATCCCGTTTTATGTCATCCAAGGGTGACAGTCCAATATATCCAAAATTGGACAAGACCCCAAAAAGTAGACAATACAACAGAACGCCGTCAACACAATTATCTTATTTTGGACAATCAAAAACGCCTGTCCAATACCAAATTAGTGTCCAATTGACATCGAACTCTTTAGTAAAATTTTAAATTCCACACTCGGTGAATCACGGCGGGTAAACAAAAGCTATTCAGTAGTAGTGCTGTTCAATTTTCAATCTTGTTCCTATGGATCAAGGTCGTTATTGGTGGTGTAGGTTGGTGTGCACTTACGTGACTCCTAGAGGCCGAAGGACCTCTTGAAGGACGTAGGCCGCTTGCTGCTGGGGAGAGGAGCGAGCACGCAGACCAGGCTCCAGGCCACTCCAGGGCACCGGCGACCACAGGCCGGAAGCGTACATGTTCATCTCCTGGAATGAGGGTTTTCGCCAATGAAAAATTTAACCGCGCGTCATTCCACTCTAACAACTTCCTTATTTAAATGAAATTGAAATAAAATGTCAATTACGTTCACATTAGACTTACATTACATTTACATAACAAAGAAGTTACATTAAAATTACATTGAAATTATATGGAAATTACATTGAAATTACATTGAAATTACATTGAAATTACATTGAAATTACATTGAAATTACATTGAAATTACATTGAAATTTCATTGAAATTTCATTGAAATTACATTGAAATAACACATAAAATACATTTACATTAAATTTAAATTACATTCAACTTACATGTATATTAAATGTAATTTAAATTCAACTCCTTGAAATAAATGTAACTTTAACATACCTTTTTGTTTTTTGTTGAGTGGAATGCTTTGACGCACCATGTTGCCTAGCTAAGCCCGCGACCGTGTGTGGGGCTCGGGCGCAAAAATAAGCGCCCACTACCCACTAAACCCATCCAGTTTCCCCTTTTGCTCGCATCAGGACGGAACGCTGCCAGCCGCCAGGTGGGCAGCTTATGTTCGACTTGAACTATAACCTACAACTTGACTGTACCTGCAGGAACTGCGGCTGCAGCGTGTGCGGCGCGTCGGTGGCGCGCACGCGCGGCGCGAGGTCGGGCGCGTCCTGCGCGCGCACGGCCGACACCTGCAGCTGCGCCAGCGACTTGCGCAGGCGCACGAAACCCACCAGGTCGTACTGCCAGATCCAGTACCCTGCGGACCATCATCGTCGTACTTTAAAAAAAACCGGCCAAGAGCGTGTCGGACACGCCCATGAAAGGGTTCCGTAGCCATAAGAAGTTTTCGTTGAAAGAACTTACTTTTTTTTTTTTTTTTATTAAAGAATAAGTGGGTATTTGACCGCGATCTCACCTGATGGAAAGTGATGATGCGGTCGAGGGTGTAGCATACCCACTTACGAACAGCCTATTTACTCTGGCCTTAAAAACGCCAAGATCATAATTTTCCGGAAAAACAGAGGCCGGCAAGGAATTCCATTCTTTGGCGGTTCGTATAAGGAAGGAGGAGGCGAACCGTTTCGTTCGAGCAGGAGGTATGTCGACGATGTAGGGATGGTATCCCGCCGTGCGTCTGCTAGTCCGGAGGTGGAAAGGACCTGCAGGAATTAGGTTGTGGAGGTCTTGCGCGCACTCTCCGAAGTGTAGCCGGTAGAACACCGAGAGACAAGCCACGCGGCGACGGTGGGCGAGAGTCTGTAGCTTCCTTTTGACCAGCTTAGGATCGTTTATGATTTTAATGGCGCGCCGTTCCAACGAGTCGAGTGTGGCCAACTGATACTTAGCAGAGCCATCCCAAAGGTGAGAGCAGTATTCCAAGCACGACCGAACTTGTGCTTGATAAAGTTGTAGAAGCTGTTCAGGCTTGAAATACCGCCTGACCTTTGAGAGGATACCAAGCTTTTTAGCAGCGATTTTGGCTCTCGACTCGATGTGGGGGCCAAAGTTAAGGTTGGAAGTCAGACTCACACCCAGCATCTCCAGGCGGTCGGTAATCGGCACGGACACACCACGAAAAGTCGGAGTATAGTGAAACGTACTCCGTTTAGCTGTGAATAAACACGCCTGCGTTTTGGTGGTATTGAACCTCACAATATTGGCGTCACCCCAATCGGACACAGACCTTAATGCGAGGTCAACTCTGTTCACCAAGGTCTCCCTCTGGGACTGGGTCTCGGCCGCGCTGGCTCGGGCAGTGGATAAATATCTTTCTGTAACAGTGCTGTCATCGGCATACCCAAAGGTACCGGGTATGAGCAGATCATTAATATGCAGCAGAAAGAGAGTTGCAGAGAGAACTGACCCTTGAGGGACACCGGCATTTATCGCCAATTGATCAGACATGCATCCATCTAGGACTACACGAATAGATCTGCCACTCAAGAAGTCTGAAATCCAGCTACACAGATCGGGCGGTATGCCATATGCTGGAAGCTTGCCAAGCAGGCTGTTATGCCAGACCCTGTCAAAAGCCTTGGATATGTCAAGGGACACAGCTAGAGCTTCGCCGTGCCTCTCGATGGCTTCTCCCCATAAATGGGTTGCATACACCAGAAGATCTCCAGTGGATCGATTTCGGCGAAAGCCGTATTGTCGATCACTGAGGAGGTCATTGTCTTCTAGGTGTGATAGGAGGCGGTTATTCAATACACGCTCCATGACCTTACAGAGCAAGGAGGTGATTGCAATGGGTCTATAATTGACAGGGTCTGCGCGACTGCCCTTCTTGGGCACAGGCTGCACATTGGCAAGCTTCCAACACTTAGGGACTAATCCAGTCTTCAGTGAGAGGCGGTACAGACGTGTTAAAACAGGGGACAATTCAGGTGCACAGGTTTTTAAAATAATGGCTGGAATTCCATCAGGGCCACTAGCTTTGTTCACGTCCAATGTGCGCAGAACTTTGAGTACCTCTTTCTTTACTTGGAGGAATACTGCACATTTTTTTCAGAATTATTGAAATAGTATTTCATATATATCTTGAGACTGGGTTTTTTTTTCGGAGGGACGTCGCTAGTATTTGCAGAAGGCTACCTTAACAGCTTAACCAGACAATTGTGGGAGCGGAAGGCTCACACCACACTAAAATTTAGCAGCGACCGCCCATGGGCACCCCGAGGGGGGCACTAACCTCGGCCATGGGCCTCGCTGGAGACGTTAATCGAACGTACGTGAGAATCTACCCGCCACGTGCCGGTATCTAACGAACGCGTTCCCTACTGGCAATCGCGACGCGTGTCCTCGCCGGCGAGGACGATATCTCGGTCTGTTGGTGTTGCTTGATGGGGTAAATCGATTTTTTTTTCGTAATTACTTTTCGCTGTATGGGAGGGGGGGTAAAAAATTTTATTATTTTAAAAATCAATTCTTGAATGGGGAACACGACTGACAGGTCAAATCACTCACTTTTATTGAACGTCAAAAACGTAAGCTTGTAGGGGAAATTGTATGAAATACTAAGGTTTGACGTCACAACTTAGTATTGTCAAATGTATACTTTTTTAGTTCCGATTAACTTTGATAATTTGTTAAAAGCGCAAAAGTTACTGTGGCATAATGATAAGCGATTATTTATTAATTACTTCTTTAATGTAAGAGTTTCATAATTTATTTTGAAGTCAGTCGTAGGGTACACGATCAGTATACATCTCTCGACCAATTATCGAGGCAATCGGGGTAGAAACGGCGGAGAACGAGCCAGGACAGACAGACAAAAATGGAATCATCAATACAAAAATTAGGTTCCTACATGAAATAGGATGAATAGGTCTGCGTGTTATATGTTTCTATTAAATTATATTTATTACCACTGTTAATTCTGATGAATGTAACACAAGTGTAAAGCTACTTAAAACGGAGTCAGATCAATGTATGTGACGTTGTGAAATATTCATTTATTATTTATTTATTTATAGGATCGAATGGCATGAAGAAAAATTTGCAATTTTCAGTACAATTTTTTTTGCAATTGTATTGTAAAAATGACAGATCATTGTTAGTACTCTAATCTCCAATGGTCCCATTTAGTCATTTGAACTTAACATGTGACAGGATCGATGGGCATGAAATTGGTTGCCTAACGACGTTTTCTTGTTACTGTAACGGTTAATGTTCCTGCCCTTTAAAACCCATTTCAAAATTCCACCCGGTATTTTTTTTATTTAACAATATTCGTCGTCGTTTCTATACAAAGGACATCAATTGTTGTAAGGCTTGATTTAACAAGATAAACTTACATAAAAAAATAAGTTTGAAGTTAAAATATTCTTACCGTGTATCACTAACCGACGGAGCTGTGTGCACTGCCAACACAGCAGTATGAACGGATTCACGTTGTTTATACCATACTGAAACAAATTGATTTCTATTATTAACAAATCAGACGTTATATGTTTGTTAATGGGCGAGGCCTGCCTTCATATGGAAGTAGAGTGTATGATGTATGTGAATGGAACATCTGAGGACGAGTGTAGGCTTGTATTTGTATCTATAGTGTTACCGCGTATGCAGAACTTCTAGACGAGTAAGCGTGTCATATATGGACTTTGTCTGCGTTCTCTGAGGCATGAAATGAGGTGTTCGTGTACTCGTTAGTACTGCTCTTGCAATGACAGGTGCACGCCTACACGGGATGGGAATTAGGAGCCCGTCCGGCTCGAAGGACCATTATGTAAGGGGTGGGGACTATGAGCCCGGGGGATTGGAGGAAATGACAACACGAGTTCTGGAGCTTTGACAACAACAGTTATTATTAAATCGTTCTTTTAAAAAAATATTTTCGAGATTATAGACACAAGTCGAAGGAGTTCAGCACAATCCCTATGGAAATGCGCATTGTACGGGCACACTATGACGCATACGATACCTATACGGTGTCCACAGGAGTATAGCGAGCATTGAGTGTTTCATTTCATACACTGATCACGACACTCAGTAATGAGGAATGCGACTCAAGGAGGAAATCCGTGGATACGAATATTCGGGACACTTCTTCAAACACGCTCCTAGTGCGGCCTGGCGAGGCGGGAGGCCGCTTGGGCGGGGTCTGCACCTAGGAGGGCGTGTCTTTGTATACAACCACGTGTACGTCGTAGTCATGTCCAGTAGCACAGCTTATGTAATGAACGACACATGTCAACAAGGCGTGTCTGGGTATGTGTGGGCGTGTCTCCACCTAGGCGGGTGTGTTGTGTACCTGTTGCGGCCTGGCGGAGCGCGGCCTCGCGAGGCGCGGGCGCGGGTCGGCCTGCGGCGCGTCCGCCCACACCAGCTCCTGCAGCGACTCCTTGTGGACACGTACGATGTGCTCCACCAGCGGCGGGTATAGCTAGAAAATAGACACGTGACACATAACACACGTATGTTAGATAGAAAACAGGCCTATGTTGAAAAAAATATAGGTCATTTGAACCAACAGGTGACGTATCTAGCACGATATAAGAGCATAAGGTAATAAAATTCAACACTATGCCGGCATTTGTAAGCTTTCCAACTGTGTGCAACGGTTCGTATTCATAAACAATAATATGTATAAAGATTAAAGTCTCCAGAATATTATATGTTATTATTTTTATTTATATTAAAAACGCTATATGACATTTATATCTTTTAAGATTAGCTATAGCTAAGGGGCCATCCATAAAGTACTTTACACGTAAAGGGGGGGGGGAGGGGGTCGACAAAGTGTGACATGGTGTGACAAGGGGTGGGAGGGGTCCTAAGTTTCGTGACATCACATTTCAAAATCTAGAGGTACTAATCGCGTTGGATGAAAAAGATGTTGTGCTCATGTCGTAGCAGTCAGGAAATACTGCAGCAGTGAGATTGTTCCACAAAACTGCAAAAAATCGATGTTAAATTGCAAAACATGTGACGTCACACTAGGGAGGGGGGGGGGGTCTCAGAAATGTGACCACCTGTGACAAGGACGGGGGAGGGCTCAAAAACTCATGAAATTAGTGTGACGTACTTTATGGATAGCCCCTAATTAGTTACAACTAATAATACAAAACTCACAGCTTTACAAAACAGCACTTTCAACGACACCAGATTCATGCCTTCGCCGAGCACGTTCTCGATGATTTCATCAAACTTTGAGCTTGGCACAGAAATCTGAAATAAAAACAAATAATAAATTGTTGCGAAACCTATAGAAAGTGGTAAAAAATTGGCCAAGTGCGAGTCGGACTCCCGCACTGAGGGTTCCGTACAAATTCTATTTTTGACGTATTAAAAAAACTACTGAATAGATTTCGTTCGAACCAATTTTCGTTGGTAGTTTTTATGGTAATGTACATCATATAATTATTTCAATTTTATCATCCTCTCATTTTAGAAGTTAGAGGGGGGGGGACACACTTTTTTTACACTTTGGAAGGGTCTGTCACGCAAAGTATTCACTTTAGAAAAAAGTGATATTAGAAACCTTAATATAATTTTTAAAGACCTATCCATAGATACCCCACACGTATATGTTCAATGAAAAAAATATTTCGAGTTTCAGTTCCGACTATGGGGACACCCCACTTTTTTTATTTTTTTTCTATTTTCTTGTAAAAACCTTGTTGCGGTTCACAGAATACATCTACTCATCAAGTTTCAATAGTATAGTACTTATAGTTTCGGAAAAAAGTGGCTGTGACAGACTGGCGGACAGACAGACAGACAGACATGACGAATCTATAAGGGTTCCGTTTTTTTGCCATTTTGGCTACGGAACCCTAAAAAACGTAAACTTAGTATGTAACAAGACGTACACCCACTTCTTGTTACATATCACTTAAGAAAGAGGGGATCTTTAATGGAAAAGTTGTGCCAGGTGGAGTGACGATTTGCGCACGATGGCTGGCAGAAGCTGGATGCGAGTCGTCGAAATCGGGACTGCGATAGACTGATGATGATGGCCGATGAATTTTCATTTGTTTGGGTGTGCCTGCTAATACAAATGAACGATTCCTCCATCTAACTACTCACAATGTTGACGGCGACCCGTACCTGTGACGTCACATGACGTATGTTGAGCGTGAGCTGCGCCAGCTGCGCCTGCTCGCACAGCGTGACCAGGCCGGAGGAACTGACGTGCTCGTAGTCCGCTACGAGATGCTACACACAAGCGTAGTACTCACAATGTTGACGGCGACCCGTAGCGTGCAGTGGTCGGGCCAGCGCAGGCGCTTGGGCGGGCGCTGTGACGTCACGTGGCGTATGTTGAGCGTGAGCTGCGCCAGCTGCGCCTGCTCGCACAGCGTGACCAGGCCGGAGGAACTGACGTGCTCGTAGTCCGCTACGAGATGCTACACACAAGCGTAGTACTCACAATGTTGACGGCGACCCGTAGCGTGCAGTGGTCGGGCCAGCGCAGGCGCTTGGGCGGGCGCTGTGACGTCACGTGGCGTATGTTGAGCGTGAGCTGCGCCAGCTGCGCCTGCTCGCACAGCGTGACCAGGCCGGAGGAACTGACGTGCTCGTAGTCCGCTACGAGATGCTACACACAAGCGTAGTACTCACAATGTTGACGGCGACCCGTAGCGTGCAGTGGTCGGGCCAGCGCAGGCGCTTGGGCGGGCGCTGTGACGTCACGTGGCGTATGTTGAGCGTGAGCTGCGCCAGCTGCGCCTGCTCGCACAGCGTGACCAGGCCGGAGGAACTGACGTGCTCATAGTCAGCTATTAAGTGCTGCAAACGTAGAAAAATACATTATATTAATGTTGTAGAGGAAACTGTTGTCAAAACTCAAGATGGCCACGACGAGTCATTTTTGGTCCTTCGAGCCGGATTAGTAAAACTAACTCTTCTCACATTTGTATTACCTAAGACTGCGATCGGCATCATTAGCACAAATAAACTTAAAATAAAGGAACAAAAGCACTCGATAGGTAGAGGATAAATCTAATTTCACAGCAACTAACCTTTAGTGCAGAGAAGGCCATATCCCCCATATTGCACTGTGATAGCGTTGTATCCGGCGACAGAGCGTGGCTGAAGTACAGACGCCGAGCGTAGTAGTCCAATTGCTTTGGCTGAAATGACACACATTATCATCAGCCTACAGAGCTCTGCTGCTAGGTTAAATAGCAGTTATATATTGAACAAAATAAACATGGAAATGCTACTGCCCGTCCCTTAGTAGCCTTGGTCCACACCCATGGTAAGAAACGTAGTACCAGGCCAGCAAAACGCTACATTTGGGTACTTATACCCACTATACTGTGACCCACCCATGCCGGGGTTGCACATTTTCCAAGGACACACACCACACAGACACTATATAATTTATTTATTTACCAAAAATATAATATTTAACTTCTTTATATTTCACTTAAATTATGAAGTTCAATAGATTATCTTGCTTTATGATTATCTACAAGAACTGGGCAAACTTTAAGATCTCAACGTGTTAGTCTGCGGAGTCAATGATTCAATTTAGATTCCATTAGTAGCATACATTTTGTTTTTTTAACTTACTGTGAGGTTCTCGGCCTCGCCTTTAGCCACGCCCAGTTCGCAGCCCATGAGCGCAAATCTCTCGAGACTATGTAGGTGCTTGTAGATCAGACTCTCTGTTATTATCCTGAAACATTTCAATACGTATAAAATAGAGGTTTTATTATGAGTTTCATTTTTTTTTATTATGGTATTGGCAGGCAAACGTACAAGAGGTTCGTCTGATGGTAAGTGATCACCGCCAAACAAGGGTCGCAGATGCTTTTACTGCCTTTAAGACCCCAAACCCTCACTAACTGAGCTCTGGCGACACCAGCAGAAACATAGCACAACAGTTACAAAGTGCTACTTCACTGTGGTCTTCTGGAAGGTTTTCTTTGTTTTAAGAGATATACAGGATGACCTTACACACCTAATGGTAAGCGAATGTAAGGTCCAAATGTAGGTTTGAGGTACTTATGGTGGTGAGGTGAGGTTTATTTATGATTTTAATTTTATTTTAACTTACCGTTTCAACTTGATAACTGGCACATGATGATTTTGTAGTATATAACTTGGTCCTATGAATACTATTTCACGAAGTTTCGCTGTGTCAAAGAATCTGTAAATAAAAAAAAACAAATTAGAGGCATATAATTTTTTTCCAAAAACACGATAATACAAGCTAAATGCTTCGTATAACAATAAAACGATTGTAATTTTTCATCGTAGCTCTAATTAAAACAGAATTACGTTATTTACGTATTCCAGTAAATGGACCGCAACCAAATAGGTACATTTGTTAACCACTATGAAACCTTTGCAATACCAATCAATACTTTCTTACAACATTAATTTTTTAACAAAGAACCACAGCTAATCTTCAAAGGAAGCATGAAGTTTTCAATCAGTGCGTCCTACCCGTCATGACTTATGGAGTTGAAACGTGTACACTTACGGCACGGCTGGTTCACAAGTTTAAAGTCGCTCAGCGGGCTATGGAAAGAGCTATGCTAAGCGTTTCTCTGCGGGATCGCATTCGAAATGATGTGATCCGGCAGAGAACTAAGGTCATCGCCATAGCTCATCGGATTTGCAAGCTGAAGTGGTAGTTGTAAGTATGGCCAGCCATATAAGCCGCAGAACCAACACATGTTGGGGTAAACGAGTGCTTGAGTGGTTACCGCGTTTCAGCAAGTGTCCCAAAAAGCGCATAGCAGGACGCCCTCAGGCCAGGTGGAGGGACGATCTGCGCAAGATGGCTGTCAGTAATTGGATGCGAGTCACGGAGAATCGGGCGGAGTAGGGATGCCTAAGGAGAGGCCTATGTCCAGCAGTGGACTGCGATAGGCCGATGATAATAATGATGATGATTAACCATAGCTATCTCGCAAAATTTATATTCATCAAATTCAAAATACATCCTGTTACGACTTCTTTTAGTGTCAGTCAACTAGCGGCCGCCAGCGACTCCGTCCGCATGGGTTTCGTTTCCGTACACAGTGTGACTATAGATAGACTGCTAAAGATTTTGTCAATTCGAATCGAACCAGATATTACTGTTAAAAATACTCCGAGCGCACTAATGAGTTTGAGTTATAAGTAAAACAAACGAATCAGGTGAACCAACCATGCATGATTATGGGCTGTCATTAAAACCTCTTATACAATCGAGAAAAAATCTCGTCATCGCGGTTAAGGCGAACTCGCGTTTCGCAATGTCTTACCGCCATCTGTTATGCCAAATGTGCACTAATCTTAAATTGACGTTAACTGTTACTGAGATTAGCGCGTTCAAACCAATCTGGATCAGGATATTACACGTGTTATTGTGAGTTAACCATGAAAGATAGACATATGCTGTAAAGGGATATTTTTGAGGCCATTTTATGAAGAATATTTCCGTCATACATGATTTTGATGTAACTTTAACCATTAAAGCTGCACACGCGACTGAAGCTTAAGAAATGGAGTAAATTCTCCCGTTTTCCCCACATTTCCCTTCACTACTCTGCTCCTATTTATTGTAGCGTGATGAAAAGTATCCTATAATATGCCCAGGAGTATAAAGAATAATTGTACCAAGTTTCGTCAAAATCCGTCCAGTAGTTTTTGTTTCTATAAAGAACATACAGACAGACGGACAGACAGACAGACAGACAAAAATTTTACTAATTGCATTTTTGGCATCAGTATCGATCACTAATCACCCCCTGATAGTTATTTTGAAAAAATATTTAATGTACAGAATTGACGTCTCTACAGTTTTATTATAAGTATAGATAGATTAGTACCTTAATACTTTTAATTTTTATGAAAAAGTCCTAAGCTGAAGCAAAAACACGTGTCGTATATTTTGTTATGTGTGTGGCGTAGAAGTTTATGCTAATTAATAAAATTATCCTTGAACATTCATTAACATCCGTCATTTGGCTTCCAAATAATACGCAAAATTTGTAATTTGAAAACAGCGCAACTAAGTAACATAAATTTTCAAATCATTTTCTCTAAAAAAATATCAGTCCTGAGGCACATTATACAGGGTGATAGGTAATGCGATACATTCCTTGAAAGGGGTTGAAGTAGAGCTTATTTGCAATCATTTAGGTCATATAACACCGTGTCCGAAACTTGCTCATTTCTGAGTAATTCAAGATTTTAGTGTTAATTGAAAATTCTTTTTGGAAAGCTAATGAACCAAGAAAGTTTATTATGTAATTTGTACGCAACACTCCATACAGTTTTTTTTGGAAATTCGTCGTTTATTTACCATTAACATTAAATTTTGGCAAAATTATTCATAGTTTTTTTAGCTTTTACTTTAGTAATGACGTTTTTTTCTTGCAAATTTTTATTTAAAATATCGTACTTATCATTTAGCTATACGAATACAACAAAAAAACTAACATTTTGCTGTTTTCTTCACTACAAGGTAACATTGTAACCCAAAAACTGGAGAATTTTCAAAAAACACTAAAATCTTGAATTACTCAGAAATGAGCAAGTTTCGGACACGGTGTTATATGACCTAAATGATTGCAAATAAGCTTTACTTCAACCCCTTTCAAGGAATGTATCGCATTACCTATCACCCTGTATTGATGTGACTTCAAAGTAAATAAAGCATGGACACCGAATCGAAGAAGTTAAAATAAACATAACAGACCCGTTGGTCTAGTGGTCAGAGACCCTGGCTTCCAAACAATGGGTCTCGGGTTCGAATCCCGGTAGGAGGAAATGTTTGTGTGATGGACATCGACATTTGTATTTCGAGTCATTGATGTTTATGAAAAGTATTTTATTTAGTATGTCTATCCGTTCCTAGCATCCATAGTACAAGCTGCAAGCTTAGTTTGGTTTGGAGCTGGGCAATAGGTGTGTTAGTCCAAGGCATTTATTTATTTATACCTATTGCAAATTGTCAATAGTTCTATACACCTCCAATTTTGCAGAAATGTAAACACTTTATTACGTCAGCAGAGGACTTTGTATCTGGGTCACCCAACAAAAACAATTGAACTGCTGACGCTAATACAGTGTTATGCATAAGACCTGATTATTATATTATACGCAATCTTAAAACTTGTCATTAGCTATACAAAGAAATACACGTTTGCTATTTCATTTCCGCCCGTAGTCAAAACATTTAAGTACTGACGACACGCTTGGTGTAATAATAATAATAAACAAATGCCTTGGACTTACACACCAATTGCCTAGCCCCAAACTAAGCTCGAAGCTTGTCCTATGGAAGCTAGGGAACGGAGAGACATACTTTTAATACTTTTATAAACATCCATGACTCGAGTACAAATGCCGATGTTCACACAAACATTTGCCCCTAGCGGGATTCGAACCCGCGACCCTCGGTTTTGTAGCCAGGGTCTCTGACCACTCGACTAACGGGCCCGTCAAAATGGTCAAGAAGTTGACTATTAGACCAAGAGCAAATGCCTACATCCTGCAGTAGGCTACGATAACGATAACACTCACTAGAGCATTAAAAAACTTAAAAGCAGAGTAACTTAATGTGTTATTCTAATAACGCATTCATTTTACTACATTACACAAGAGCCATTTCATATATTATCATAATATTATGATAATTATAAATGAGTGATTACTGTAAGCATACTTTCACTGCGCTATGAAGACATTTATGTAATGAGAAATCAAGATGAATAAGATAATACGTGTGGAATTAAAATAAAGCAATGTTTATATTTTGTGAGAAATTCTTCAATGACATGTGAAGCAATAAAACATTTTTTGTTCATAGTAGCATATATCTCGAATTGCTGTAATGTATTAGTTAAGTCAATCTAAAGAGTTAAAAGGCAATAACAATTAAATATATTTATTTATTCATCTGACGATAATAGTCTGATGTCTTCGTATTTATTAAAAACATTGCAAACATTGCCTGTCGCAAGTCATTGATAGGCTAGGCTTATTTCCGCCTGCCGATTTTTTTCTCGCATCCAATGATTGTCAATTTGCGTATTAGTGCTAAGCTACAATGCTCCATTGGTTTCTAACATTACAAAAATATCAGCATCCTAGCGCTTGTCCCGGTCGCATCCTCGGCCATTGCCTTGGAGTCCAGGGTCCGCTTTCCTGCTCTAAAAATATCTACACTTTTGCCCAAAGATTATAAAGAGGAAAGATTGTGAAGAATAAACTCAAAAACGCAGGCGGAAGGCTAGTTTCCAATATATTGTGTTAATTATGCCCAACACTTTCGTAAAAGTAGCACAACTAATGTTTTTAAATGTAAAAATACTCCCTAATTTAGGAAGGTAGGAACCTACTTTGGACAAAGTAACAAACCTGAGTCTAGACAAAGTAACATATACATAACACTCGACAGGATACGCTGGGCAAATTCTAGTAATGATACGTATACAATCTATACTTATAATAAATCTGTAGAGAGGTCAATTCTGTACATTAAATATTTTTCCAAAATAACTATCAGGGGGTGTTTAGTGATCGATACTGATACCAAAAATGCAATCAGTAAAATTTTTGTCTGTCTGTCTGTCTGTCTGTCTGTCTGTCTGTCTGTCTGTCTGTATGTTCCTTATAGAAACAAAAACTACTGGACGGATTTTGACGAAACTTGGTACCATTATTCTTCATACTCCTGGGCATATTATAGGATACTTTTCATCACGCTACAATCAACAGGAGTAGCGTAGTGAAGGGAAATGTGGGGAAAACGGGAGAATTTACTCCATTTCTTAAGCTTCAGTCGCGTGTGCAGCCTTAATGGTTAAACTCACATAAGAACCATGTATGACGGAAATGTTCTACATAAAATTGCCTAAAAAATATCCTCCAACAGCATATGTCTAGCTTTTATGGTTGACTCACAATAACACGTGCAACTCAAGATCCAAATTGGTTTGAACGCGCTAAGCTCAGGAACTACTGGTTCGAATTGACAAATCATTTTGTGTTGGATAGTCCACTTACCACTTACCATTTGTCGAGGTAGGCTTTAATTAAGCTATTGTATATTCCTTTATTTTATCATTGTAATTGTGCTAGCGAACTATTTAGTTCAAAAATGTGCCGATAGATGGCGCACCTCGCTAGAGGCGCGGCCGCGGATCTGAATCGCGGTGAACAGATGATTTCTCAAATGTATAAGGTCTCCAGATTATTGCTTATAAAGATAAGCGTATTTCGTCACTTAGTTTGCCACTTTTTACTATCCTGACCTGAGTAATTAGTCCTATTAGAGCGTGCAAGGCAAGTTGACTGCATTATAGACCGTTGTTTTATTCAGCTATTTTTAGTAAGACTGTGTGCGGAAATCGTAACCAACGCGGACGGAGTCGCTGGCGGCCGCTAGTATCTAATAAAAGAGCTTATTGTCAGCAACACAATGAACAGACCGTTGAGATAAGTCCATTCTGGCTAATAATGCGTTACACAACGCACAATGTTACATACACAATGCCATTCAGGAGTACGAAGTTTGTTTTGTAGACATAACAATATTGTAATGCGAACAGAGCTGTAACTATTTTAGTGCAGGTATTAGCCTATAATTTATTAGGAAACATATTGATACAAATTACATGTTTTCTAACTCTAACTCGACTTGACAAAAATCTAACGGCCGCACGCGACTCCGTCCGCGTTGTTTTCAGATCCCTTTTTTTCGTAATAAAAGGCAGCCTATGTTTTATCTGTGCCAATGTCTGTGATTGTGCCAAATTTCATCAAAATCGGCTGGGAGGTTGAAGCGGGCAATCGAAACAAACAGACAGACGGACAGAGTTACTTTCGCATTCGCATCTATACTAATCTATACTAATATATAAACCTGGAGAGTTGTTTGCCAGTACGTTGTTTGTGGAGAGTTGTTGTTTGAACGCGATTAGCGCGTTCAAACAAACAACTGCGGATCCGATTTGAAAATTATTTTTGCATCATATTTTATGTGCAGAAACCGAAAACCACGCGGACCAAGTCGCGTATAAGCAATAAGCGTGCAAGCTTCTAATCTCCACGTCAGATTAACTTTTGTGATAATATTTCCACGTTTCCCGTCTTATCAAAATCGTCACCGTATTACGCAAGCCTTAGTCAACCTTAGCACTATCGGCAAGTTACATCACATCTACATGACGACGGTATCGATTAATCACAGTCGGCAAGATATCAAAGCCTCAATGTCAGCGGAAGGCACGCAAATACGACTTGAAAAGTTGAAACGCCATTTACAATTCCATCGTAGAAACGAGTGCGATGGAGCGAAATAATTAAGATGTCTCGCCATTAAATTAAGTCGACAGCGATTGGCAAATGCTTTTTTTTCTTTAGTGAACACGTTGGATTTACAACAATTAACTATCGAGCCTGTTGGCGTTCACTAATAGACGTAGGCTTCCCCCAGGAGTGGGAATGCCCATAGTGACCACTCTGGGTTGCTGAACTCAGTAAAGTCGAATTAACTAACCAAGAAATCAGTTGCAGGTATTCTTTAGCTTCTTACGACAACGACCCAATGGGAATAAATGTTCTATTCTAGTCCTAATATTCTTATCATACCGCGTAAAGTTTGTCTCTTAAACAATGCTTTAAATTGTAGAATGTCCCCCCGGCCGGGTTATACGAGAGACTAGTTTTTTTATGTTATAGGGAGGCAAACGAACAAGAGGGTCCCCTGATGGTAAGACACCGCTGCGCTGAACATCAACAACTGCACATATTTTCCCAACTGAGCTCACCTTACCAGCTGAACCATAACACAACAGTTCCGAAGTGCTACTTCACTGTGGTCTTCTGTAAGGTAGAGGTACATGCCTAGACGAGCGCCGCCTTTGAGTGGAAGTTCCACATAGCGGTACAATTATGTATATTGTTGTAAGATATGTATGTAGATATCCATCAACAGCATAAGTGTACTGTGTGCCAAAATTAATCGCATCGGTGGCCACCACCAGTCTCGTTCTCAATAATCCCTCTACCGTTCTCCCAATGGGCCCGGATTTGATCGGTGAAGCCATCACCTGCTGAGTCCTACGGCTACCTACTATTCTAGAGATAGATACTAATCATACTCACAGTGTGAGCACGTATTGCATGAAGTCGTCGAGGTCCTGGTCGCTTCCGTCGAGGTAGACGTGCAGCTTGCGCAGGCGCTTCCTGAACACGCGCGCGACGTACAAGCTCTTCTCGAGCTGCTTCGTCCGCAGTCTTAGTATCTCTCTGGAAAGACACATACATTGCTTGCTTACACAGTCAAAGATATAGGTACCTACTAATTGAAAAGGCCTAACTGATGAGTTTTTACCGCGGCGTCTCTTCTCCAGCAGGCCATTCACGTCGAGGCGCTGGTAGTGCGAACAAAGTTTTGACGTGCAAAAGAATTTACTAAGTGAAACAAATAGCTGAATATATTTTTTATTTTATTTCATTACAAAGAAAGTTTTATCCCACTTGATAAACTAATATGCCCACTGCCCATGCCATCTGGGGATGGTCTGGTTTATCGATCTCGATTGGTCTCCCACATATCTTGTTAGGCCGGGGGCCCCGAAGGAAGGACCGGACACGTGTCCGAGGCAAGAGCCCTGATCCCTCCCTCCACATGGCTATGTAGTAAGAGGTAGTATTCTTGACATGAGAGCGATGGAAACCACAAGAGAAGAGTGGGTGGGTAGTGAGTGCTGATCGTCTGTAGTTCCTAGCTCCACACACTGGGCCGGCTGAGGTGCTCCAACACGCACCTCAGTGGAGCACGCTCTAAGCTGGGTACTCACTTGCGCCCCTCGTACAGCAGGATGGCGCTGCGCCAGTGCCGGCAGGTGGACATGGCCGCCATCGCGTCCTCCACGCTGAGGTGCTCCAACACGCACCTCAGTGGAGCACGCTCTAAGCTGGGTACTCACTTGCGCCCCTCGTACAGCAGGATGGCGCTGCGCCAGTGCCGGCAGGTGGACATGGCCGCCATCGCGTCCTCCACGCTGAGGTGCTCCAACACGCACCTCAGTGGAGCACGCTCTAAGCTGGGTACTCACTTGCGCCCCTCGTACAGCAGGATGGCGCTGCGCCAGTGCCGGCAGGTGGACATGGCCGCCATCGCGTCCTCCACGCTGAGGTGCTCCAACACGCACCTCAGTGGAGCACGCTCTAAGCTGGGTACTCACTTGCGCCCCTCGTACAGCAGGATGGCGCTGCGCCAGTGCCGGCAGGTGGACATGGCCGCCATCGCGTCCTCCACGCTGAGGTGCTCCAACACGCACCTCAG
Source organism: Nomophila noctuella (assembly GCA_958496325.1). Lineage (NCBI taxonomy): Eukaryota > Metazoa > Arthropoda > Insecta > Lepidoptera > Crambidae > Nomophila > Nomophila noctuella. Next base: position 10,754,772 of record OY292504.1, read on the forward strand.
TGGAGCACGCTCTAAGCTGGGTACTCACTTGCGCCCCTCGTACAGCAGGATGGCGCTGCGCCAGTGCCGGCAGGTGGACATGGCCGCCATCGCGTCCTCCACGCTGAGGTGCTCCAACACGCACCTCAGTGGAGCACGCTCTAAGCTGGGTACTCACTTGCGCCCCTCGTACAGCAGGATGGCGCTGCGCCAGTGCCGGCAGGTGGACATGGCCGCCATCGCGTCCTCCACGCTGAGGTGCTCCAACACGCACCTCAGTGGAGCACGCTCTAAGCTGGGTACTCACTTGCGCCCCTCGTACAGCAGGATGGCGCTGCGCCAGTGCCGGCAGGTGGACATGGCCGCCATCGCGTCCTCCACGCTGAGGTGCTCCAACACGCACCTCAGTGGAGCACGCTCTAAGCTGGGTACTCACTTGCGCCCCTCTTACAGCAGGATGGCGCTGCGCCAGTGCCGGCAGGTGGACATGGCCGCCATCGCGTCCTCCACGCTGAGGTGCTCCAACACGCACCTCAGTGGAGCACGCTCTAAGCTGGGTACTCACTTGCGCCCCTCGTACAGCAGGATGGCGCTGCGCCAGTGCCGGCAGGTGGACATGGCCGCCATCGCGTCCTCCACGCTGAGGTGCTCCAACACGCACCTCAGTGGAGCACGCTCTAAGCTGGGTACTCACTTGCGCCCCTCGTACAGCAGGATGGCGCTGCGCCAGTGCCGGCAGGTGGACATGGCCGCCATCGCGTCCTCCACGCTGAGGTGCTCCAACACGCACCTCAGTGGAGCACGCTCTAAGCTGGGTACTCACTTGCGCCCCTCGTACAGCAGGATGGCGCTGCGCCAGTGCCGGCAGGTGGACATGGCCGCCATCGCGTCCTCCACGCTGAGGTGCTCCAACACGCACCTCAGTGGAGCACGCTCTAAGCTGGGTACTCACTTGCGCCCCTCGTACAGCAGGATGGCGCTGCGCCAGTGCCGGCAGGTGGACATGGCCGCCATCGCGTCCTCCACGCTGAGGTGCTCCAACACGCACCTCAGTGGAGCACGCTCTAAGCTGGGTACTCACTTGCGCCCCTCGTACAGCAGGATGGCGCTGCGCCAGTGCCGGCAGGTGGACATGGCCGCCATCGCGTCCTCCACGCTGAGGTGCTCCAACACGCACCTCAGTGGAAGAAGGGGCAGCGTGCCCCATTCCGGTGACATCTGGAACAACACTACAGTTACAGCACAACTCACGTGATGTCCTTTCTTGTTGTTCAGGTTTATAGTCAGTGTCACGCAACGATTGCGAAGCAATTTTGGCGTTGTCGGAAATCACAATTGCCTTAAAAAATTTACATAAGGATACAGGGTGCAACTTTGAAATGGGTTTTGAAGGGCAAGTAGATCAATCGTTTTAATTACAAGAAAATAAGTTATGAAATCTATGGATGAAACGTATTTACTCGACCAGGTTTTGAGCCCTGGTTTTTCCTTGCAAGTACGTAAACCAGGTATGCGCCCGAAAAACTTGCAAGACCTTTAAAGTATTTTACTATAACGCACCCAAGCGTCTGTCAGACTCAGACCGCGCCGAGTCTTTCAAGTATTTAGAGCCCTTTAACAAAGTAGAAGAAAATTAAAACTTAACTCTATTAGAATAAGGAACATAATCGTATAAGCTAAATGAAAAACTTTAAAACCATCAAGTATTTTTTTTGCCAATGCCTTTATAACTCTTATGTGTATGGACATAAGGTTTAATTTCAAATAAAATACCTTGAAAGTATTTTCCTGATCTTGGCTTGGACTGGATACTTTCGTCTTTTGGCTCGCTCTAAATCAAGCAGAGTGAGTGAGATAGATAGCCCACTGTCGTGCGTGGGTTGAATTGTTTGAGGTTGGTTGAATTGTTTGAGGTTGGTTGGCTGGCTTCTTGCTAACAGATGTCGTTGCTTTTTATAGTAAGTTTTAAATGTGTAACTCGCGGTGACGAGATTTTTTTTCTGTTTATAGACCTTCCGCCGAGACACATTGACAAATTTTAAATTAAAATAAAACATATTAATATAAAAATGTAGTGTATGTATGTATAGTGAAAAACAACAGAAAAAACAACAAAAAAGTAAAGGTTTCTTATTGAGTAAATCGGTTCGCGGGCGAACATAGTTTGAGTTTCAAAACTTTTTTACTTGCGTACTTTGAAAGTATTTTACTTGCATACTTTGAAAGTATTTTACTCGCTGGTATGGTCTGCATGCGATTACGGGCGTTATGGTTACGTCATAAAGTCAATTTTCCTATGCACTTAGAAAAAACTTGGAAGTATTTCAAAACCTGGTTTTCGTACTTGGTATTTGTTGGCTGGCGTACCAGGGCGCCCTGGTACGGGATTTTACAAGTACGACTCATGCCTAATGAAATCTTGCCTAACAACATTTTACTTGTAACTGCAACGGTTCATATGCCTGCCCTACAACACCCAATTCAAAATTCCACACAAATACATGTATCAATCCATTAATTTACACAGTAGTTATATAGACACAAAAGTATGATTACATTTATGGGCTTAAAACATAGAAATATCTTAATCCATCAAGCCAATTAAAACTAAACTCAAACAACCTTTTTTTTAAAGAAACACTTCTTGAAATTCACTTCTTTCCATGCAAAATGTATCATGTAACTAACGCACAACTCTCACAACCATATCGGTCATAACACAAATTACTATTTCAAGTTTTTTATTTAAAATGTTAATTTATAGTTAAACAGCTATCATCATTATGTATGTACAATGACTATGTAATACCTACTTAGTATATAAACTGTCTATTTTGCAATAACAAATGTGGTTGTTGTGACAGAATGTCAAGATTAGCATGCAAGCGAGAAAATAACTAAAATGACAAAATGTGTTTAGATTAAAGAACCCTTCATAGTGTAATTTTCTTTAAAACTAATAATCAACTGAATAAGAGTGAATACTGGTTTAGTATTTTGATGACTGTACACAAATTCAACAGTCTCGTTAATTTGATACCATGTAGTAAATTAGGTCATATCATATGTCAACAATGTAGTCAAATGTTTCTTCATGCCTACATAACAATGGATGAATTCAGGTTTTCTCCACTTAACAAAGCTTTGTTGACATATACAATGAAATTCACTCACTTGGCAAGTCTTATTTTCAACCAAGTGCCAACGACTTATGAAATAAAATTGTATTTTGATAATGTAAAAATAAAGCATACTGTGTTTTTGTCCACAGTTACTTCTTGGCAGTTAATGATTTGATTAAAACTTTTTAGAAAATTCAAAAAACTTCTAACAAACTTACACTAGATATTTTTTTCTTTTTAACATAACTTTTTAAATAACTGAACTAGGTATGACAAGGAATCACCTGCTAATGGAGGAGTTATTTAAACTTTATTTTATTTTTAGGGTTCCGTAGCCGAAATGGCAAAAAAACGGAACCCTTATAGATTCGTCATGTCTGTCTGTCTGTCTGTCTGTCTGTCCGCCAGTCTGTCACAGCCACTTTTTTCCGAAACTATAAGTCCTATACTGTTGAAACTTGGTGAGTAGATGTATTCTGTGAACCGCAACAAGGTTTTTGGACGAAAATAGAAAAAAAATTAAAAAAGCGGGGGGTCCCCATAGTCAGAACTGAAACTCGAATTTTTTTTTTCATTGAACACATACGTGTGGAGTGTCTATGGATAGGTCTTTAAAAATTATGTTAAGGTTTCTAACATAATTTTTTTCTAAAGTGAATACTTTGCGTGACAGACCCTTCCAAAGTGGAAAAAAGGGTGTCCCCCCCCCTCTAACTTCTAAAATAAGAGGATAATAAAATTGAAATAAATATATAATGTACATTACCATAAAAACTACCAACGAAAATTAGTTCGAACGAAATCTATTCAGTAGTTTTTTTAATACGTCAAAAATAGAATTTGTACGGAACCCTCAGTGCGGGAGCCCGACTCGCACTTGGCCAATTTTTTTTTTAAAATTCAATTCTATTTCATTAAATTTGACATGCTTTATGTCAAAACAAAATACTCATAATTTCTTTAAAATCTCAACATTTTTAATAAGTATAAACATGAATAATAAACTTCCTCCAAAAATAATCTTTTAAATACCCCCCTGAGCAATTATGCAGTTAAATGTAGATAGAACTTTTTCAATGACATACCTAACTGAATAATGTCCCTTCACCAAAATACCCTTCAAAGGTTAAATGGTTAACTATATACAAAGACCAAGGTCAGTGCATCATTATGAAATCAATACTCATACCCAATTTTCACCTTTCTCCATATCGGAATAAAATGCGTTTTACTATTACGCGCGGAATTTTCACGTTCATACCACCAACCAAGGCCGAATGAACAATTATCTCGCGGAAGTTTTTTCACCAGATAAGGTGTACGCACGTAAAATAACAAAACTCAGCTGTTTCACCAAAGGCGTGACGACATAACAGCTGTTTTTCGAGAAAGTGGGTTAACAATAAAAACACAAATAATTAATGACAACTCGACTTTACGCCATTGCCAAAACTTATAATTCTTGATTAAGTAATAAAACAGACACAAAATTTCACAGTAGCTATTTAATTATGGATTTGCGACGAATACGAGTACAAAGAAAGGTCAATTGAAATAATCCACGTACCTCGTTCTGTGTTGAATCGTTCGCGTAGGAAGGATATTCGTGCCTTCCTCTGAAGAAATGCAGTTTACAGCACACTTATCCAATCACAAAGAGAAAGTGACTGCAATTTATTAATTTAAAGTTCCATTGTTGCTCGCTCGCAGTTTTGTCGCGCAAAATACGAATACGATACGAAAACGACTGGACTGGATATGTTCGGATACTTCGGATTGTTTTTAATATTTCACGCAAAACAAATACAGATAACAGGTTCTTTTGCACTATTACAGTTATATTATATATATTTTTAAAGTATTTTTTTGTAAAAACAATGTTTCAAATTATTTTGAACTAGATAGTATAGTTTTTAATAAAACAAAATTTTAATTTAACATGAATGAATTTCTAGTCTTATTGACTAATACGGTCTGTGTATCCAAGTAGCGACCTTGAAAGTATCCAAGTAGCGACCTTGAAAGTGACAGCTACATAAAGCTGAGTGTACGTCAGAGAGCTTTGTTCAGTTTTTATTATTTTACTTAAAAATTCAAACCAAAAATTATTTAAAAAAATGCCAACGTACCTTGCTCCGCTTCAAACTTCTGTTTTTTTGTCATGACATCACTATATCTCGAGTCATCAGATCATGACCAAAGATTTAAAATCACCGTTGTAAACAAATATTCATTAATTTTTATGAAGTGTACGTCAGTTGATTGGTAGTTCAATAAACTATGATAATAGCTTTTAATGTAAAGTTTGTGAACAGAGGAAGCTCGTATAATGACGTTCATACATGTTTATTTTACTAAATAGAAAAACTTTTACCATTTTTTTAAACTTTTTTTTTCTGTAATATTACATTACCAATACCATTAACATTATCTTATTTTATTCCTGCTATGTAGTCAAATATTTCCCCGAGCTTTGACATTTCCTCTTATCTAGTCCAAGCTTTACCGATTCCTTTTCCGTCCGTGCAGCGTGCAGGCAACACTGATTGAAAAAATGGCGGCCAAAAATCAATTTTGAATTGTGACAGCAAGTTGTGCGAATTTTTGTCATGATCTTATTAAATTATTTACCGGGTAAATAATACCTTAATATTCATTATTTTTAACCGGCAATGGTGATATATAAGCCGGTTTTCATAATTTGTTGAGTAATTGCGCGTAATTTGTCGTATAAGGTGCAAAAAATCGTTTTCGAGTGGCTATTGTGGTCGATGATGTAAGATATTGAAGGTCTCGCTAGGCTTTTGTGTATGTTGTAGTTGTGTACTGTTTTCTTGTGAACTCTGAAGTATTCGTGATGGAGGGCGAGGAAGGAGGGTTGGGCAACCCGGAGAAGGATGAGTGCGAGAGTAGCACCCACTCTACGCCTCAAGAGCATAAATCTTTTGCTGAAATGGCAAAAGATAAACTAGACAGTGGTAAGCAATTTAAATACATAACTTGGCCCTTATGAAATGTACCTATTATTCTCATTTTAACAACTGAGAATTACAACTAGGAGTAACACTAAAACATCATTATTTGAAATCTTATTAAGAATCTATCAATTAATAAGGTACTTCTGTTTATCAAACAATAAAAACTTTTACTACCTTCCCTTATTGGAATTAGAATCAGTGCATAAAATCCAATAAGTAAATTGAAGTGTTATCAAATGTTATGTATTTAGGTACCTTAAATGATGACTTTGAGCTCTATCAGATAAGCTCTCTGTGTAATACACATAGAACAATAAAGTAAAAAGTAATCAAAAGTTTTGGGGTGCGTCTGACTTTTACATTACTCTTAAATTAAATAAAATGTGAAAACATCAATCAAATATTAAGTTAATATTGATAGCACATTACCTATTTGGAAGAAATAAGAACCTAAATGAAAAGTGAAAATCTAAATTCACAGTTTGGTAATTTAAAGATTTTTAGATGAAACTCTTACATGGTTACTTAGCTATTGAAATATCAGGTAAAAATCTGATAACCATGATTGTCATGTTAAACTATAAGTGAATTGAATAAGTAGTAATGTTATGCTAACATTTAATATTATTAATTTACTTTTAAAAAGTTGGCTTTTAATCAGGTAAATGAGGTACTTGTAATCAATACAATTTAATTTGTATTGATTACAAGTACCTAATTATTAATTACCTACCTAATTATATAAGTAATTATTAAAAAGAAGAAATATGGATCAATGAAGAGGCAAATGTACTAACACAAATAAAGGAGATTACACCATTTTTTTATCAGTATAAAAACTGTAATTTTTTTTTTATCTGTATAATAAGATAGATTATACAAGTTATATTTTACTTACTACAGTCTGTCTTGCAAGTGTATTTAAGTTATAATATTGTTATTTTATACAATAGCGGGACGGGAGCTCCGCAGACGTCTACCGATGGCAGGCCAGCTTGGGGCTCATCTGATGCATCCCCGCCGCCTCCTCTTACATTCCACGCCAACCCAACAGACTGACGTTGTGTTGATATTCCCTAAGGGTATGTTCATTTTGCATTATTTATTTAAAAATATAATTTTTGTGGTAGGTATATACTTTTACATAAAATGGCATGTCAGTCTAAACATTTTGGACTTTGTATGTATGTTTTTCCATTTTATTGGGACAATAAGAGCTATTTAACCGAAAGTGTTTTTTTTATTGAGTGACCATACTTTTGAGTTACGTGTTTTTATTTAATGGATTGCAAGTCCCAGTCGCCGACTGGCATTCCTCTCTGTTCCACGCCATGGACCCGGCACCGACACTTTAAGTTATTGAACAGATTTTTAGTCGGTATGTTAATTTGTAAGGCTAAACATCTAGGATAAATGATTATTGTTTTAACTCAACTCCCCTTCCGCCTTCTTCAAGGCTCAAAAAGGTCATGGCTTTTTAATAAAAATACTCAAATACGATAAGCTACCAACAAGAAATCAAACCTTGGACATGGACATTGATCACAGGCATCGCGCTATCTTGCGCGCTATTTTATTGCCTTTACGAGTCCATTTAGAGAAAATATTATACACAACACACAATAAAAAACCACACAAATGCTATATTTCCTTCATTCATTGAAAATTTATGAGATGTGTACAAATGTAGTAGAGTATAATGGCTCATTTCACAAGGCAGTAAAACGCTACTCCATTCTTATTCAAAGAAATGCCACGTTTACGAGTGAGTTGAATCTATGAATTGGAATTAGGTTGGTGACCTCTGACCCATTAGATATAATGGCAATTCATTGGCGATGTCAATAAATCACGGGTGTCATCCATCAGGTTTAATGGTAAGGCATTGATGGACAGACACTAAGTTGTGGGAGGAGCTCGATGGCGCAGTTGTTAGCGTGCTCGACTTGCGATTACTAAGTTTGGCAATTTTCGAAGAGGATGGGTGACCAAAAAATTCATCTCGAGCTCCTCATTGCTTGAGAAGGCACGTTAAGCCGTTGGTTTTGCGCCTGATCTCGTTACGGTGTCGTGTCAGACTACTGCCCTACCGATCTGTGATAGTGTGGGCATAGGGAGTGGACCTCTGCTTATATGCACTCACTTGTTTTTGATCGTAAGATTGGCCACCATTGTCGGAAAATGACCGAACGTCGGAAGGATAGTAGTGGTATAAGTATAAGTTTTATGGGGTGGGTGGGAACTACAAAAACAAGTTGTTCCAAACTTTAACATTAAAACCACTAATGTCAACTCAGATAGTTTGTCTACACAATGAAAGAATAAGTTTCTCACTTGTTCTTTGTTAAGTTCTGCCGAATGAAAAAACTTTTGGTATCAAGGTACGAAGGCAAGCAAAACCATTATGCAAACAGCCCCTTATTATGTCACTTTAGTAGAACAGCTGAAAAATTAAGATCTACGAATGTAATTTGCCGAAACTTGGCAAGACTTTAAGGCTTCAAGCATAAATCGTAACGAAAATAGACGGCTAGATATGCTCGCGTGATCGTTCCTAAGGCGAAACGTTCTGCCTGTCAGCTGTACGTATCTACTGAATTTACCAAAGGCGCAGTAAACAGTGAAGGTTGAATGTAATCAATTTCATGTCTTGGAACGATTGGTTCGGTGCTCGGTAGTTTTGGGGCGATTGTTAGGTAATCGCTGTTACAGATCTGGCTCGAAGGACCACAAATATTCATGCTTATGACACAAATATTCTTATAAGTCATGGTGTATCATGTGGTTTCGTAAATTATCACATACTTTGAACTTTACGTAACCTTGAAACTTTGTGATAACACTTTTCATCTTCAATCTGTGTGGTGGTATTTTTGCAGAGTGGCTAACCTATTGATGTTAAATCTGCTAGCATATACATAGAATCCACCAATAACACCCCATCACATAAATAAATCTAGAATGTCATTTATTAACGCGACAATATTTTATTGAACGAAATAAGTATCGCAAAAGTTCCACATGTTACGTCTAAGTTTGAATAGAATAACTCACTATAAATGATCGATTCGACGTGAAAGTTTGTCTGTCAACCCGAGGAAGTCGTGGCCATTCATCAATAGATTATCCTCGCTAAAGCTTTTCGCTCCAACAAGGCGAAACTTGAAGTGGGCACGCGATGACTACGATAGCTGAATTTGTATCACACTAAGTGAGTTCAGAAGTTGTATAATAGTTGGATAGTTATTACGAACTTGAGAAATGATGAATAAGTACTACGTAATTGTATGGAATATGGATGTGGCATTTTAAAACGTAAGGGTTGTTCAAAAAATCTTTGTAGCGTACGTACGGTGTTTTTGGTTTTATTTAATACTAGCGGGCCGCCCCAGCTTCGCACCGGTGCACACGTATTCACCCGCATCCCGAAGGCACTTCTTCCCGTAGTGGGAACAAAAGTAGGTACCCTATGTTCACCGGGAATAGTGTAGCTAGCCAACAGTGTAAGAATTATTCAAATCGTAGTTTTTGAGTTTATTCGTTACATACAAAAATACAAAACTTTCCTCTTTATAATATTACTAGCGACCCGCCCAGGCTTCGCACGGGTGCAATGCTGTTACTGGATACATAACATAATAACTTTCCTCTTGAATCACTCTATCTATTATTCTATTAATAAAAACCGCATCAAAATCCGTTGCGTAGTTTCAAAGATTTAAGCATACAAAGGGACATAGGGACAGAGAAGGCGACTTTGTTTTATACTATGTAGTGATACTGATTAGTGTAGAAGAATAACATAATAACCTAAGGAACTAACTGAGCGCTGTACCAAAATAGTAAGTAAGCTAGGAACTAATTGAGACTCCTGGAATGCATACGAATCTAGGAATATCAAAGTGAAGTTCACGGAGGGAGGACATTAAATTGCCAAGTACAAGTTCCGGTATTACTTGTTCTTGGCAATGAACCAGCTTGGTTCTTGGCGAAGGCTATAGAAAGCGCGGCGCCTCGGCTGCTTTAAATTTTGATGTGTGTACAGTAGTCGAATATAATGTTTTCCAACTCAGTGTGATGTGATATGTAAGAAAAAAACAAAATCCCTATTTGCTTCTAAGTGCTTGTTCACGTAAACTTTATGGAGCGGACGCGTTATCAATTTTTCAAAAAATTAAAATAATAAATAAATATTTCACAACATCACATACATTGATCTGACCCCGTGTTAAGTAGCTTTAGCACTTGTGTTACAGACATCAGAATCAACAGTGTATTACAAATATACATAAAAAGATACATATAACACCCAGACCAGGACAAACAGACATGTTCATGCACACAAATGTTTGTCCTGTGCGGGGATCGAACCCGCGACCGCGAAAATAGTAAATGTCAAAACGCACTTGGACAGAAACAAACGCGCGGCACGCGCCAGCAATCTCGGTTTCAACTTAAAATAGCGCTTATGACACCCACATAAATAAATAAATAAATGTCACACAACATTACACACAAAAGATGCATATAACACTCAGGACACACAGACATGTTCATGCACACAAATGTATGTCCAGTGCGGGGATCGGACGCGTAATACTAAGTCGATTTCATGACCAATACACCAAGTTTGTCGTCAAAAGAGCTGAAGAGATGTAGAATTACTATTTTAGGCTGCTAGTTATACAAGACTCTCGGGGAGCCTTGCAGGCACACGAGAATCTTGAATAACATACAATGTGGTGTGCAGGTCTACCGGACAGCATGCTGCTGTGGCTGCTGCAGAAGCTGCGCGGGAGTCGGCCGCGGCTGCGCGTGTGCGTGCGCCAACACGCGAGCTCGCAGTGCTCGGCCTTCTACATCACCGCCGACGATGACGTGTGAGTAGACATGTGCAGGTCTGCCGGACAGCATGCTGCTGTGGCTGCTGCAGAAGCTGCGCGGGAGTCGGCCGCGGCTGCGCGTGTGCGTGCGCCAACACGCGAGCTCGCAGTGCTCGGCCTTCTACATCACCGCCGACGATGACGTGTGAGTAGACATGTGGTTCATCAGCAGTTCGAGATGTTTTTTCATCATCATCAGCATTATCATCATCATCATCATCATCATCAGCATCATCATCATCAGCCTATCGCAGTCCACTGCTGGACAAGATGTTTTTACGTCGAGCATTTCTTTAAGACGAAAGGCACGTCATGTGGTGACTATTCAATAGCGTAAGGTTGAATCATTCATCCCGAGCTTCTCCGTGCTTCGGAAGGAACGTTTACCCTTCTGCATCAGTGCTCTAAACCTAGTCTAAAACTACATTGAAAAAGTTAGAATTAGTAAAAAGCTTAAATAATGTAGTTAATGTAGCAATCATAATTCCGAAAGGGAATCATCATCAGTCTTTACGTCCCCATTATAACCCGTAAAAATTAATTAAACCGCTGATTAATTAATTGTGAACTTCTCTCATCATGGCAGACTCCTGCAGACGGCAGAAGAAGTGCATCTCCCCAAACTCTTGAAGCCTGAGTTTGGTGGTGGATATAAAGAGTTCACAGTTCGGGATATGCACTGTTTCCAAAAGGTAAGTTACGTTTTAACTTTTTTTGGTCTAGATATTTTTTATTTTGTTTGATATTTCACTGTACAGTGGGCATATCAATTTTATTACAATCTAGTCAATAAAGACTAATAAGTAATTTAAATCTAACTTAAGCTGCTAAATAGAGATAAACTAAGAAAGGAATGTGTCCATTAACACCTTATTCTTATTGTCTCTAATAACGGTGAAAATGATTAATAATGGTTGTCTTTTTATCAATATCTATAGTTTACGTTAAAGAATGATATAGGTAATGCAATACTGGGTAGTGTGGTTAGATTTGAAAAAAAAAATACAACTGCAATCGTACTTAGCTTAGAAACGACATACTTTAAAATAGAAATGGCATTTTTGTCCTTGCAATGTTGGCAATTTGGCATACTTCGTTGTAAGCACAATATCTCATATTTTTATGCCAGCAATACTAATATCGGAAATACGAAAATGTTTACTGTTCTTTAGCGATACGTTTTCTCACATACCTCATTTGGCTTACCTTCGGATTTGAACTCAGGACCTCGAGATCACGGTAAGGTTCTTAAACCACTAGACTTTCGAGGCCTTCCAAAGCGTATTTTAATCTAATTTGGTGCCAACTATATTCGTTAATTTTCACAGGTTACGTATATTTACCATGAGATTTGCGATAACAGTGGTCATTTAAGGACTTGCGTGACTCAGTTTCGAGACCGTTGAATTGTGCCTTTGAAATATAGGATTCGTCCTATTAACTAATCGTTTACAGTTTTTGAATTAAGAGCAGTGAATGTTTTCGTCATGCCAATAATGAATAAATGATATGAATCTAGTTCGTTGTCAATAAATCGACCACCAATTCTTTGGCAAGCGGGTTGATTAAGCCAAATATAGCATCTTCCTGAAGATACCATGATTTCAAACGATGGAGACCTTTAGCCTGCAATTAATATGATAAGTGTAGAAACACACTAAACGGGAAAACGCAGCCGATCTCTGGCCGAAGTTCAGTTTCTATACAATATTTCGCGAAGTAAATTCGGCGCAGTGTGTCACAATCCGTTTAAAAAACATTGAGTGCGTAATCCCGTACTATACCTACCAGTAAAATACTAAAACTTAACTTTTTTCAACTTACTTTCTTACTTTTAATTAAATTACTTACACTATCCTAATTTCCTAATGATGAGAATTGGTTTAAAAACTTTAATATATTGAATACTTGTAAAATGGCTAGTCATGACTTGTTAGTGCCCCTCTTTCAGTGTTCCCATAAACTTGAGTATAATGGCGACTCGTATACCCTTTGAGAGAGGTGTTGACCTAATAACAACTAGCTTGTGAATAGTGCGAAGGTTACAGCGAAAATGTATTATATCAAGCGACGTAGGCCTCGAGGCCTTTTAGGGTTAAACGAATAAAAAAGTAAAGTATAATATTTCTCTTAAGCGTTGAGTTTTCCTTTGGGCGGTATAGTGTCAGATAAGATTATGATAATTCGTACAACACATTGAATAGTGTCGAGAAGCTCTTTTTCAGAGATACTAATCTTTCGGGCTTTATTTATACAGTTTCTCTTTTTATGCTTTCTCAGTATTCGGTGGTCTTAAAGATAGGTATGCTATGCTAGCAATCTATTAACTTTGTTAGTCGTTTTGCTTGCACGTTCTAATACAATACTCCGTACATCGTCATTCGTCTGTTCGGGCTGTGCTCAGTAAAATCAACACAAATTTTGCCCGATCCAGGAACCGAACACAGAACTTCAAGGATCACGGTCCGGTACTTAAACCACTAGACCATCGAGGCGTTAATAACTAGTCAATGAAAAATAAGTAGTACTACTACGTATAGAGGTGAGATCACGAACAAAAAAATTATTACCCGCATGTGGTTCAAGTTGCAGTATAATATTATTCTTTTTTTGACCATTTATAGTATCAAAAAATTGGCCAAGTGCGAGTCGGACTCCCGCACTGAGGGTTCCGTACAAATTCTATTTTTGACGTATTAAAAAAACTACTGAATAGATTTCGTTCGAACCAATTTTCGTTGGTAGTTTTTATGGTAATGTACATTATATAATTATTTCAGTTTTATCATCCTCTTATTTTAGAAGTTAAAGGGGGGGGGGTGGGGACACACTTTTTTACACTTTGGAAGGGTCTGTCACGCAAAGTATTCACTTTAGAAAAAAGTGATATTAGAAACCTTTATATAATTTTTAAAGACCTATTCATAGATACCCCACACGTATATGTTTAATGAAAAAAAAAATTCGAGTTTCAGTTCTGACTATGGGGACCCCCCGCTTTTTTTATTTTTTTTTCTATTTTCGTGTAAAAACCTTGTTGCGGTTCACAGAATACATCCACTCACCGAGTTTCAACAGTATAGTACTTATAGTTTCGGAAAAAAGTGGCTGTGACAGACTGGCGGACAGACAGACAGACAGACATGACGAATCTATAAGGGTTCCGTTTTTTTGCCATTTTGGCTACGGAACCCTAAAAATGCCGTGTTTTGTTTTAAAAACATGTACAATCGTTATAAAACGAAAAATAAAGATGGTGGCGTGTTATTAAATCGATATAAAGACAAAAATATCACTGAATTATCCGCCCCTTCCTCCAAATTGACGCAAAAGTTTTGTTCGCGATGTCCACTCTATACGTAGTAATACCTCAATGGCAGTGGACTGATGTTGTCGATTGGTCGTGTCCTAGGGGACATCAGCGACGGAGCTGCTGAGCACGCAGGAGCGCGCGTCGCTGGTGCGGCACGCGCTGGAAGCCGCCCGCGCCGAGCCCGGCGACGAGCACGCGCTCGAGCCCGCGCTCACGCTGCGACCCGGACAGAGCATCGGTGAGCGGGCACATACACCACACCACACCATACCACAATACACTACACCACACCACACAACACCACAGCCGCACCGCACCGGACCGCACCACATCGCACCGCACCGCATCACATCGCACCGCACCACATCACAACGCACCGCTCCGCACCAAACCACACCACATCACACCACACTGCACCTCATCACACCACACTGCACCACATCACACCACACCACACACATACATAGAGAGCGAGAGAGAGAGAGGGGGGGAGAGGCGCACAGACAAAATACAGAGCGCGTAAAAATGTGTTCACTGTCACAAAATTAAAGCCATTTGCAGGCTGCGGGAAAACGTAGTAGTACATACGCGGTTGTACGCACGCATACACATTACACACGGATGAAAACACACACTCAAGCTCATAAACGCAAACGAACAGAGACACACGCGCCAACACGCATACGTTTAATATAATGAAGTCCTCAAACGATGATATATCAAAAAAGAATGCATTCTTAAAAAAAATATCAAACGCACTGAGTATGGCTGAGTGCGTTCTCTCCCAAAATGCCTGCCAATTTTTCCCCGAATATTCCTTCGATACTTAATTTGTTACTTAAACACCTAATTATTGCTTATCAGTGCCAGCGTGCGTGAGTAGAGGCGTTGTGGCGAGCATGTTCCCCCTGCACGAGAGGACTGCGCTGGAAAATCTACGTAAGAAGTGGGTCAAGACGCTGTTCTCACCGCAGCCTTTAGGTTGGTATTTGTTTCATATTATAATTATTTATAGTTAAGTAAAATGAAAGCGCAAAGCCGGTCTAGAATGTTTCATTCTAGTCTAGATTGTTGTGTTCAGCGACTAAGAGATGTGCTGGCACGGACCTCACGTATGTGTCTAGTCGTAAGGACCGCGCCTCACATACGTAAAGTCCGTGTTTGGAATCCAGGCCCTCACCACTGGATTTTTCGAAAATCTGTGTGGTTTTGCGCCATTAGCTTAGCGGTGAGGGAAAACACCGTGAGGAAACCTGCACATTCAGATAGTTTCTGACTTTAGTTCAGTAAGATCTGAGAATGAGTAACCATGATCCAATTTGTCTGGTTCCCCTCTTAGGGTAACAAAGGTCTGATGGGAGTGGCTTCACTGTAATAAACAGACTCGCCAAATCCTGAATCATGGGAAAAGCGGACCCCGCATAGAAACGGGATAAACGCTATTAGGATGAACAGCAGCAGTCCAGTACTCACACTGGAATCGTTTCTTTCGGAATGGCTTTATCTGCACCATCAAACACAAACATAATTTGAATAGACAAAATCCACAAATATGGACGCTTAGATCAAAGTTAATTTGTGACAAACAAAAGAGATTTGTCACTGTTTAACTTAAAATTAATAAAAGGTATAGCTTGCATTACAAGTTGATTTCTCGTAATTGTCGGTCACATCGAGCGATTTTTCATATATACAGTTTTGTCTTGCAGATGAAATAAAGGAATACTTCGGTGTCAAAATAGCGATGTATTTCGCCTGGCTGGGACACTACACACAATCATTGACGGTCCCTGCTGTTGTCGGCTTTATATTTTGGGTAAGTTTTGCGTGCTTATAAACTAGTTTTAGAGTTAACTAACTAAACCATTTAACATCAGGTTTACTCATGAGTACACTCAAAATCTCAAAACATGTCTTTAATTGGACGAGCCTGTTGGTCTAGTGGCTAGAGTCCCTGGCTACAAAACCAAGGGTTGCGGGTTCGAATCCCGCTGGGGGCAAATGTTTGTGTGATGAACATCAGCATTTGTACTCGAGTCATGGATGTTTATAAAGTATTTAAGTATGTCTATCCGTTTCCTAGCATCCATAGTACAAGCTTCGAGCTTAGTTTGGGGCTAGGCAATTGGTGTGTTAGTCCAAGGCATTTATTTATTTATTTAATTACAGATTTGGCTTGGCACAGCTAACGAAAATTGGAAGGACATAGCTTACGTGCTTTTTTCCTTGTTCAACGTTTTGTGGGCTTGCGTTTATTTGGAGACATGGAAAAGGTATGTTCCACAATCAAACACATACGCATTGTAAGCGGCGCAGTTAATTTATGTCTGATTTTATTATTATTTTTGCAAAGCTAAACTTTTTGGTAAAGCGCGCGGAACTAAATTTAAAAAAAAAAATGAAATGTGACATTCTTTCACGGGATTTGGTTTCGACTATTGTTTTTGTTGAATAATTGTTAAGATTTTATTGGTGTAGTTTTTCCAATGTTGATGTGCCACGAACTGTTGTTTTAAATAAGTAAATCGTTGCTGTAAATAAAAGTTCACAGTTTTCACGTTTACTCGAAGTTATTATAAAACAAACACAAGTAGAGGTACAAATTAAGAGTGAGAGATAGTAAGATAGAAAGTCTGAAAATTACTTAACACTTACAGTAATTATGTAAATCGTTTATTCTAGATATTCCAACGTGTTAGCCTACAAGTGGGGTACTTTAGACCAAAGAGATGAACTACTCGTTGAGCCTCGGCCGTTATTTCAAGTAAGTAATTCAATGTTTCAATAAAAAAAACAAATCATCAAAATGTCTTTGTCATCTGTATACTCATGACCTTTTTCCATTCTGCGTTCATCAATCCACCTGCCCAATGTGATGACTATAGGCATACCCCGCTATCTAGGAATGGCCACATCCTGCTGTAAACATCAAAAAGTTGGTTGTTAGCAAAGTAGTCTTCTTTACCCAGTATTTTACGATTTAGGACATTATTAAGGTGCTTGATGACGTAGTGGTAAGGCTTGGTCTTTTAAAGTTAGCAACATTCGCAAAGGTCAGTCATTGAACGAGCGACAAAAAAAATCATCTCGACCTCTTCAGTGCTCCGGAAGGCCAAGACACGTTAAGCCGTTGGTCCTGCGCCTGGTCTCTCTGCGGTTGCGACATATTGCTGTCCCACCGAACTATTAGAGTGCGGGAAAAGAGAGGGCACATGTGCTAGCGCACTCACTTGCGCACTACAATTTGTCCTGCGTATCTGGCAAATCGTAAAACCATCCGCCATGGTCGAAAACCGCCTGGAGGGATATTATTATTGTAATTGATTATTTGATAAGGTTCATATTCCCTTATCACGGGTCTTCTATAATGACTTTTATTTATACGTGTTTTTAGGGCGAGATGGGCATCAGTCCAGTAACTGGTCGGCCGGAGCCGCAGTACGCGGCGTGGCGGCGGCGCGCGTGGCGGCACTGCGTGTCGCTGCCGCTCATGCTGCTCTGCCTCAGCGTTGCCACGCTCGCCACCTTCGCCTTCCTGCAGGCGCAGGTACACACACTACACTACACTGCACTACACTACACTATACTACGCTACACTACACTGCACTGCACCGCAGTACACTACACTACACTAAACAACAATGCACTGCACTGCACTACACCAAACTGCAATGCACTACACTACACTTCTCCTCACCGCACTACACTACTCTGCACCGCACTACACTACTCTGCACACAACACCGCTCTTCACTGCACGGTACTGCACAACACGTTCGACTACTCTACGCCACACCACACCACACCACACTACACAACACAACACACAACTCTACTGCATTGCGCTGCACATCACACCGCGCTATACTATAATACTAAACTACACTATATTTAACTACACTACTATATTTCACTAGACTACACTATTACTCTACGTATTAGTACACAAATGATGTATATAAACCCCTCGTATACTCTACCAGGACTGGTGGGAGAGCAGGATAGGCTACTTCACGTGGATCCCGCGCGCTTTCTTCGCCGTCCTCATTGCTATAGAGGAGGAGGTCTACGCCAGGATAGCGAGGTGGCTCAACGATAAAGGTAGGTTTACGTGATAATAGGGAGACTGTGAGTGAGATAATATGATTTGATGAAGCTCGCGATAGTGGGTGTGACTTTGATTTGATTTGATGAGGGTGTTTCTGAAATATGTGATCACAGCCGCTGAAAATAAGCCTGAACGTCGGGATTTTTACCTGTAAATATGTTGTTTACTAAAATCGCGGTTTAAGATTTTTAGCGTTATTAAAGGTGTTTTACTTTGTATTTTGTGGTGAATAATGAGGTCTAACTTGTGGTTGGTTCATGCTGTGATTGGTCAACAATTCGTTTGATTTGACATCTTCTATAGAGATAACAGTAGTACTGTGATTGCAGTTTGACCCTACCCTAGATGGAAATATAAATCAGAAACACTTTCATAGCCCTGTGTTATATTATTTTAGTGTGATATACATATAACAGGGATCTTTGATACGTTTGAATTAATTTCATAAAGTGAAGTTTTATTAAAATCATATTTTATATACATGTCATGAAGCCATTCATAATTCACAAAAAAAAGGATAGACTGAAACTTATGAATGGTTTCATTATTTCTATCTTTAAAATGTGTGTTATTTCTTTATGCAATTCGTTTATAAGAATATTTGACACTTAATACATGCATGGACATAGGTAGTTTTATACTTTTCGAGTATTGTCTCTAAATAGTTTCAAGTGTTCTATAAATAGTTGTGAGCACCTCTCAAATGTTAGACTCAATTAATATCTTTTATAAATAGAGTATTAAAAATTTTAACTAAATAAGTTATTCTTTAGAATACAAGTAGTTATATTATATTTGATAAGTATTGTAGTGATGAATTTACTATAGCGCATTAAATTTTCTCTTTACTGCTTACCAAACGGGACTGGAACAAAAAAAAATAACTGAAAAATAAATGGCAACACCGAAAAAAAAATCGATAAAAAATTCCAATTTCCAACAGAAAACTATCGACTCGAGACAAAGTATGAAAATCATCTGATTGTGAAAATAGCATTGGTTTGTATCTAAGACAGAAATGTAACCACCATGCCCAAAGCTAAGCTTTCATCACGCTTTGCTTGCATAGACAATACAAGAGGAAGGTTATTAACCTTACATGGTAATCTACATACTCAGAGCACTGTACATAAAATGTTTTGCATAAGCACGCGTTTTGTTTGGCTTGCATGTACTACTAAAATATGCTGAAGTTATTACTAAATGTAAGGTATAATGCCTTTAAAAACAACAATAAAATACGTATGAATAATTTTACCTACATTGGAACGGGGTGTTTTTAACGCGAGCAGTATTATCATTTCAATTTGACTGTTTGATTCAGTTGAATTATTTTAAATTTTCAAATTAAAGCAGGGTCCAAATTATGATTAAAATTTTATAAGACACAACAATGAACCGCATAAAGCTACAATTATTATGGTTGATCTCTTTACGATAGTGTCACTTTGCTGTCCCACCGAACTATGAGAGTGAGGGAGCAGGGAGTGCACCTGCACCTGAGCGTACTCACATGTGCACTATTAAATTATTATCCTCTGTTCTGTTACTATGAGTACACAGAAAAATAAACCGATAACACCGTTCCAAACATTGAGCTCAATTATGTCACGTTATTTTATAAATCGAACGTTATTATTTATTCATTTAAACTTTATATCTACACATAATATTTAACTTTACACACACATACATTTAGTACATCATCTTTCACAATTTCATCTACATTTAGTTTATTGAAAGTAGATTTTAATTGTTAAATGTTAAATAAGGAGTTTAAAAGGTAATACATAAATTAATAAATCTAAAAACTAGCTTGTTTTCCTAAATGTTTATTATGAAGTAGATTATTCTTTATGTATTCATTTTGTCGTAAAATTTTTAGTCTATTACCTAAATAATTTGAACTCGTAGCATATATTTTATAATTTGCATTAAATTTGTTTTAACTACTTTGCATCTTTTCTCATGTTCAAAAGAGTCATGAGTACCTCTCGACTTTAGTATTATCTAAAGTTCAAATTACCGTTTGTCTTGTATTTCTAATGATAATTTTAATTTTTCAGTTTCAATTCGTCAACTCATTTATGAGCTTGTTCTACATCGCGTTTTATCTCCAGGATATGGATAAGTTAAAAGAGGTGAGGAATATATAATATTTTTTAGTCTTATACTTGTGCAAATTGGTGTTATCTTAATTTGTAATTAAGGCAGATAGTTTTGTATTAAGGTTGTTGTGAAAACGATGTGAATCCATGGTTGACCTAAACTATTTACTATTGTTTATTAATTTTGTTAGTAACTGGCATTTTCACGGTAGAAAGAATTCTAATCAAAGTTGGCACTGAAATCATTTTTTCTTCACTCTCTGTTGAAAGAAAAGATGTTAGAGGATCCTTGGGCAGACACTGAAATGTTGATTTGATGATCGATTGAAATGATTTTTAACCATAGTTTTTAAAGTTCATAATATTCTAAGTTGAAAGAGGTGATTACAAGTGAAGTGAGGTGACTACATGATACCTTAATAAATCTCATTTCATTTCCAGCAACTAGCAGTATTACTGATAACGCGACAAGTGATAGGCAATCTGAAGGAGTCAGCGCTGCCTTACCTCATTGAGAACATGCGCTTGGCTAAGATATGTTTCGATGTGTTCGGCGCTTTGAGTCCGAGCAAAGGTAAGTAAGCTGTTACTTACGATTGGAATTTTTAAAGTTACTCAGTTAGTGATGATGTTTCTGGATTATATTTCCGCTAGATGGCGTTAAATAAACATAGTGTCTGACTTTACTGTAATTGGTCTGATTTATACAGAAGTCGTTAAAGCAACATCAAATTGACCAATGACCTTATTTGTAAGTAACGCCTTCTAGTGGAAGTACGAAAATCATGGAATTATTTTTTGTATTTTAGTATGAAGTAAAAGGAAAAAATTTTGTCGACTTTTTTATGGAAACGTCATTCTAAAGTCGGTTGTACATAATATAAACCTATTTTAATTTTAGGTATTTCTCTAATAAAGTGTAACATTTAAGTGTTTATGTATAAGTAATGTTTATCCGTTGTCTGGCACCCATAGCACAAGCTAATGCTTAGTTTGGGGCTAGATGGCGCTGTGTGAAAAATACCCATTTATTTATTTATTTATTTATTTCAGTACCGACCACAGCCCAGTTGAACGATATGTTTGACAAGAAAACGGACTCTTCCGGCGAGGGTCCGGAGACAACCCTAGTGAATGGTGACGACCGCCGCGACTCGGAGCCTGTGGTGGGACAGAAGCTCATACACCAGGCGGAGCTCGAGAGCCAGCTGTTTAGGGTACGTAGGTGTCTACCCTCTAGGATAGTCGGATGTGTGCCCTAGGATACACTCTAGAATAGTCTGGTGTACTACTTCCTCTTGGATATTCTGGTGCCCTCCACCCAAGATTGTGACACACTCGGAGCCTGTGGTGGGGCAAAAGCTCATACATCAGGCAGAGCTGGAGTCACAACTGTTTAGGGTACGTAGTCAAATGTGTCTACCCCCTAGGATAATCTGATGTGTGCCCTAGGATCATCATCGGGCCTCTACGTCTATGTCAGACGATTTATGGTGCAAGTCTATGAAGACACCATTTTTGGTGGCTGATGCAAGAGCGGCATATTCTCCCACAGGCATGGCAAGGGAAGTTTGCGACTGATGGACTGGTCCATCAGTCGCAAACGCAGTATCCTAGGGAGTATGCGACTCTGAAGTCGCATACTCCCTAGGATACACTCTAGAATAGTATGGTGTCCCCCCGTCTTGGTTATTCCGGTGCCCTCCCCCCAGGATCGTCTGGTAACTACAAAAGTGACTTTGTGTTCAATCAAGGATTACCTGCTTGTCTGGTGTGCACCTTCAGATAGTCGGTGTCAGTCAGTAGTTAGGCGTCTAGCTAGGGTAGTCAGCGTCCACGCTAGTACTTTGAAGGTAGATATGAAGACGGACTCGTCTGGCGAGGGTCCGGAGACAACCCTGGTGAACGGCGATGATCACCAGGATCAGGTGTTTAGCTAGGGTGGTCAGTTGTCTAGCTAGAGTGGTCAGGCGTCCACGCTAGTAGTTTGATGGTGACTGACTCGTCAGCCGTCGGTCAGATATACCAGGCGGGAATGGAAGCCAGCCTCTTGCAATCCAGACAAGCGCTCTGACCACTAGGTAACCGAGACACTTAGAGTTTCTGAGATCGGATGAAATTTACATCGTATATAATTTTAAATATATAAAATGTATAATTTCTCCCCAGTACGAGGGCACGTTCTGCGAGTACCTGGAGATGCTGACGCAGCTGGGCCACGTAGTTCTGTTCTCGTCCGCGTTCCCGCTGGCCGGCGTCTGCGCGCTGCTCAACAACGCGGCCGAGGTCCGGGCGGATGCGTTCAAGCTGTGCCACGTGGCGCAGAGGCCGTTTGGTGACCGGATCAGCAGCATTGGGTCTTGGCAGGTGAGGTATCTAGAGTTATACTAGCTAAGTAGAGAGCATTCTGCACGGGGGTGAAAGTAATCGACATGGTTATGGGGTTTGTAATCTTGGCTGCTACTGTTGCACTGCTGCCACGTGGCGCAGAGACCGTTCGGAGACCGGATCAGCAGTATTGGCTCTTGGCAGGTGAGGTGGTCATGTAGTATGTAGGTAGCCACAGTATTCAAGCCTTAACAGGATTTATAGTCTTGGTTAGAAATTAATCACTAGCTGAGAGCTTCTAGACAGAAGAAGATCGCTGCTCAACAACGCGGCCGAGATGCGGGCGGACGCGTTCAAGCTGTGTCATGTGGCGCAGAGGCCGTTTGGCGACCGGATCAGCAGCATTGGCTCTTGGCAGGTGAGGCTATACTACTGCACATGGGTGCAGCAGAACTTTAACGGCTAGATAGCCCGCTTGTCTGGGCGCTTGCCAAAAGTACCCAATTGATGTTTACAATCGAGTAAGTAAGAGAGTAAGTGACTGTCTTCTAACAAAATGGATCTTGTTTTCTTAAATAAATAAATTGATTTAAATTGGTCACTAGCCGAGACCTTCTCTCTGCACGGGGGCAGAAGTAATCGAATAGTTAAGTAGGTAGTTGGAGTTATGATCTTGGTGGATACTTTAGCCAGGTGAAAACAAATCTTAGTACGGATGCGACTTGAACTCCCTTAGTTTCGTTTTCCGTACACGGTTGCAGTTGTAGCTAGCCTTCAGCTACGGTGCTAGTAAAAATGGCAAGGAACACTCCCTGTCTAGGTTCCTTCTGTACTAAAAGTAACTTTAATAATAATTTTATGATTGGGACATGAGGAGATTAGTTCATTAATTGCAAATTTTGGCGATAGAGATCACATATTCCATTTGGTCCTTCGAGCCGGATCCAATTCCCTTTTTTAATTATTATTAGTTATCTAGTACATCCCACTGTATTCCGTTCGCGTTATAAGTGACGTGTGTGACCTATGCTAACGTCATTCGTCCCCGGCAGCACGCGATGGAGGCGATGGTGGGCGTGGCGGTGCTGGTGAACTGCGCGCTGATCGGCCTGTCGGGGCCCGTGCACCGCCTGCTGCCCGGCGCCGCGCCGCACCACACCGTGCTCTGCGTCGTCGCGCTAGAGGTGAGACATGGTGGGCGTGGCGGTGCTGGTGAACTGCGCGCTGATCGGCCTGTCGGGGCCCGTGCACCGCCTGCTGCCCGGCGCCGCGCCGCACCACACCGTGCTCTGCGTCGTCGCGCTAGAGGTGAGACATGGTGGGCGTGGCGGTGCTGGTGAACTGCGCGCTGATCGGCCTGTCGGGGCCCGTGCACCGCCTGCTGCCCGGCGCCGCGCCGCACCACACCGTGCTCTGCGTCGTCGCGCTAGAGGTGAGACATGGTGGGCGTGGCGGTGCTGGTGAACTGCGCGCTGATCGGCCTGTCGGGGCCCGTGCACCGCCTGCTGCCCGGCGCCGCGCCGCACCACACCGTGCTCTGCGTCGTCGCGCTAGAGGTGAGACATGGTGGGCGTGGCGGTGCTGGTGAACTGCGCGCTGATCGGCCTGTCGGGGCCCGTGCACCGCCTGCTGCCCGGCGCCGCGCCGCACCACACCGTGCTCTGCGTCGTCGCGCTAGAGGTGAGACATGGTGGGCGTGGCGGTGCTGGTGAACTGCGCGCTGATCGGCCTGTCGGGGCCCGTGCACCGCCTGCTGCCCGGCGCCGCGCCGCACCACACCGTGCTCTGCGTCGTCGCGCTAGAGGTGAGACATGGTGGGCGTGGCGGTGCTGGTGAACTGCGCGCTGATCGGCCTGTCGGGGCCCGTGCACCGCCTGCTGCCCGGCGCCGCGCCGCACCACACCGTGCTCTGCGTCGTCGCGCTAGAGGTGAGACATGGTGGGCGTGGCGGTGCTGGTGAACTGCGCGCTGATCGGCCTGTCGGGGCCCGTGCACCGCCTGCTGCCCGGCGCCGCGCCGCACCACACCGTGCTCTGCGTCGTCGCGCTAGAGGTGAGACATGGTGGGCGTGGCGGTGCTGGTGAACTGCGCGCTGATCGGCCTGTCGGGGCCCGTGCACCGCCTGCTGCCCGGCGCCGCGCCGCACCACACCGTGCTCTGCGTCGTCGCGCTAGAGGTGAGACATGGTGGGCGTGGCGGTGCTGGTGAACTGCGCGCTGATCGGCCTGTCGGGGCCCGTGCACCGCCTGCTGCCCGGCGCCGCGCCGCACCACACCGTGCTCTGCGTCGTCGCGCTAGAGGTGAGACATGGTGGGCGTGGCGGTGCTGGTGAACTGCGCGCTGATCGGCCTGTCGGGGCCCGTGCACCGCCTGCTGCCCGGCGCCGCGCCGCACCACACCGTGCTCTGCGTCGTCGCGCTAGAGGTGAGACATGGTGGGCGTGGCGGTGCTGGTGAACTGCGCGCTGATCGGCCTGTCGGGGCCCGTGCACCGCCTGCTGCCCGGCGCCGCGCCGCACCACACCGTGCTCTGCGTCGTCGCGCTAGAGGTGAGACATGGTGGGCGTGGCGGTGCTGGTGAACTGCGCGCTGATCGGCCTGTCGGGGCCCGTGCACCGCCTGCTGCCCGGCGCCGCGCCGCACCACACCGTGCTCTGCGTCGTCGCGCTAGAGGTGAGACATGGTGGGCGTGGCGGTGCTGGTGAACTGCGCGCTGATCGGCTATACGTAGGCACTTAAAATTTGGAAGGGGCGTAGCTTAGGTACCATAGAGGTGCACTAAGAAAGGAATTCCCGAAATTTTCTCAGGAACGGGAGTTAGCTGGAAAAAACGTTTGTATGAAAAGTCGAAACCGTTCAAGTAGGACGCTTCAAATTTGGCTTGCAGATAGCTTAGTAAACGTTTAGCTTAGCTGCAACAGGATATTTCGGATTTCCCACGAGAACGGGAGTAAGCGTATGACGTGTTAAACTCCATTCCGAGTTCTCTGTTTTCAGAAAAGGAAAATTGTGCTACCCCGAATTTAACGCGAGCGAAGCCACGGGCAAAAGCAAGTTAATAAAAAAAAATAGGCAATGAACTAAAAAATTACATTAATTCTTTTCGCTAAACACAAAGGAGGGACCGAAGCCTCTGTGGTCGAATGGCATTATGGCACATAGTATGTCGGTTCCGCCCCACACGCCCGCTTCCGCGTCCCGCCACGGATGGAGCCACGGACGGCTCCGTCTGGAGAGAGCCGAGTGCCGCCATAGCCGCCTTAGGAACAACGGCTTCAAACAACAAAATAATTTATTATTGTAGTAACCAGATATATTGATTATCCTCATCTTCTAAAGAACAACTTATTGAAATATGAAAGCAATTACAATTGTTTA
Source organism: Nomophila noctuella (assembly GCA_958496325.1). Taxonomy (NCBI): domain Eukaryota; kingdom Metazoa; phylum Arthropoda; class Insecta; order Lepidoptera; family Crambidae; genus Nomophila; species Nomophila noctuella. The sequence goes on from OY292504.1 coordinate 10,780,968, forward strand.
GAATATTGAATCGGTTTTTTTAACAAACTTATGAACGTTATTTTATCCTACTTCTGCAGCACATCATACTAGTGATAATCTTGGCTCTACGCATGGCCATCCCGGAGATCCCTGCCTGGCTGGCCACCGAGATGGCCAAGGTTGAGTTCCAGAGGAGAGAGGCCATCAAGAATGCGCATGCACCGCTTATGGTGAGTAAATGTGTGTGGCTCCTCTTTTGCTAACCATCGGGCAGAGTGGAGCCAATATACTGAGCTATTTTATAAAAAAAGACAGACTTAGTCCGCCTGGTGTCCGGCTCGAAAGACCACAAGCAAAACATTGGTCCTTCGAGCCAGATAAAGACGACTAGTTAACAATTCATGTGTTTTATGAGAGATTGAGTAGTTCTCTCGCATAATTAGGGTAGAGTAAATATGGGAGGGTTATTGGATAAATGTAGGTGCGAGTTGTGATCTAGTAATTTGAGCGTAAGTATTGTTAGACAACTGTGTGGCAGGGTTCTTAGCAGGAGCTCAGCGTAGTGATAATGACTTTGGGGGTATTACCGCCCACGTGGGGCAAACTTACGTCTAGCAAAGAACTTCGACAGACTGCGATTATTATACAACGTGTCCCAAAATTCAACGATAAGCGGGCGCCAAAAGATTGACCTGCTTGTGAGTACTTAAGAAAAAAAAATAAAAAAAATATACCAAAAATTTTTTTTTAGTTACAAGATAAATTATGAAATTCCTTAAAAATGTGCACCTTTTATGATATTTTGAACAACCACGACCACAATTTCTCGAAAATGCTTAAGTTTTTTTTGTATCAGGTACCTAAGTAGTACTACTATTTACCAAAACTATTAAAAATACCAAAATGCACGCAGTTTTTACACAAAAAAAAATCAAAGAATAATTTTTTTCCTAAAATTTTAAAGATTTTATACTTTCAGCCTACTTTGGCCTATGGTCTTGTAAAAAAAAGTATGGACACCACTACGGCAAGTTGTTTTAAAAATTGACGCAACTAATCAAGATTTCAAAATGGTATAATACCCTAAGACTAGACTAGTCACCAAAAAAATATGCCTAGTATTTGTAAAGAAGAACCAAATTTCTTAATTGTTCTTGTTGTTAATAAATTGTACTATGTTCCAAAAATGTTTTGTTAAAAGTTTAAATAAAACCATGGTAACTATTTGTGTAATTAATTTATTAAATAATGAACATAAAATTAAATTAAATGTTCAAATTGCTTTCCACCGGCATTAATACAGGCACGACATCGCCTTAAAAAAGAACGTTTTATTTTTCGCGCATATCTTCTAGCATTGATATGTGCCGCAGCTTAAAATATGTGGTTTCAAAATGATGGTTGCCCAGCTCACTACGCTCGACCTGTGAGACAATACCTTGACCAAGAGTATCCGGGGCGTTGGATCGGGCGACTTGGACCTATCTTATGGCCACCCCGGTCACCCGACCTAAACCCTCTAGACTTCTTTTATTGGGGTTGTCTTAAAGACAGGATGTACGAAAAGGAAATTAAGACATTGGACGAGCTTCGGCAAAAAATTGCTCAAGCTGCGGCACATATCAATGCTAGAAGATATGCGCGAAAAATAAAACGTTTTTTTTTTAAGGCGATGTCGTGCCTGTTTTAATGCCGGTGGAAAGCAATTTGAACATTAAATTTAATTTTATGTTCATTATTTAATAAATTAATTACACAAATAGTTACCATGGTTTTATTTAAACTTTTAACAAAACATTTTTGGAACATAGTACAATTTATTAACAACAAGAACAATTAAGAAATTTGGTTCTTCTTTACAAATACTAGGCATATTTTTTTGGTGACTAGTCTAGTCTTAGGGTATTATACCATTTTGAAATCTTGATTAGTTGCGTCAATTTTTAAAACAACTTGCCGTAGTGGTGTCCATACTTTTTTTTACAAGACCATAGGCCAAAGTAGGCTGAAAGTATAAAATCTTTAAAATGTTAGGAAAAAAATTATTCTTTGAATTTTTTTTGTGTAAAAACTGCGTGCATTTTGGTATTTTTAATAGTTTTGGTAAATAATAATACTACTTAGGTACCTGATACAAAAAAAAACTTAAGCATTTTCGAGAAATTGTGGTCGTGGTTGTTCAAAATATCATAAAAGGTGCACATTTTTAAGGAATTTCATAATTTATCTTGTAACTAAAAAAAATTTTTGGTATATTTTTTTTATTATTTTTTCTTAAGTACTCACAAGCAGGTCAATCTTTTGGCGCCTGCTTATCGTTGAATTTTGGGACACGTTGTATACTAGCGGCCCGTCACGCGGTTTCACCCGCGTCCCGGGGGAACTACTTCGGGATAAAATATAGCCTATGTTACTCTGGGTGAATGTAGCTTTCCAACAGTGAAAGAATTTTTCAAATCTGCCAAGTAGTTTCGGAGCATATTCAATTCATACAAACAAACAAACAAAAAATCAAACCTTTCCTCTTTATAATACTTGTATAGATTGTTTCTATGTCACAGTCGGGCTGCCCCAGCCAAGACGACGTACGTTCCGCTCGGAATACACCACGGACTGTGACTCCCACCACGCCGAAGCAACCCACTGCTGAACGAATCGACAAGAAAAAGATCAACATCGGAAAAATACCAGAGATACCGCCTTTCAGGTCAGAACAATGTTATACACTAGTAATATCACTAAGGATTAGGAATAACGCGTAGTAATTTTCTTACGTACGTATAACAACCATGGTAACTTGATATTTATTTATCTTTAAAATGGTATCAGGAGTAATTATGTTATCTTTTTCACGGGGTCCGCTTTGACCATGATCCAGGATTTGGCGAGTCTGGTTATTACAGGGAAAGGACTGCCATCAGACCTTCGTAACCCTTAGAGGGGAACCAGACAGATTGGATCATGGTTAAGGAGTAGTACAGTAATTTTCTTGATTATTACTTTAATTCGGATCAACACAAGGTGTATGTAATATGGAAGCTCGATAACAGTTAGGTGGAAGAGGAAAAATGGTTCTTATTTTACAACTCGCTATAATACAGCAAAAACAACATACATCACACTGAGTTGGGAAGTATGGGGTTATAAAAGCAGGTAATGCATCTGGATACCGGTTTTGACATTCAACAAAAGTGGGTGATTTGTTCTTTCAGACAAATATCGTATTCATGTGACAAACATAAAAGTACTTTTCCCTTGAAATGTCAGATATAGAAATGCCTTCAACGACTAGGTTTCCCTCAGGTGTCAATTGAACACGAGAATTCAGCTAAAGTATCATAGTGTGATTGTCGACAGATTAAATAACCGAGGAACGGGAGCGATAACACCCATGAGGTTACTATTCCCAAAGTAGCCATCCCTTACTCCCGAATATAGATGAATCTATCCTACGTTCAAAGCATGTACTAGCCGCATGAGTGTTAGGAAACGTTAATTTGGTCCATTACCATATTCCTCCGAAATTTTCACACATGTCAGTCACAGCTTATTCTTTAGAATTGGGCAGGGATTCCACTTTCGTGATAAATCTGTGTAACTTTTTGTACTATTATTTTTAAGTATTTTTACATGCAAAATATTAGGATAACTTTATATTTTTTTATTTAATATTATAAACAAATAAAAATTCATATGGTTTTAGCTAACTCAGGTGAGGTATCACCCAATACCTCTTAACGCATAATTGAGCGTTAAGCAAATAACAAGGAGAAATTTGTCAGGTCTACTTACGGTCCCTGTAGCTTAATGTAGTCAGAGCCCTTACCCGTATTGCAAGAGGTGCAAGGTTCGACCCCCATCTGTGCCCAGCTGAATCAGATGTATTTTTCTTTGTTTATAATTTAAAAAATCTGTGTTATTTCGGTTGTCCGTAAATGGGGCTGGAAATAAGTGCACGGTCTGGGTTACTGCTACAATATTGCAAAGTTTTTGTATAGTTGCGTTATTTCATTGTACGCATTTGTACAACGAACTTTGCCTTAATTTTTAGCCTGTTTTAATTGATGTAACATTAGAACAATCTACATAGTATATGTATAACGTGTAATTAATGCAACTAATGTTTTATACAGGCTCAATAGCAGTTTCAATGGACACCCTGGGTAGTAATAAATTATATATTGGTCTTAGACACAGAAAAATGTTAGTTTAGTCACAAATCACAAAATTCACAAAATCACCTAGATTGATATGACCCCAATGTTAGTGTGTGTTTAGGTATCCAAACCAAATGTAGGAAAATCTAATAACAAATAACTATCCAGAATTCCGAACACAAAATAAACATTTTCACCATAGCAATTTCATTCAGGTTTCTTTATGTTAGGTCGTTAATGAAAAACCTTCATTATTGTGCATGCAATAAGGCTGCAATATGCTCGACATTTAGTCGTCCGAATGTCTGTCGGTCCTAGTAGAATATGTTGTTTCTCAAATTTTTCTTTATCTGCACTAGTGCCCATTGGGTGTTTGACTGCATCTAAAATAACATGAAACTCTTACATCAAAAATAATAATGCTTCAGTTACTGTTGCGCTATTAAACTAAAACAGAATTGATTTGACAATACTAACTTATGACGTCATAGTTTATTATTTCATACAGTTTCCTGGCAAGCTTACGTTTATGACGTGTAATAAAAGTAAGTGATTTGACCTGGCAGTCAAACACCGTAAGGCATCATAATTCATCTGGTGGACACAGTGATAAATACTTGAATGATGATTCGTGAGTTTACTCCCATATTTGGAGGTCTATTATCCCCTTTTTCAACAAATTTGAGAAACAACCCAAACATTTGTTTAGTAATTGGCGTAGATTTTAATTTTATTATATTTTTTTGTTTTCAGTTAATTTGGCACAAGTATTGCCTGGATGGGTGTGTAGTTACAGTCCGTTATATTCATCATTTTACATTCGACTTTGATATTTCAAGTAATAACGATGTTGTGCTTGCTTTAACTTCTTAAGTTTTTATGTTTAATACTTTGCAATTCTAATGTTATTAACAATTTGAACATTTGACAGATTTTCGTTGTGATTTTGTGCAATTTTTAAGTTCTTTTATATTACTCTTTAATATTGTCAAATATCTATTATTAATACTCGTTACCTTCTGCAATCTATTATTTAGACTTTATTTGTAGATATTATAAGTAAAAGAATAGCAAATTCTATTTGCGAAAATGTTAAACTAAGACCAGAAAAATTCCAGTGTTTTATAATATTTTTTTTATTAAATTACTATTAAAATTATAGTATATTGACTTATTTTTTGTTTTTCTAATAAAAATATGATAGTCACCAAAAAGAGTCTCCAATATTCATTTCAACGGGTAAACAGGTAATCATATTTTCATATTTTGGTTTGTTTTCCTATTTTCCTTCACACATCGTTTTTACTAAAGCACTCTTTCTCGTTTCCTCTTGTAATCTGTGTAGCAGCTTGTGTCTTTCACTTTCCAGTTTGTTATTTAAATAAAAATGGATTCGTCACTAAATGGCGCTGTTTGGGTTTAAGAAGATATGTTGAAAAAAAAACTTGTGCATATGAAATTAAAATAAATGATTTATTTAACTAAAGTCGCCGAGGATCGGGCTAAATGGAAAGCCCTAGGAGATGCCTATGTCCAGCAGTGGACTGCGATAGGCTGATGATGATGATGATTTAACTCGTATTTAATTGGGTCAAATTGTAATGTTATCAAATGAGTATAAGAAATAACGATGTCGTACTGCAATTTAGATTATAGATTATTTTTAAAGAAGTTCAGTACATTTGCTTCTCTGTGCCTGATGGAAACAAAATGGTATCCTATAAGTTGGCATCGCCATACAGGCCCGCGAGATACTTCTTCACGCTTCTCCTGAAGTGAATCTTGTTTACATGAAGGAGGAAACACGAACGCTGGCAACGCATTCCATCGCTTAATAGCGCAGCAAAGAAATAAATTGCCGACCTTCTCGGGAAATTTCATATTTGGTGGTGGTAGTTAACATATCTATTGTAATGAAAGAAGTGCTAGTCTTAGGCTCGTATTAATAAATCGCACTCAACTCTGAGCTCAATCTTGAGAATGTCATTCTAATACAAAACAGCAACTCAAATTCGCGCTTAAGATCGTGACCAGAGTTTGAGTTTTATTTATACGAGCCTAAGATTTAATACTTTGACAGAATTGAGCATTCGTGTTCAAAGCGCCATCTAGTGTCAAATCCTACTGGTTATTCGATACTTGTATTGTTTCACAGTAGTTGACGTAATGTTGTGTTCCAGACCGAAGGCGGCGTCTATAGCGGAGCCGGCGGTCACCACGGGTTCTTTGCAGCTGCTTCAGGATGTCAGCCCTACGAAACCGATACGCCGTAAGGTAAGACTCAGCTAGATTATTCTTGGTCATCATCACCATTTTTATTTTGAGGGGGGAAACGCATTTGCGCCTATCTGGGGCATAAAAGTGCTGCCGCCAAGGTAATGTGGGACTCCACGACAAGAATCGCTGCAACTACCCACTGAAACCACCCCTTTGGCCTCTGCCTGCTTTCTTTGTACCCTGCGCGAGTGGGGATTGCTCGTACCTTTACTTCCACAGCGCGACTGGAGCGGCTTTGCCTCGTCAGGCTCTTCAAGTTTGGCATCTCGACTTAGTGACACCCAAGCTGCGGAGGGGATATCAAGGTGCGAGTGGTTATCATCCTAGCGCTCATACCGGTTGCGTCTTTGGCAATTGCCTTAGAGCACAGGGTACGGTACGACTTTGATCCTGAAATGACCAGCCTGGATATTACAGTGGAGCGACTTTCGTCTGATTGCCGTAACAAGTAACAAGAAATCCAGACCAGTTGGTTCATAGACCAACGGCTTAAGTATATTTGTAACTAGCTGCCTGCCCCGGCTTCGCCCGTGGTACTTACTTACATGTATTGTACATACAAACCTTCCTTAAGAATCACTCTATCTATTAAAAAAAACCGCGTCAAAATCCGTTGCGTAGTTTTAAAGATCTAAGCATACATACGGACATACAGCGAAAGCGACTTTGTTTTATACTATTAGTGGAGTCAATGAATACATAAAACAGGCAATATTCGAAAGTCCTCAAGAACAGCTCCGATTTCGATGATTTTTTTTTGTTAAATTGGTTTTTTTATACTATTCAAAATCAGAAACCTCTTAGAGCGGGGACGGAACTATTTATATTTTTTAAACAATATCTACGATATAGTTTATGCACAAAAAAAAATCTCCTACACAATATCCATTAAAAACTTGTAAATATATTAATTCATGTTATAAACAATCTTTATATATAAAACTCAAATCTATATATATAAAATAAAGCTCGATCTTCTATATACAAAACTCAAAGGTGACTGACTGACATAGTGATCTATCAACGCACAGCCCAAACCACAGGACGGATCGGGCTGAAATTTGGTATGCAAGTAGATATTTTGACGTAGGCATCCGCTAAGAAAGGATTGTGAGCAATTCAACCCCCAAGGGGGTGAAATAGGGGATGAACGTTTGTATGAAACTTTGTCAATTTTAAACCAATCGAGCTGAAACTTTGCATACATAAAGTTATTCTGATGTGAGCATCGCCTGAGAAATCATTTTGATAAATTCCACCCCTAAAGGGATAAAATAGGGGATGAAAGTTTGTATGAAACTTTGTCAATTTTGAGCCGATCGGGCTGAAACTTTGTATGCATCAAGTTATTATGACGTAGGTATTCCCCATGAACGATTTTGGTAAATTCCACTCATAGAGGAATTAAACGGGGGATGAAAGTTTGTATGAAACGCAAATAAACGCGGACGAAAATAATATTAAATTATTGTTAAAAACCTTTTTGTAACAACTATTTGTTACAATAAGATTATTATAGAGATTTTTCTACAAAAAAATATAGACCAAACTTAATTTTTTATATCCATATCGTTGATATTGTTTAAACAATATAAATAGTTCCGTCCCCGCTCTAAGAGGTTTCTGATTTTAAATAATATAAAAAAACAAAATAAACAAAAAAAAAATCATCGAAATCGGAGCTGTTCTTGAGGACTTTCGAGTCAAATGCTTCATTGACTCCACTATATGTATTGATACCACTATTGATTCTGATGTCTGTAACACAAGTTCTTTTAAGCTTTTTAAAACGAAGTCAGATCACTGTATGTGATGTTGTGAAATTTTTATTGATGTCCAATTGCTTCTTTGATGATGATGATGTTGCTTCATTTGCAGGAGGTGGTCCCAGGTGCGCCGCTGTCGCTGCTTGGAGTTCGCGGACTTCGCGATGAACCACTGCACCGTTCTGCGCATTGTCTTCCGCATACGACACATCGCCCGCTGCCCAACCCTACTCTGCAGGTATAACACATCACTACTACAGCAACTCAAAGTCAAAGTGATTTATTTTGCAATTTGATTTACATAGAAATTATTTTCCACGTCATATAATTTTTTACATACTAGCACTTCGACTAGAAGGTAAAAAATAAACTGTATCATTATATGCGAGCGATAGGAGCGATAGGACAACACCTATGCGTACTACTAGGTATCGCTAGAACTAAAAAGGGTTAACTTGTCCAAAACTAATCAGAAAGGTTTCAAGTTCTTTATTAAGGAAATCTTAATTCATTTTTTTTCCGCTTTTCGATACTTATATCATGCTTATACTTATTATAAATGTGAAAGTTTATTTGTTTGCATTTTTGTCCGTTAATCACGCTGAAACTACTGAATGATGAATTTTGGTATACAGGCAGGGGCTGACTTAGGTGATAGCATACTTTTTATCCCATAAATGCTAACATGGGATAAAACTGGAATCTTGATAACGTGGATAAAGCCGCGGATAAAACCTCGTCTTACATAAATTTTGCACTCATAGTGGTCAATATTACAAACAGTACATGACCATGACATTGACTACTATGAGTTCTTTTACTACGAGTGAGAGATTTACGCGCAAAAATAATAACTGAAATATTGTTTAACTGTGTGATGTATCCAGGAGTTGTCAGGCAGCGTGAGCGCGGGCGGGTCGGAGCCGGACCTGAACGCGGTCCCGTCCGCCGCGCCGTCCGTCATCGACGCTAGCGCCACCTCCAGTGAGGACGACAAGCCCAAGGATAAAGGGAGTGAGTTCACTTACTTTGTTGTCATGAAAACAATGAGAAACCTATGTTAAACGCAGGTCGTGTCGTCAACCACTATTTCTGTAAGCCTTTCATCCTAGAGGGCGGGGAGGAGCTGAAAACCAGCGCTGTCCCGGGACACTCCCGTGGCAGCAGAAGCTGAGCTTCTTCCCTTTGTCTCATTATAATTTAGTTTTTCATTATTTATATACTGTTTGCTGTGTAACTTTTGTAGACGATAAATAAATTCTTATTCTTATTCACTTACATTTACGCCTAATACTTAAGTCGTATTCCTCATTACTGAGGGTCGTGATCATTGTATGAAATGAAACACACAACTCTCGTGGCAAGTTTTAATGGAGTGGTTTGCCATCGCCTTCTCTATTTAACACACTTTGTCGTAGTGTGCAGGTTTCCTCACGATTTTTTTCTTCACCATACAGCTGGTATAAAATTACGCACATCGATTTTTTGATAAACCAGAAGAGTGTGCCTGACCAGATTTGAACCGCCAACCCCATGTTCGTGAAGGGGTGCTCTTACCACTAGGCTACCCAGCTGCACTTTAATAATAGCTTTTACATGTCAAAAGTCTGGAAATGTCAAAAACTCAGCTCATGAATCTTGTTGCCTCGAAATAAAGGTTAATTTCGTATTAAAAATATACGTAATTCATAATAGCACTACTTCTTTAATCGAGTTGCGGTCTAAGCGACTAAAGTGCATTCTGGGGGTTCGATTCCCTGTTTCTTATCGTACACCATCCCGTTTATCCAGTGTAGTGAATACGTGCGTGATCTGCCGTCTAGTGAATCTGCCGGAAGGCTTTGGAAGGCTATACAAATAGTATGGATCCACGCTGTCCGAAATATATAGTTTTTTTTTTATATCCAGCGGTGGACTGGCCATGATGTTGACAAGAATGATGATGAAATGTCCTTACTAACATATGTGCTACATGGTGATGACGATACGATGACTGTATCCAGGTCGGTCCCGCGCGAAGGCAGCTCTAGTGAAGCGCGTGCGATCAGTGGCGGTGTTCTCGCTGGGGCTGCGCAAGGCGCGCGAGGCGGCCGCAGACAAGGACCGCGCCGCACACACGCCCGACAAGGCCAGCTCCGTGAGTACTAGACACACACGCACACACACACACACGAACACACACACACATACACACACACACATACACATACACACACGCGCGCCACACACACAAACACACACACGCGTACACACACACAAGCGCGCACACACACACATGACACGCATGCGCACACTCATACGATACGCTACACGTGAACGTACACGCGAGATATGACACGCGGTCACACACACACACATCTATACTAATATAGAGTTTTGTTTGTTTGTTTGAACGAGCTAATCTCAGGAAGTACTGGTCCGATTTGAAAAAATATGTTTGTGTTGTATAGTCCATTTGACAAGGAAGACTTTAGGCTATAGTATAAACCTATATGTGGTGCGGGAACCAAAAACCACGCTAATGGAGTCGCGGGCGCCCGGTAGTACTAGATACATATGTCAGCAGCACACACACATACACGACCCTTGAGTACACACAAACACACGAATCCAAAAGGTGTTTGGTTGGTACTTTTGTTTAAACGTGTTGCACATACCAACCAAATACATAACTGAAATTGCGGGTATGTTAAGAAAAATCTAAAGAAAATCATCTGTTCGGTTTCCAGGCACCCCCTGCGCCTATGTTAGGAGGCGAGCTCTCCCTCATACCCATCGAGCAGCTGATTCAAGTGGAAGACGTGAAACCGCGGCCATCGTAGACACACTTTTGTACCTCACTGTACAGCCACAACACTGGCGGCTTCTGAACAAAGCGGATGAGTGAGGAAATTGAGTTTTGAGGTTAGTTCTAAATGTCATTAGAAAAAGGAATGTTGTTGGGGTTTCTTTTTAAACTTGAATTTTGAATGTTTTATTTGTATTCGTAATATTACAATGAGGGTTTTCGCAAATGGAAAATCCGCTAGATGCTTAGGTAGGCGTGAGGTCAGACTGCTATGTCATTGATGAATTTTAACATATCTGTCAATGTCATGTCAAAATTCACCAATCACATACCAGTTAGACCCTACGCCTACACACATTTTTTTAAAGACTAAGTTATCTTTGGCATTTAAAAAACATAACAGAACGAACTAGAGGATTATAGTAAAATCAGATTTTTGATATTTAGCCACTTTTGTTTAGAAGCCGGCTGCAGTGACGATACTAAGTCAAACCCATTCCAATGTGAACTTTATTGTTATCACTTTATGGTTTAACGTAGGTATAACACCGCTGGCGAATGTACGAGACAGCAATAAAGCTTTATTGTACGTTATTGTGTTACCATGCGAATAATTATAAATAACTTTACAAATTATTATTTTAAATCTTTTTAAACAAATTTCTTTATTGGTTTTTTTGTTTCCATGTCACCATTCGCAAATGTAATTTAACAGAAAAGATCTCTGAAACGTACTGTGAGTATTAGTTCACTTTAGCCCTAGTTTTTAGTACGTATTAGTCTACTTCTTCTAGTATACTAGAAGTCCGCCGAGAGAAAACTTCGTCTTATTACAAAACGTTGACTTGTTCATGATTTCTTAAATCGTAACTTCCTTCGTAAATAAACAGGATGTATTTTTATATTGCGTCATGATATTAGCAATAATATTTAACTTGATAACTTGGAATAGCGATATTAACACCTTCAACGACGGTATAATTGGTCTTTCAACATATTTTGAACCTTATTCAATTGTAATAAGGTTCAAATCATATGAAATTGATTAAAATACAGTTTAATCATGATATTTCGTTCTTCGGCGCAATTTTTTAATACAACTGTTTATGTCTTATAGATAGCAAAGAAAAATTGTTGAAATGTTACATAATTATGTCTTATACAGTACAAAGTCCACAATTTGTAATAATACGGTATAAAAAAAACAATTAAAAAAATAAAACACCTAACGAATGGGATTTTTTAGACGTACCCAGTTGATCTACGAGTAAATAAATAGACTACGAGTAATGTTAGATAGTAATAGTTTGTAAAATGTATTGAATAATTTTTATTATTGCTGTTGATTGTACTTGTAGCTAATTGTAAATGTAATGGTACGAAAGAGTTATATACGTGTATCTTTACTTATTTACAATCGTTTCAATTGAAAAACTGTTATTTTTCAATGGTGTTTAAATAATGGATTCAAGGCAAGTTTGATCGTAAGTTTGTGTTTCCATAATGAATATTTCAGTCGTTAAATTATTTTATTAGCGATCATTAAGTTGTTAATTTGTAGCCCTTTTACCACATAGAGAAGGGTGAGGTGAATCCTTTGATTTATGTTCAATAAGCACTCATTTCGCATAAATAAATTCATCCTTTTGACAAAATTATGACACAAACTTTTATTCTAGAGTTTGAAAAGTAAATACTTTTTAAAATATTTCCAAAAACTAAGAGCTTTTTGTTTTTATTTTCGAAATTTTCTAGGCTTTTCTTATTTGAGAAAATATTAATATTTAACGAAAAATTTGTATGTGACTGAAGCATTTATTATGGCTATTTCTACAGTATTGTGATGATAAATTGTAAACTTGGATGATAGTTGGAGATTGAGATGAGGTTGTTTCTTTGAATATTTTTGGATAAACGTTTATGTTGTGTGTAGCGTAGGTACGTAACGCCTTTGAGTGAATAGAATATTGTTATAAAGAGGGTTAACTCGACAGGCTGTATCTGTAAAATTAATTATCATTCGCAACGCAATTCTTGCACTTAATTTTTTTTATTAACAAAAACTTTTACGTAAATTATAATTATGTTACTCTTAGTAAAAATCAGTTAAATCAATGTTTATTCAACTATTTTTAATAGTTTTTGTAAATATTTTCAAGCTACAATTCTTGAATTGATGTTGTAACTTTTTATAAGGCAGAGCATGTTTTCGATTTTATTTGTTTTGGACTTTTTCATGATGGTATGGCCTCATAATGGATTAAAAATATACAGCTTTCGAGTTTTCCCCCTGAAACGGTCGCAAGAAACGGGTCCACGAGACATATGGAAACACATCATTCGAGTAAGGCGGCTTTTTCGAACATTTTTACTGTTTCGACGAGTATTTTGAACGTTGACTTATTAATATTTTCTTAGATTTACGCGTCTACTGCTTATTAAATAAAACAACTTAAAACGGATAAAAATAAAGAAATTCAAGAACAGATGAAAATCATAGAAAAACATGTACGTAAGTAATTAAAATTGTTAAATAGATAAAAAAATTATATTTCGTCAGTTTTTCACTAAGTGACCATGGGATGCTTAATGGCTAGTAAATGCAATCTCGATTTCGAGATCTCGCGAGATCTTGACCTATTTATCGATATTCAATCTCGACGATCTGTAATCTCGAAACATGTTATATTGATCGAGATTTCAACGAATGCCTATACCTATGTAAAGTAATGCCGAGTTTAGTAGCCTAAACTTTTTTCAAATAGAGTCAAATTATAACATTATCTAGGCGACTGAAGTTGAGTAAGGCTATATTTACATTACGTGGGGAGTAGGGAGGCATTTGCCCTGCAGGGGGAAAGTATAGGCTCATATAAATAAATAAATAAATATTTTTAAATATTTACATTATTGGAATAGGTCATTCATAAACTGTAAGGGTGTTACCACACCAATCGATCGATCGTAGAATGGAATAGTCGACGTCGATCGATAGTTTCTACTAGACCAATCGATCGACCGCCGATCGATGCCGTCGATCGATGATAGAATGGAATAATGACGTCGATCGAGCTGTTTCGTCAGCCGCGCCGCGCTCCTACCGACCAGTCATCAACGTCGACCGGTGTCATCGATCAGCAATCGATCGATTGGTAAGTTGACTGGGATCCGTCGATGGCGTCGATCAATTAAAGCCACCACACCAGTCGATCAACATCGACCAATGTCGATCGACGATCGATCGATTGGTGTGGTAACACCCTAATGGGTCAAGTTATTATCCGTTTTCAGATGTTTTATTTAACGTTGACGTATTAGTTGTCACGATCAGTGTTGTTGTTGTGTTAAGCTTCTCATCGTAAAGCAATCGTCCGACAATAATTTATGACGTCTGTATTCGTTTGCGTGTCGTCTGACGTGGCCGCCATTTTGTAAAGAAATATTTAAATGTTTAACGGACACTGTTATGTAGGTACAGTCATGAGCACCAACATGTATACACATTACATACGAATCGACTCTTATATCAAAGCAGTAAAGTTTAGTAGATTTATTTTTGGAGTATATGAAAATTATCCTTGCTGAAAGACGTCCAATCCTAGCTTATAGGCTCCTCTTAAGAAAAAGATAATGATAGGTAACAAACAAACAAGGTACACGCAGTCCATCAATTAAATATGCATTTTATGGAAAACGTAATAATGTCCGTATTACATTGTGATCTATATCTGACTTCTGTCTACTTCATAACACCAGATACACTCATCTGATTCTTAAAATTCGCTTTCAAATATGTTTTAATGTACTAGTGGTGTGAGTTGAAATAATACTTTCTTATTGTAATGTATGTTCTTATGATTTCGCTTGGTATTTTTCTATCGTGGCGCCATCTAGTCAGACTGTATATAAACTGTCTTAGGTAGTCTATCGTCTAATGGCCGGTTTCAGTAATGTATCAATTGGTAAATAAAGCCTCACCACTATTTAATTGGCTAGATAATGTTCAATTTGCTAGATTTTATTTGTTTTGGACTTTTTCATGATTGTAATATGGCCTCATAATGGATTAAAAATATACAGCTTTCGAGTTTTCCCTCTGAAACGTTCGCAAGAAACGGGTCCACGAGACATATGGAAACACATCATTCGAGTTAGGCGGCTTTTTGAACATTTTTTACTGTTTCGACGAGTATTTTGAACGTTGACTTATTAATATTTTCTTAGGTTACGTCTACCGCTTATTAAATAAAACAACTTAAAACGGATAAAAATAAAGAAACAGATGTAATTTAGAAAAAAATGTAGGTTATCGAAATTCACTTATCCCATGATCACTTGTAGGTCATAAGATGTAATGGGTCAGTTTTTATCCGTTTTCAGATGTTTTATTTAACGTTGACGTATTAGTTGTCACGATCAGTGTTGTTGTGTTAAGCTTCTCATCGTAAAGCAATCGTGCGACAATAATTTATGACGTTGTATTCGTTTGCGTGTCGTCTGACGTGGCCGCCATTTTGTAAAGAAATATTTAAATGTTTAACGGACACTGTTATGTAGGAACACTTTAAAATTTATTTTTGTAGTATATGAAAATTATCCTTGCTGAAAGACGTCCAATCCTAGTTAATAGGCTCCTCTTAAGAAAAAGATAATGATGGGTAACAAACAAACAAGCTACACGCAGTCCATCAATTAAATATGCATTTTATGGAATACGTAATAGTGTCCGTATTACATTGTGAGAAACAGTTCTCAGACTTCTGTCTACTTCATAACACCAGATACTCACATCTGATTCTTAAAATTCGCTTTCAAATCTGTTTTAATGTACCAGTGAAGTGAGTTTACATAATTATTTTTTATTGTAATGGGTGAGTTCTTATTATTTCGCTTGGTATTTTTCTATCGTGGCGCCATCTAGTCAGACTGTATATAAACTGGCTTAGGTAGTCTATCGTCTAATGGCCGGTTTCAGTAATGTATCTATCGGTAAATAAAGCCTCACCACAATTTAGTTGGCTAGATATTGTTGTTATTCGACACTATTTAACAAATATATAAAGGCAAATAAACTCTGGTAAGCCGGCAAATACATTATTGAAATTGGCAATACCTAATCTTTTTAATGCGGCTAGAATATCTTCACTTTCCCTCATATTTATAGGCTAGTTGCCATTTTATTACATGTCATAAGTTTTAAAAAATATTTCAAACATTATTTTATTAATAATGATTTCAAATTGACTATGGATTTATAAGTGAAATATAAAGTACATTTTTAATTTGTGGAAGTTTCAAGAAGTTGCATCATTTCGAATCGAATTCGGTCTTCCACTATGTTTTTCTTCTGACAATGATTAACTGTATGACATGTAATAAGATGTATAATCACATTGTGTCTACATTTAGAAATAGGAAGACTTATTTAATATTTGTAGGCAGTACTTCAAAGTTATTTAAAATCATTGGAGGATTATTTGAATAAGGAATACATACCTACTACAAAATGGTTTTTAATACAGTTTATTTTGATTCTATATCATCAAAACTTCCTCTGGTGTACGCATCATTTTATCCTTTTATTTACCAAGACCAATATGAAATATCAAAATGAAGTCTTCTCATTTCTAAATAAGTGATAATTCAATTTATTGCTATTAGATAATAGTTTAGTAAATATAAACATTGGCATGAAAATTTTATGGCAGCTCCTATTAACATTATATATCACTATATATATAAATATAAATCATTTATAATACGTCCTTGGTATTGTTGGCAAAGCTTACATAGTTCATATTTTCAGAGTTTAAGTTTATATTTGCTCAATCAATCTGTACTATACAAATTCAGTCAATTACTATGATAGTTTTAAATCATAACAGTTGCCGCGTTATTTACTTTTGTTAGCACAATATCAGAATAAATTATAAATTAATCATAATCAAAATCGAGGAGTATCGTTAAAATGTATAATGCTATCCATCCACTAAAGCTTCCAACTTCTGTTCAAAACATATAGCTGGTTTAGCACTAATCCCTCCTACAAGGTTTGATTTAACTGAGCTCAGTTGGGGAGGGTATGGGGTTTTTTAAGGCAGGCAACACATCTGTGACCCTTGTACGATTGTTGATGTCCATGGGCAGCGGTGATCACTCACCTCATCAGATGACAAAATTGTTCGTTTGCCTCCCTAACACGTTAAAAAGAACTGAGCAAATATTGTCGTTTGTCATATTTATACACATATTTCCGTTGCACTGTATATAATAAATATCTTTTAATCTAATAATTTTATTCACATGTACATTGTTTATCAGTCATACATAAGCCATTCTCAATCTACACGTATCGTGATAAAATACTGTACATTATATACTGAAAATATAAGCTTTTAGGTTACACCCACACGCCACAAAAGATTATCAAGTTTTGTGCCTGTTTTGTTTTGTATCTCTAACACTAAATTCGCATAATATGACACCATTATCAAATGTTAGATACATTTGATAATGGTGTCATATTATGCGATCAGTACGCTCAAATGTTTAATGAGTCGATTATTATCAAACTTCATTAGTTATTTGAAATGGTTAATTTATTGTTGCCTATTTCATTAAAAACTACTGAAAGAAATGTGAAAATAAGTTAACGCAGAATGAAATTTACCGTTTTAACTTTCCAATATTAGCAGTTTACGGTTTATTTGTCATTTGAATGTTTTGACTATTTATCAATGAACAAATAATCGTGAATTGAGCGATAAAGAAATAAATAAGGAATTAATGTCTTGCTAATTGCTATCACATCCTTTACATGCACTCACCATTCACTCATCGATTGACATTTAATCCTTCCTTTACATGCACTAACCATTCACTCATCGATTGACATTTAATCCTTCCTTTACATGCACTAACCATTCACTCATCGATTGACATTTAATCCTTCCTTTACATGCACTAACCATTCACTCATCGATTGACATTTAATCCTTTTGATTAAAGTCGGTGATTATTTAATCCTCATTATCACATTTTTCAGTAAATATATTCTTAATTTACATTCAAGGGACAAAAACTTATCTTTGAAACTTTTCCTTTGACTCAGAAATGAACTGCTCTAAAAAAAAATTTCAAGGTGGTGACTTGTATTTTAAATTAATGGCGGATGGCGAAATTGTAACGATGTACCTATGTAACTGAAAAAGATAAGTTAAGATTGTTTCTTATCAAATTATATTTATTGCTAGCGATTATTTCACGAATACTTGGAAATGTGTTAGTTCAATAATTAAATTATTTCATTCAACAAAATCTCTATAAGTTATGACTATTGATGCTTAGCATTAGTATTGAATATGATATCTTTTTAATGTAACCAATTTTCTTCTCTATTGGATAATCACGTACAGGATGAAAAGCACCACAATTTTTTACAAAATGGCTGAAATTGCTGTTAAATTGAAATACGTTGTATGATAAAGATTTGTAAAGATGCTTCATCCTATATAGCATTGTGTCGTAGCAAATCGAATATTTGTTATTACGTACTTATTTTTTATACAAAGTATTGACGAACGTTGCATTTTTAGTAGATAATACATTAAGTTCGCAAATTTATGAAGAGTTTTATTTAACGAAAACCACCTATCTCTGTGCCCTTATACCACACACCTACTAAATGGTTATCGTTTATTCCTTAATCCCTTGACTTATGTTTTCTTATGATTGATATCTACACTTATAATAAATCTGTAGAGAGGTCAATTCTGTACATTAAATATTTTTCCAAAATAACTATCAGGGGGTGATTAGTGATCGATACTGATGCCAAAAATGCAATCAGTAAAATTTTTGTCTGTCTGTCTGTCTGTCTGTCTGTCTGTATGTTCCTTATAGAAACAAAAACTACTGGACGGATTTTGACGAAACTTGGTACCATTATTCTTCATACTCCTGGGCATATTATAGAATACTTTTCATCACGCTACAATCAACAGGAGTAGCGTAGTGAAGGGAAATGTGGGGAAAACGGGAGAATTTACTCCATTTCTTAAGCTTCAGTCGCGTGTGCAGCCTTAATGGTTAAAGTCACATAGAAATCATGTATGACGGAAATATTCTACATAAAATTGCCTAAGAAATATCCCCCAACAGCATATGTCTATCTTTTATGGTTGACTCACAATAACACGTGCAACTCAAGATCCAAATTGGTTTGAACGCGCTAAGCTCAGGAACTACTGGTTCGAATTGACAAAACATTTTGTGTTGGATAGTCCACTTACCACTTACCATTTGTCGAGGTAGGCTTTAAGCTATTGTATATTCCTTTATTTTATCATTGTAAATTATTGTGCTAGCGAACTATTTAGTTCTAAAATGTGCCGATAGATGGCGCACCTCGCTAGAGGCGCGGCCGTGGATCTGAATCGCGGTGAACAGATGATTTCTCAAATGTATAAGGTCTCCATATTATTGTTAATAATAATAATAAGCGTTTTCGGTCACTAAATTTGACTATTAATTTGACTATTATTTCTATCCTGAGTAATTAGTCCCATAAAAGTGTGCTGTGCATGCAAGTTGACTGCATGCATGCATATGGACCGTTGTTTTATTCAGCTATTTTTAGTAAGACTGTGTGCGGAAATTGTAACCCACGCGGACGGAGTCGCTGGCGGCCGCTAGTTGAAAAATAAAAGGCTAAATAATTTAAATATAAACTTTGTAATAATTTCTAAATCGTACATCTCCTTGAGGTCAGTAGAATTAATATAAAACGTTTTATGGCTTTTACATAGCAGACTAATAAAATTAATAACTACATTAAACATATTACAAGTAGCACCTTAATCATGTCTTATTTAGGTAATATAAAAATATTGTTCTTGTTTGAATAACTGGAATAATAAGTTAGAACAGCCAAATTGTTCACTACAGCTTAAATAATTTATGTAACAATATTAGGCCATGGTAAATAATTTGGCTGGTTAAAACAACTTGTAGAATGTTATTTTCAATTATAACAAATTATAAGATGGCATAATTTTCCTAAATTTAAATCGATGAACTAGCAAAAATCACATGCATTTATATAAAAAGTTTTAAGAAAAAAAAAATCTCTTTACATAGTTATATCACAATATGATAATACAACAGCAAGAACTGATGCGACTTGGGTACTTTGTACCTAAATGCGAGTTGAATATTGTCAAACCACATTGAATACTGAGTATTGTAACGTAAATTTTATTTACAAGACCTTCTCTAACCATTGGATATAAAAATATTTTTTACTTTGTAACTACCTATGAACTATAAAGCGACGCTTTAAATAAAAGACAAATAGCATGTCTTGCATAAATACTTGTTAATAAAAATAGTTGAACTATTCATAACGACGCTTTTTAAAATCTCCGCAGTACTTCTTATTCAGGCAACACTGTACTTCCATTTCATTCAGTTCTCGAATCGCTGTATAAACAGATTTATAGATGTCGAGATTGCAATTAGGCTCCAAAGGCAGTAACTGCAATGCTAGTAAATTGGCTTCTAAAGTTTTCACCTCGAGCAACCCGCGAGAGATGCCAACGAGAAAGTGATCTTTATCTAAATCGACAGTCTCGTCTAATACTTCCAAGTAATATTTCATACAAAAGGCAGACTCGTCGATCAATGTAGCTACATCGTTGGTAAACGAAGTAAAATAAGCCTTATTGTGAACAAACTCCTTAACTAACTGCCCGAGGCGTCTGCCGAATATCGTGGCAGATTCTTCAATTACCGCCAATCGACTATCCTTCTCATATTCCGTCATCGTCTCCTTCACAACTTGCCTATTTATTATGGAAATTCTCAAATCCCACAAGAATATATAGATCTCTGAGAGAGGTAAGGCTTTTTGCAAATATTCCAATATAGTTTCCAACACAATCACTGAGTTTACGTAACTCTTTGTATCAGCGATGAGGGCAGAGGCATGTGTAGGATGCGGCAACATGTACAACTTCTTCAAATTGTTTATGAAATCTGCAAATAGCTGCCTATTAACGTAGTCTTCTGCCACGACGTTATTCCACCTTTCAACTAATTTATTCACTATAAATTTCGCCATATCAATCGATTCACAGCGATCTTCATCATTCTCAGTGAAATAAACAATGTAGTGAGCTATCAAATTCCATTTAGCATGATGTAAACAAATCGTATTAGAGGACGGCTTGGGGGTGTCTGTTTTAGAAAACATTTCGGCCAAGTGACTATCGCAAATTATCTTAATAGTTTCTTTCTTCGCTAAATGTATTATGTCATCGATTCGGTTGATGACAGCAATCTTACGTGTAGTGTTCCGCTCGTTGTTTTTGAACATTCCGATCACCTCCCAAACAGCTGCGATGAAGTCGCCAGCGATTTCATCAGGAAGATTCCTAGATAACAGCGTAGGGAATAACTCTTCTTTATCATCTTCATGGAGGTCTAATGTAAGCTCTTTCAATGTCTCGAACATAAGCTTCTCATTTACTTCAATGGCCTTATCGAAGAACGCTTTATAGATCACACCTCTGAGAGATACATTTTTCGTTTTCTTCCAAGCATTCAGGACCAGAGTCCTTAAATTCTCGGTGCTAAAGCATTTGAAAGCCAACCGCAAACCATGTTTTTGTATTGAAACCGGGGCGTCTATGAGAGCTTCGACAAATATCAAACACTCTGGTTGCGGTAGATTCGACAAGTACATATCGAACATAGGTAAACAGAACTTTACATAATCTCCCTTCAAATACACCAGAGTGTTTGTGAGAGGCACCGGCGGGCGCGAGTAGCAAGCAAATCGACATATCGCTTCCTGTGTTCTTAGTTTAGTATAGTTTACATTGGTCTCGTAGATTTTGGTATTCTCTGGTGCAAACTTTTTCATCAAGTCAATTTTAGATTTCTCATCGCCTAGTTGGAAGAGTCCATATACAGCGGCAGCCGCGGTTCTGTGGTCAAGACTTTCTGCATTGAGCGAATCATTAAAAAGATTAATAAACTTTTCTGAAATAACATCCCCAGTGAAATAAATTCGTATTTTTTTCAACAAAGCGTTCAAGCGAAAATCCCAACTCTTATTAATTTGTTCCTTCACATCTGCAATTTTGTCCATTACAAGTTTGGAATCTTTTTTCAAGAACCTCATCAGATCATTTACGTCTAGTGCTTTCTGCTGCTTTTTTTCTAATATTTGCTGATATTTGAAGGATTCAAAATCATGATTAACGAATTCCATTATAATATCTGGTATATCTTTCTGAGTCTTTTTATAAATAGCTAGGAATTCTAAAAAGAAATGGATTTGGGCAATACATTTGTGATCTTTTGTGCCAGGTGAATATCCTTTGATTCTCTCAATGTAAAAATTACAAATGTAATCATAAATTCGCTGATTATTTTCGTCACTCAATTGGTCTATGTACTTTTTTGTAGAGTACATGCTGATTTCATACTCAATGTGTTTCTCAAGGACTTCCGGCATGTCTATATTATTCAAAACGTTATATAGAATGGCTATAATTTTGAAATCTGGATTATGCCGCGTATCATTATTGTCATAAACACCCACACTATGAAACAGTTTATTAAGAACTTCCCAACAATTTATATTAATCTCAAACACATTATGAACAGATATGACTGACTTTAAAAACAATTCTTTATTGTGTTTATTTTCATTTACATGTCTCTCCAAGAAATAGTTCAAGAGTTTTTCTAGTTCTGGTTGCAGCTTGGATGAGTGCACTAAAATTTTTAGTAGCTCCAGGCGTTTTTGCGTGTCAGTTGCAATCATAATCATCTTTTTAATTTCCCCGAATGCCTTTTCGAAACTGACATATTTGTACCAACGGTAATCGAGGCCGGGGCCAAGAATCTCTTTGTTGCTGTCAATGTGTCGTAACGCCCAAGTTTCTCTTTCTGCTCTAGTCATCATTTTATAATATCCCTGATGATAAAAGCTTTTCAGCATATCAAATTCTTCATTAGGGTACTTTTCCTTGAATATTTTTTCCATAAAAGTATATCTCTCATCTTCAGGTATAGCATGGATAATGGGTTTGTATTTATTATAATATTCCATGTTCCAGAACTGAGATACTTCCGCTGGTAGCAGACCAACAGCATACTCCTTCAGATCACTTAATGTACTGTGCCTAAGTACTTTGTTTATGTTAAGAACTCTTATATACAACATGGGGTTTGCTCGTACTCTCTCCTTATGTTTTGTAAGTACATGTTTAGAAGTTCTTAAACCCAATTTCACTTTAGTGTATGATTTCATACACACATACTTTTCCAGTAAATCTAAATATTGAACATCAGATTCTGCATATAAATAGGAACACTCATTAAGTACAGTATTATTGTTTGATATTCCATTTTTTAAATAAGCTTCAAACAGAGTGATGGAATTACCAAAGAAGCATTTCATCACTTCATACTTTTCATCTCTTGCAAAGATATCGTTAATATGTTTCTTCTCCTTTAAAACATCCAATTTAAATGATTCAGATGTGTTAAAAAGGAATTTGTTTGCTGATCCATTCAATTTGATTTGTAAACAATAATTATAGAAATCTGCTGCACGGTCACTGTTTTTTAAGTTTGAAGCGATTGCAGTCAATACCTTTTTCTTCATTTTGATAGACATAAATGGGAATATATTGTGGTGAAGAAAGTCAGTATTAAGAGTGCTAGAAAACTCATCATCAAACAGCCATGGGCACTTTTTGAGGACCCTCGATATGTAGAGAGAGTCTCCAGACTTCAAAGTTTCAATAATGTAATCAAGCTTTTTATATTTCGCAGCAATATCAATTTTGTAAAGTCTGTCTACATCTGATGCCTCCTTCTCACCTACCAAATCTTCAAAACTGACATTGACAGATATGTCTTCATTTACCTTTGTGTTCAACTCCTGCTGCCGCTTACTGAGACTACTCTCAGTCAACTGGACCATTTTGTTAGAATACCTGGAAATAAAAAGTAAGTTGCTTCTGACTTATCTGTTTTTTTTACATAAACACTGGAAAGTTCAAGGCAGGGCGAAAAGCAGGACGACTATAGAAGTAAAAAGTATGTAGAATTATAAAAAAAATACCTTAATAGTACTGCTGTATAATTATTTACCCACTTCTTAAATATGGCACTAATTGTGTTAACTACAGGACATGAAAGATAAAAAATTTATATATTATAAACTTACTAGCGACCTGCCCCGACTTCGTAAGGGTTTAACTAAGTTTATTAGTGTTTCTCTACTATATTATGCATGTATTATACATAAAAACCTTCCTATTGAATCACTCTATCTATTAAAAAAAACCGCATCAAATTCCGTTGCGTAGTTTCAAAGATTTAAGCATACAAAGGGACATAGGGACAGAGAAAGCGACTTTATTTTATACTATGTAGTGATATAAAAAATATCTATAAAGGAAAAACTACATTTTCCAGAATGTCGTTGTACTACTGTAACATAAATGCTACACTATGCTACATGTACACATGTTAGAAATATTAAAATGTAAAATTGTTTTTTTTGAACATGTAAACATTTATGATAAAATTTAATTAATACCTATGCAGCAGTACCTAAATCTGAATTGGTACTTCAGTTTTCTATTTCCTTCTAATATAACAGGTTGCCGGGTACCTATTTGTTGGTATTCCTCAATTATTTTTACTTTCGCTGAAGATTCAAGACGAAGAAGAAGTTTGGTTCACTTTATGATTGGATAAATGTTATTTCTCGACAAATTAACAAAATCAACTACTTTAAAGTGTGAAAATACTTTTAAACAGTCGTGAAAATTGAGTTTAATAAATTCTTACAAGTTTGTAAAGAATCAATGCCCATATTTTTTCTTCCCAATATTAGGTATGCATACTAGACGCATTTATTATAGATGAAATGTTTAATAGAAAAATACTTACAGAAAATAAATTGTTTCAAAACTATGAACGAGAGAACTGAACTCTACATAAACTCCGAAGACGGGAATTACTTTATCAACTGTCAGAAATAAATTTTCTGACAGTTGATAAAGTAATTTTTCTGAAAAATGACTAACTAACACTGAGTGACAGTTTTTTTTGTATGTCATTGTTTAGTCAAAGGAACCTGAGATCCTTCAGCCGTTGTTGTAGTAAGTTTGATTTACAGAGATGATGTTATTGTTTTATATGGATTTACTTAAAACTAGTGCGAGCTTCTGTTCGTGATACAGGTATTTTATTAGCTGAAAAAATTAAAAAGAATAAAAACCGGCCAAGCGCGAGTCGGACAACACACAAGATTCCAGTTTACATTATATATTTTTTTAGCCAGGGCAGATGGACGGCCAGACGGACATACAGACAGGCAGACAGACATGACAATACTATAAGGGTTCCTAGTAGACTACGGAACCCTAAAAAGTGGCTGTGACAGACTGGACGGACAGACAGACAGACAGGCATGACGTATCTATAACCGTAGCCAAATGGCAAAACAAATTACTAAAAATTAAAATTAGAAGAAGTTTTGGCATGGATCGGGGTGTTTTCATGTTTTGGTATTTTTCTTCATATGATACTAAATTTTTTTTTCAATGAAACAATAAAAAAACATGTCAAAATCAGTTTAATGACTATTAGCGCAGTCATTGAAGCGAAAAATATGGTCCAACCTCCGAATTTTTTTACTGTGAACCGATTTGCATGAAATTTTGGAATTAGTTTCATTGTACCCTTAAATTCAAAAGTGAAAATGATTTGAACGCCGCAACTACCCCTGGAGTGGTTGCCACCCCATCTCGGGGGTGACTATTTTTATTTTTTAAGATAACCTCGGATATCGATTGGAATACTAATTTTAAGCAAAAAATCATCTATAAAGTTTTTCAATAAATCTAATACTTTTCAAGTTATTGGCAATTGAAAATTCGCAATTTTGTCACGTTTTTCATCGGTTTTTTGCAAATATCTCCAAAAATATAAGTTTTATCGAAAATTTTATAAGTAACAAAATTGTAGCTGGTAAAAAATTAAATAAATTTGTTTATCCTAAAGTTTTCTATGTGCAATATTAAGATATATATTAAAGATCGTAGCCGTTTTTTATTTTGTCTGCAATTTCATCGATCTGGTCAGTGTCATCTAGCGGCGAGCAGATGCATTTTATGCATTCTTATAATTAAGGGTTTTGTAGTGCTTGAAATAAGCTTTCAAATGAGTACAATTAAAAGTCTTTTGCACGTAAAATAAGTAAGCTGTATTACAAATTAGAGGATCATCGAATGCTTTTTCTTGTAAATCAATGGGTTTCACAAGTGCCATTTCCAAGCTATTCATGCTATCACAATTTCTAAAACAGCATTGAAAAGGTAATTAGGAGAACTACAACATCCTTTATTGCAATATATAATTAAAAACGTTTTTCGAAAACGGTGAAGGGTTAAAGGGCTTAAGAGAGGCTGTGATTGCCGCCGCCACGCGCTCTTTAAACAATCATATCTCCGTCAGTTTTTGTTTAACAGAAATAACAAAATTACTAAATTTTTTGTCAGAAAAATACCTAATTTTTTTATTCCTACACTTTTATACGCATCTGTCGTAATTTTTGAGATATTATGAAAAGAAGGTGGGATTTTTTAAAATATGAGATTTTATATTTTTATTTTAATCCTGTCTATTTTGAAAAATATGTGTCCTAAAGCAGCCAAACTGATACAATTTATCAAACACTTCATAATAAAGTTAATTCTTGGCGGAATACGAATAATTTCAATTCTGGTGGAAATGGCACCTATGAAACCCATTGTTTTAAAAGAAAAATATATTGGATGCTACTCCTATTTGTAATACAGCTTACTTATTTTACGCGCAAAAGACTTTTAATAGTACTCATTTGAAAGCTTATTTCAAGCACTATAAAACTCTTTTTTATTAGAATGCATAAAATGCATCTGCTCGCCGCTAGATGACATTGACCACATCGATTAAAATGCAGACAAAATAAAAAACGGCTTTGATCTTTAATATCTAACTTAATATTGCACTTAGAATACGTTATAATAAACAAAATTGTTCAGTTTTTTACCTGCCACAATTTTGTTCCTCATAACATTATCGATAAAAGTTATATTTATGGAGATATTTGCAAAAAACCGATGAAAAAACCGACAAAATTGCGAATATTCAATTGCCAATAACTTGAAAAGTATTAGATTTATCGAAAAACTTTATAGATGATTTTTTGCTTAAAATTAGTCTTCCTATCGATATCCGAGGTTATCTTAAAAAAAGAATACTCACCCCCGAGATGGGGTGGCAACCACTCCAGGGGTAGTTGCGGCGTTCAAATCATTTTCACTTTTGAATTGAAGGGTGCAATGAAACTAATTCCAAAATTTCATGCAAATCGGTTCACAGTAAAAAAATTCGGACCCAAAATGCTTCATTGCCTGCACTATATAGGTAGTACCTCTTATAAAATTATCATCAGATCTTAAGTACCTCTTATAAAATACGATAAATCACTCGAGGAAGAAATTAATTACATATGTTATGTACCTATGTAACTATGTTTAGTTTAGTCCACAAATATAAACACACCTTTAAGGTACATCCCTACATCTACAATATTTGTTATGTAATTTTCTTAACTATTTTTCTTAATCTGTAATATATTATTTCTTTATCTTTCTGTACAGAAGCAACTGAACTTCTTCATTTTGGAAACTTTTTAATTTATTAACAAGGCACTTGAATGTTTCACCGGAATATTTTTGATAATCCGAAGGCATCAGTTGTATCGCAAGGATACTTGTTTCTTTAAGCTCTAATCCTGTAAGATTTGCCGCAAGTAATATTAAGCAGTCATCAGTATTAAATTCTTTTTCGTCCATGTCTTTGTACACAAGCATCAAAAATTGCTGAATGTTGTTTGTTATCAACGCTTTAATTTCCGTTATTAAGGAGATGAAATATCTTTTATTTGCAACGTAAGATGAAACAAGTTTGCCCATTTCTTCAACAAATTCTGTCATTGCGGCAAATATTTGTTTTTCATCGAATTCCATAAACGGAATTCTATATTTTTTTATCACATGGGCTGTTAGTATCAGTAATTCCAATTCCCACTTTATTAAGTAACTCTGATAATAATGTAAATCGGTGTCAATTATTTCTAGGATGGCCTCAAAGATAGGTATTGACTTCTCAAATTTTCCATATTCTTCTTCGTAACTGATGTTCTTCAAATTGTTTAAAAATACTTCGAAACATTTTTGGTAGACATGCTTTTCGTAGGCTACATTGTCCCAACTTTCAATGGTCTTCCTAACTATAAATTGGGCTAATTCTACGTACTTTTCCCGCGGATTATTAGATACGTAATGCATAATATAATGCTCTGTAAGAAGCCATTTTTGTTTATAGAGATCAGCTATATCCTTTTCCGAATAAACCTCTTGAAGTTTATCTTCAACCATCATTTCGTTGACATGATTACGGACTACATTCGCGACAGATTCTTCTCTCATTAGTCGCAAATGATTACGCATATAAATTATCACTTTCTTCTTCCGAGTAACATTCGGCTCTACATCTTTAAACTTGTCAACTGCCTCCCAAACTGCTTCAATATAATTTGCCAGGAATTTTTCAGGCACCTTGGTCTTTCTAGACACCGTTATATCGAATAAAGCAGCTTCATCATCCTGGTTTAACTCTAGTGTTATAATTTTAAGTATACCATAATAATCATCCCTCTTTGTGTCTATCACTTTATTAAAAAATGCCTTGTATATCAGATCTCTAAGTGTTACGTTCTTCGAAGTTTTCCAAATATTTAGAATAATTTCTCTCAGATCATCGAAGTTGAAGCACTGAAATGCTAATCGAATCGCGTGCTTTTGTATAGAAACTGGCGCATCTATGATTAGTTGCACGAATTGTTTGCACATCGGCAGAGGAAGAATGGCAACATACGTGTTAAATATTTGCAGACAAGATTTAGCAGTGTATCCTCTCATGAACACAGCAATGCTGGAAAGTGGCACTGGCGGTCTGGACTTGCAAGCGAACCTGCATATGGCTTTTTGTATACGCAAATGCTGAGCACTAAGTTTTTTGCGGTCAGCTCTTTGAGTCACCGGATAGTACTGTTTCATAAATTCTTGTTTTGTTCCTTCATCAGTTAAATGGAAAATGGCATTAACACTAGTAGCTACAGCATTTTTAACATGTTTCATTCTCCTGTGAACATTCCCGTTAACTAATTTATCGTTAGCCATTATGATTCTAAACATTTCAATGTAAGTGTTCGTGATGTCGTCGGGAAAATAGACTCTCAACTTGTTTAGGAAAACGTCGATTTTGCGAACAAAGCTTTCGAACTCATCTTGAACTCTTGGCAGATTACTGATCAGAAGTTGTTTGTCTTTTTTGAGATCACGCAGTAAAGATCTCGCGCCGATATGGTCCGAGCACCTATAGCGTCTTTTCTTTTTACCCTCAGGTTGGTAAACATGGGGTTCTTCCCCATCTTCATTAAAAAGCCTCATAGATGTATCCATATTATCAAAATATCTCTTCCATTTAGGCTCCACTTCACTTCTAAAATGTTTCAAACCAACAGCCTGCGATTTCGACTCTGCAATTATATTCATGTAGAAATTAAAGAAAAATTCATGTAAAATTTGTTGTTCATGTTCATCACTGATTCTGTCCAGATGGTCTTGAACAGATTGAACTCTGAAGTGATCTAGAAGATACGCTGTCAATTCCTGTGGAAGTTCTTTCTTGTGTAGTATATGATACAGCAAAGCAACAGTGTTGTAGTTATCCTTACTTTTTTCACTTTCTCTTTTTATTTTCAATCTGCCTGTCGCTGAATCTACAGTCATTGACTTTAACAATGTATAAAATGCAGTCCAGCAGGCTTCATCAAATTCGAATACATTGTAATGTGACAAGACTTTGTTCAAGAACCTTTCTTTGTATTTTCTCAATTCATTCATATGTCTCTTGTGATAATATATGAAGAGAATTTCCAGATCTCGATCATTCTTAGCTGATTCTATAAGAACTTCGATCATTTCATTCCTCGTATCGGCATTTTTGGTGATGCTGATATATCTTTTTATTTCTTCGAATGCTTTGTCAAAACTTATAAATCGGTACCAGAGGTAATCTTTTCCCACGCCAAGTATTTGTTGTTCATTTTTTAATTGTTTATAAGCCCATTCTTCCCGCTGTTCGTTAGTCATGAATTTATAATACTCCTGCTCATAAAATCCTGGATCCATTTCAAATTCTGCACCAGGATAATGCTCGGCGAAATAAGTTTTGAAGAACTCATACGTCTTATCATGGGGAATGATTCGAAATACCGAATAATATATGGTATAGTGCCTTAGAGCCCAAAATCGGAATGCCGTTTGGGGTAAAAGAGCTTCTGCGTATATTTTGGCGTCCTCGATTGTGCTGTTTCTCACCAAAACATCGGTATCAACGGTGTTGACGTAGAACTTAGATTTGGTTAGCACGCGATGTTTATGTCTCTTCATGATACTATCGGAGAGCTTTAGATCAAACTTATCCGTTTGGAAACCAAAGTACGTGCTCACATATTTCTCTGCTATATCTAAGTATTTCTCTTCAGACTCGAAGAAGAAGTTCTTAAACTGTCGAGCGATTTGCGGAATCTTCCAATTTATATCTATGAAGCTTAACAGCGCATCGAGGAGTTCAAATGACTTTCCGACTAAGAATCTGAAGTAAATCATGTCTTTGTTTTGCAAGGTTTTAAATGCCGGGTCTTTGTTGTTGCGTAGTTGGTCGAGTTTAAATTCGTCTGCGGTGTAAAGAAGAGCTGTGAAGGCGGAGTTTTTCATTTTTTCCTGCATGCAAAAATCATAAAACACTACAGCTCGATTTGGATTCGTCACATTTGCAGCGGCGGCCTTCAGAATCTTTCTTTTCATCTTCAAGGATGTAAAGGGGAAGACATTTTGAGTTAGGTATGTTGGATTCAAAATGTGCGAATACTCATCTATGAAGAGCCATTTGCATTTCTTTAGTGCTCTAGTTGTATAAAGGCTGTCTCCTGATTTCAGTACTTCTAGGATATAATCGATATTCTTATATTTGGCAGCTAGATCTATTTTGTAAAGCTTGTCGACTTCGGTTGTCTCTGGTTCTTTTCTAATGCTTTCGAAGTCAGCATTATTTTCTGCAGCTTCGTTCACTCTCGCGTTGAGGGCTCGTTGTCGTGATCCCAAGTTATCAGGAGGGGCTTTGACCATCTTGTTACTTGTTTCTGAAATTACGAAGAGTGCAACAGTTAATAAACCATTATCATTGATTAATTATACAGTGGGAAGTCAAAGAGAAGATATTCCCTGCAACAGAAGGAAAAAAATTCTTTGACTTAATTTCACAGTCAGGAAACAAACAAGCAAAATTAAAACAAAAAAATAACATAATATATGCTTTTTAGGGTTCCGTAGCCAAAATGGCAAAAAAACGGAACCCTTATAGATTCGTCATGTCTGTCTGTCTGTCTGTCTGTCTGTCTGTCTGTCTGTCCGCCAGTCTGTCACAGCCACTTTTTTCCGAAACTATAAGTACTATACTATTGAAACTTGGTGAGTAGATGTATTCTGTGAACCGCAACAAGGTTTTCACACGAAAATAGAAAAAAAAAATAAAAAAATGGGGGGTCCCCATAGTTAGAACTGAAACTGAAAATATTTTTTTTCATTGAAAATATACGTGTGGGGTATTTATGGATAGGTCTTTAAAAATTATATTGAGGTTTCTAAGCTCATTTTTTTCTAAAGTGAATACTTTGCGTGACAGACTCTTCCAAAGTGGAAAAAAGTGTGTCCCCCCCCCTCTAACTTCTAAAGTAAGAGGATGATAAATCTGAAATAAATATATAATATACATTACCATAAAAACTACCAACGAAAATTGGTTTGAACGAAATCGAGTCAGTAGTTTTTTAATACGTCAAAAATAGAATTTGTACGGAACCCTCAGTGCGGGAGTCCGACTCGCACTTGGCCAATTTTTTATTACGTGTACCAACTAATGTGTTGAACCTTTAGGTATATTCATTTTAGTTAAACAGGGCTTTGCTCACAGGGCAGGCTTAACACAGTATATATTTTTTTCTTCTTGTCAAAGAAGAATACCAATATGAAATAAACAAATATGAGTAATGTATGAGTTTACAAAATGACCTTTTAACACTAAGCTCCCGATATAGTCTTATCTAAAAAACCAGTGTACCTACCTAAACTGGACCTGGTAAAATGTATAGGTATGGAATGATTATTATATACTTGGTATGTTTTCCTTATATAAAAAACCCAGTAAGCTCTCTTCTATTGACATGTAAAACGAAACAAATTAATCATAAGCATATATACAATACCTACACAAAAAATTGGCCAAGTGCGAGTCGGACTCCCGCACTGAGGGTTCCGTACAAATTCTATTTTTGACGTATTAAAAAAACTACTGAATAGATTTTGTTCGAACCAATTTTCGTTGGTTGTTTTTATGGTAATGTACATTATATAATTATTTCAGTTTTATCATCCTCCTATTTTAGAAGTTAGAGGGGGGGACACACTTTTTTCCACTTTGGAAGGGTCTGTCACGCAAAGTATTCACTTTAGAAAAAAGTGATGTTAGAAACCTTAATATTATTTTTAAAGACCTATCCATAGATACCCCACACGTATATGTTCAATGAAAAAAAATATTTCGAGTTTCAGTTCTGACTATGGGGACCCCCCACTTTTTTATTTTTTTTTCTATTTTCGTGTGAAAACCTTGTTGCGGTTCACAGAATACATCCACTCACTAAATTTCAACAGTATAGTACTTATAGTTTCGGAATAAAGTGGCTGTGACAGACTGGCGGACAGACAGACAGACAGACAGACAGACAGACAGACATGACGAATCTATAAGGGTTCCGTTTTTTTGCCATTTTGGCTACGGAACCCTAAAAATACAAGGAAAACATAAACATTGATATTGGAAATACCTTATAATAAGTCCATGAGTTTTTATTGAAGAATCAAATTTTACGTTATGTCATTAGGAACATAAAATTATTTTTCCATTTTTAACACAAGATTTTATTACTGAACATAAATATCATAGATTTATAATTCAGGGAAAATCAAATTTAGTTATTAAAAATATTTATGTAGGTTTTATAATAATTTATACATTACTAGCTTTCCACATGAGTGGCATTTGGTTATATTGCAAACAATTTTTTGTTTTCCTTTGGGATCATCATATTTTTTCGGGACAAAAGCACCTTTTTATTTAATCCACACTTGTAACGTTACGTCTGCAAAATTTGAAAGCAATCGGTTCAGTAGTTACAGCATGAAAGATGAACAAACAAACAAACACACTTTCCGATATTATTAGTAAAAATTCTAGTTAATAAATTAAATGTTGTAAATTTTTCTCACAACTACTATACAGGTTATTACACGCACAAATGCACAAGGACGTTATGTTGCACCATAGCACATAATCACCATTTTAATGCATAAAAAATATTGTGCAAACTTTTTACTTGCAAAATATTTATATCCTACTTACACTTAAAAGTACAATCTAGAGATAAATCTACTCAATAATTAAGTTTACAAACCTTACAGCTTTTTTCACCCAGATATTTGTACTGCCGGCCACTGGCTAATGATATTTTTATTCACAAAGTAGGCTAAACATAATACATTAAATGTGTGATCTGATATCACATTTAAGAAACTATTTTTATTTCCTTTGATCTTGTGTGTCTTCCATAGGCTATATGAGTCTGAACTTAAACTTATTCTAAAAAATGATAAATTGTTTTGCAAAGTTGATGTCAATGTCACACATGTTCTAAAGTTGGTTATCCACTTCCTTTTGGTATATTTATAGCAATCTACGTTAACCACTCAGAGTTGGTTAACGATATGTCTAACATATAAAAATGCATGAAAACTATTTATGCTGCATTGTCAGCATTATAGCTTATTAATATTACCACCTGTAAAAAGTAAAATATATTTTTTTAAAGGAGCGACTACCTTTTGTCACATTTTGTAATTGTACCTGTTTCTGAATGTATGCAATAGTGATGTCTAAAACCCTTGATCTGGCATTAAAAACCGGCAACTTCTTCCAACTTTTAATAAGAAACAGTGGTAAATTCGTATAAATAATAGTTATAGAAGGAATGGAATGGAAAAGCGGACCCTGGATTCCAAGGAAATGGCCGAAGATGCGACTGGGACAAGCGCTAGGATGATGATGATGAGAAGGGATGGAATCTAACTAGAAAATAAATCAATGCATATTTTTTGAATTCGTAAATAAAGTGATCTGTAGGCGTAAAAAAGCTGTTTGATAATATTTTAAACATACTGTTAACATGTTACCTTCGTATTATAGGAAAGGAAAGGAAAATACTTAGTTGAACTGATTAATCATGTATCTTTTAATTTTTTTGATCATACAAGTACTTCTTCATATTTAAATTCTTAATTTATTATTAATCTAATTATTTACCAGATTTAACTATACCTTAATAGTAAGTTAAAAAGATACAAAATATTCACAAAAGCGCAAGTACCGCTTGGTACCATTAGCTTAAAATACATGATTTTCAAGTTTTATAAGACTTTTTCAAAAACATTACGTTATGTAGCGGTTAAACTTTGGATTTTTCGTATTCATAAATGGGAATACTCGTTATGTATAAACTTACAATAATTGCTTTAAAATTTTAAACTCTAGATACTTACAGATACAGACTGCTGGGTACGATATTGTAACATTTTATTTAAGTGTACGCTTACAATAATCTATCTATCTAGCACCGAGTAACAAATAAACATCCAGGAGATACAATAAAGTAAATGCTTAATAATAAGTTAAATGAGATCTATTTACTGCAAAATATTCTTAGAAAATCTTAAAAAATAATTGGCACCACATTATGACACAACAAGCACATCCAAAAACTAGTCAACGCATGTTTTAGCCATCAATATTTTCTAGTATGTACGTATACTAAATAAGGTACAGCTGTTTGAAGGAAAATGAGGAACATATTTATGAAGCAAAAATACACGCCATTTCACTTCACAACTACATTCCATTTGCTACAAAAAAAAACAAACTGTAGGTACCAAAGAATGCATAATGTTATATGAAGCTTGATAGGTATGCAGCTACTTAGTAGTTATCGCAAATAACATTATGATTTATCAATTGATTACAGAATTTTATCAGTTTTGGCTAGTAACTTGACCCGTGTTGTGCATATCTTGCTCAATATTTAAATATATCACTATTTTTATAAAAATAATCTAATATCTTTAAATAATGTTGTCCTAATATTGATAATACGGCTTGTTGAAGTTTGGCCTGGGATTGTTGTAATTTATGTACTGCGTCTGTTGCATACTTTCGACACTGTTGAATCTTGATAATCTTGCTTTTTTATTAAAGGCGATGACTGTCAGTACCACACTAGAAATAACTCCCACACCCTGAAAAACAAACAGTTTTAATTTGTAGAACATTATCAATACATAGTATAAAACAAAGTCGCTTTCGCTGTATGTCCGTATGTATGCTTAGATCTTTAAAACTACGCAACGGATTTTGACGCGGTTTTTTTAATAGATAGAGTGATTCTTAAGGAAGGTTTGTATGTATAATACATGTAAGTAAGTACCACGGGCGAAGCCGGGGCGGGCAGCTAGTGTTTAATAAGATAAATGTCCTAAAACGTCGTACTAAAACGGTTTGCCCATTGAAGCGTTTTGCAGTCATGATCCTCCTAGCATCTATCCAGTTTCTGTGCGGTGTCCGCTTTGACCACGATCCAAGATTCGGTGAGTCTGTTTATTACAGTGAAGCGACTACTATCAGACCTACGTTGACATTCTCAGGGGGGAACCAGACAGACTGGATCATGGTTACACCTTGAAATCTAACTGAACTTAAGTCAGGATTTAAATGATTGTGCAGGTTTTCCCACGAGCTAATGGCACAAATATACGCATAGATTTTCGGAAAATCCCGGATTCGAATCACGGACCTCACGTATGTGAGGTGCGGTCATTTAGACTATGTATTTAATTTAATTTATCTATTATCTAAAGATTACCTGTACACATATGACAGCGATGAGTATATAGAACAGTAAATTGAAGGCCAATTCAACGAGGTCGATGATGATAGGGGTGCAGCCCCGTTCATAGGTGTTCTCCATGATGCATAAGGGGATGTCCGCGAGGTCGTTGATGTCTTCCAAGTCGTTTATCGAGACGTTGCCGACGGTGTGAGTGTGGCAACACGTCACTGGCAGCGTCACGTTGATGGCCTGATACGATTTTGGCCCAGTTGTTCCACAACATTCAAACTGGAAATAATTAATATAATGTTTATTACGTATACATTACGTCTCTGGACTAACACATAGGTCAGCGGATCAGTCCAATAAGTGAATTATTATAATATCTTTCCAAATTGACACTGAAATAGCAACTCTGGTGGAGTTACTGTGCTATGGTCTGTGGGTATTTATATTCATTAAGATAATGACTATAGTTGTAAAAAATTGGCCAAGTGCGAGTCGGACTCCCGCACTGAGGGTTCCGTACAAATTCTATTTTTCACGCATTAAAAAAACTACTGAATAGATTTCGTTCGAACTAATTTTCGTTGGTAGTTTTTATGGTAATGTACATTATATAATTATTTCAGTTTTATCACCCTCTTATTTTAGAAGTTAGAGGGGGGACACACACTTTTTTCCACTTTGGAAGGGTCTGTCACGCAAAGTATTCACTTTAGAAAAAAGTGATATTAGAAACTCCAATATAATTTTTAAAGACCTATCCATAGATACCCCACACGTATATGTTCAACGAAAAAAAATATTTTGAGTTTCAGTTCTGACTATGGGGACCCCCCACTTTTTTTATTTTTTTTCTCTTTTCCTGTGAAAACCTTGTTGCGGTTCACAGAATACATCTACTCACTAAGTTTCAATAGTATAGTACTTATAGTTTCGGAAACAAGTGGCTGTGACAGACTGGCGGACAGACAGACAGACAGACATGACGAATCTATAAGGGTTCCGTTTTTTTGCCATTTTGGCTACGGAACCCTAAAAACCCGTTAGCTACCGTTAAATAACCAAATTTTTGGTTAGCTACCGATAAAATGCAGTTGTTAACGGTTAGTTATCTGACAGTGACAGCTAAAAAGGGTATAGTTTTTTTCCTTTGTGAAGAGAAAATCGATATTCAAAAGATAAATAAAATTCATTTTAGATGTTATCCTACTACCTAATCCTACTAAGATTATAAATGCGAAAGTTTGTAAGAATATATGGATGGATAGATGTCTGTTACTCCTTCACGCAATTACTACGAAACGTAAATGTTAAATTATATGTCGCTTTAATTTATAATTGCGTCTAATATACAATCTATTACGATTATTATTATACAAACACTTATTTACATCTAGCGGAATCTAGTGGAATTTAACCGTAAATTGCATAAAATGCGGGTTATTAACCGTTTCTAACGAAAAATGCATATTTACCCGCACGGTTAAAATCGTTAATAACCGGCGTCGCATCTATAATAATGACCCTCATAAATTCAGCAAATGCCACGCCGCACCAGGGTTTCTAGATTCCAAGATCAGGGTCATTATCCCAATCTCAAATTAAATCGAACTTAAACTTATTCGATTAACAAAGGCATCCCTAAAGCCAACCTCATAAAAGGAAATAATTCTTACAAATTTTAAAGCGTTTCGCTAAATA